>OY754941.1:17164381-17611572 GCA_963576515.1 Cryptocephalus primarius
CCGCCTTAATTTTTCTGTTTAAAGTTACCATTAACAATGTTAGAGTGCTCCAAATGAAGTGAAACTTTATGAGAGTATTCAGTGGAGTTTCCTCTATACGCCTACCGAGTTTCATTTCATTAGCTCTTAAGATGACCGTTCCGACAGCACTTGACATGCTCCGCTGACCGAAATCCGCCTTAATTTTTCTGTTTAAAGTTACCATTAACAATGTTAGAGTGCTCCAAATGAAGTGAAACTTTATGAGAGTATTCAGTGGAGTTTCCTTTATACGCCTACCGAGTTTCATTCCATTAGCTCTTAAGATGACCGTTCCGGCAGCACTTGACATGCTCCGCTGACCGAAATCCGCCTTAATTTTTCTGTTTAAAGTTACCATTAACAATGTTAGAGTGCTCCAAATGAAGTGAAACTTTATGAGAGTATTCAGCGGAGTTTCCTTTATACGCCTACCGAGTTTCATTCCATTAGCTCTTAAGATGACCGTTCCGACAGCACTTGACATGCTCCGCTGACCGAAATCCGCCTTAATTTTTCTGTTTAAAGTTACCATTAACAATGTTAGAGTGCTCCAAATGAAGTGAAACTTTATGAGAGTATTCAGAAATAGGAACTCCATTTCATCCAGAAAATAATATCTGAATGAAAGAAAATGAGAAAATAGAAACGTAGATAGAGAAGGGAAACGTAGACTTTTACGATATAAACTACATGTAGTAAACTTTGCGTTACGGCAACATAGCACAACACAATTCGCCTTTTAAACACACGAGGCTCGATGTTTCCTCCAGGCACACTCGAGACCTAATGAATCGCTTTTCCACATGGGCATCCGCCAACCTTATTTCGTCGTAGTATACATAAATCCGAATCCAATCCAATTCAATGTTTTGCACTCGAAGAAAGACGAACTTTTTAGGTACCATAATTTTGTATATCTTTGGAGTTCTTGTCAGAGCGTGAAAATAAGCGTTGAAGTGGATTTTCCGGTTTTGTAATACTTGAAGGGCGATTCTTAGACGACGATTGAATTGACTAGTCGAGAGACACTTCTCGTGTAATTTAAAAACAGATTTTACACAAACATGTAATTTCAGTACGTGGTTTTATTAAAACTGAAGTCTTTAACGCGCCGCGATTAATCTGGTTCTCGAATTTTCCCTAGCAGCATCCTATTGAAACGTATTTAACGCGGCCTAAACAATAGCGCTAATTAGAGACGTTTTAATGTAACGAACGGGAACAAAAAAGAAATAAGCTTTTGTTATTTATGTTTTAGGTCGGTAAACATTCATTTGTCACTTAAAAAGTCCGAGCGTGGGAAAAGTTGTCGGGTAGCGGAAGAAGTCTAAATATTTACGTCGCGATAAATTTCGTAATTAAGCCAGGCTGATTTAGGAGTACACGTAAGTACCTACGATCGGAAATAAAACGTTTCCAAACAGTCGCGGAAAGTTGAAATTATCGCACTCGACTGAGTGGAGTTTTGATAATTAAATTTCTTTCAGGGGGTGTCTCATGGAGGCCGAACACGGTTCTAAAGTTACGCGTTACAAATTCCTTTCAACACGTTAACCAATTTTAATTAGTTGAGGATAATACTCGTGTAACGGTAGCGTCTCATACTCATTAAATTTATTAAGGAAAAGATTATGAGCGGCCTCGTAAACAGGCGTACCGACGCCCGACAACATACCCGAACGACGTTGGCTCCAGGGGTAAACTTTAGCAATAACTCAAGGGTTAATAAATAAAGGATTACAAAGATCTTATAAATTAGTTGCTCGCCTGGCACGAACGAACTTTTGAGTGTGTTCGTTCGAGTGATTATTTATTTTTAAGTTACGAACGCAATTACCGAAGAAAAAACAATTTAAACGAAAAACTTTGTCTAAAAACGTTACGATATCGCAATGAGTCCGTGATTAAACGTAAAGCCCGCTTTAAAAACACGCTGCGCAACATAAAACGGTCCATTGAAATATTAACAAGGGGAAAATTCGCTCTACAACTTCATTAGTGCCCGTATCGAAATGGTTATTCCGAACTATGAACTAAAATTTTTTCCAGGGAAAATTAATCAAGAATGGGAAATGAGGTAGCGTTAGGGAGGTTATGTGATAGGGAATGGACTGAAATTTTTATGAAAACCTCGGGGAGGAGCGTTTCTACTGTTAACCATTACGTCTAGTTTTCAAAACTGCGTTTCGTGAATTTTTTTGGATCAATATCTCGGGAAAAATATACACTTTCCGAGTCTCACGAATTCGTCATCGAATTTAAATGGAAACGTCTCCGCTTTGCAGAGCTATAAGGACCGAAAATCTAGAAATCCCCTATTTAATCCTTTTATCTGCCACTGAATGTTGCTATAGCATCGTATTGATTGTTAAAGCCCAACAACTCGGGTTACAGATCGGTTTCGGATGATCAACTGACACCTACTGACTGTTTTTCTTTATAATATTGAACAATTGCACCATGGTTAGTAAAATTTTAATCACGCCACTTTATCAATCTAGCAATCGTAAGCCTGTGTAAATCGAGAAAAAATTGTAGAACACGACAATTGGCTGATTTATCAGAGGGCACCTATACCCTAATTTTCCATTCGAACTCCGTTCATGCAAAGGAACGATCGTAATCTCGCCGTTTACGTCCGATAATAATCCCCTCGGCAGATGGAAACCTTCAATGGAACACAATACTATGATCCATAAGAGACTTTCGACCGCCCACTCGATGTTTTGTTAGTTCACTTTATGTGCCAGTTAAAACACATCTTACCTCCATCGACAAACAGGTTCTGAAACGAGTCATTGTGGGCAACCTGTATTGTTAATCGAAACAATCGGAAGAAATTAATTGTGGCAAGTTCAATGGATACTAATGAACGTTTGGATTTAGTATTGATTAGACTTTGTGGCGATTATCGGGACGCACGTTTGTAACATGGGCGGATATAATTTTGGGGGAATATTTGTGGAGATCAGGGATATGAAACGAGTCGACACGAGACAACAGCTCGTTTTGTGTCGAAACACTTGAGCAGTTTCAAAGCATTTGCACTTGTATGGCTGGACAAATGGGAATCACTCGTGCTGTTTAGCATTCCCCGACTTTAACCCCGGAATTGGAATGATATTGTAACGACCGTCCCCGTATCGGGACTGTTTTCGTTAGGTGAAAGACATAGAATGATGACAGTAGAATAAAAGTCTCTGCTTGAATTAGTGCATTGCATACAGTGGAACATTTAGAAAAAAACGAAATACGTGCTAATTCTTTCTCTACTGGTTTTTTAGTGTTACCACCACCACCACTTTCTCACTCTTCTCTTTTTCACTCTAACCCCATCTATCGTTCATACTCAGAACCACGCAAGTGTATGTTTCGACACTATTTAGGCTAAGAAAAATTCTAACACATATTTTTCTCATTTCTCATTGAACTAAGGGAAACATGAAGTTTGTCATTACAGTGCTTTATATACATATTAGTACAAAATTTTGTACGTCATATTGCCAGTCTGACACTATCCACTTACTCTAAGCAAATAAATGAAATGTTTCAAAAGGACCGCTGTCGTGAATTTCAAGGTTCATCAATGTACTCATGAGTATTAAACGGGTTTTTCTTGCCAAAATAAAAACATTAACCAAAAAACATTACCAGAAAGACCTGAATATATCTTTTGTCTCTTATTTCTATAACATTGCAATTAGTACTGTTGCAGTTGTAAAATTTTGATGTAACCCTCATTTATCGCATAGGCCCCCAGATTTTTCCATTAATATCCACCCTATTTCGTTAAATGTATGACATATACTCTTAAAACTAGAATAAGTAAGAGTTTTGTTTATATTCGTGGATATCACATTTATTGTCTGATTCAGCACACTCATACTGTCTTGTAACTTTTCATGTGTATCGACAAATCTTGTTAGTTCCACCTTTGGTATCATTTTTTTGGCTTTCGTTATGGAAGTAGTGCTGCTTCAGACCCCCTTTTATTTCGAATTTCCCTCCCTTATTCCCATCCTTTGTAGTCTACCCCATACGTCTCCGCTTATTTTATCGAATTCCCTCTCCGGGTCTATCAAATTTTACCTTCAGTCAGTTGCATTCAAAATATTCTACATCGGTAAACGTAACGAACACTGCACGAGATTAATCGAGTACAGGTTTGAAATTTAATCTACGATTTGTACGTGTGTTGCAAACGATAATAATATCCAATCCTATAAATTTATTTTAATGTCGCAATTGTTGTGACAAAAGCCGTCACGCCGTCACGCTTAATTGGATAAAACGCCGCAGTGGAAAGTTAATGCTGTATGAAAATTTGTAATATTCCTTTTAGATTATAATATAATGTGTTTCGAAATAAATATCTTGTAGAAGTTCGTAACTTTTAAATGAAAGTGCCTGGATATACGCTACGGTATTCTTCAAGAATTATAATATGTAGCAAGTTAAAAAATAATGATTAAGATATTCCTTATCGATAAAATATACCTGTGGATTATAATTGATGGAATCATGGTCCATTTCGTCTCAAATCGGACCTCCATTTAAAATAACATGTGATTTTGGTCGGGAACTCTCATCGCTTATCTACTAAGGAGAAAAGCTTGCATTATGAAATACCGTATTATCATAAAAGGAAACAAAATTTTCTCCATTTTACCACAAATCCTCTAAACTATTCACCCACTTCGGCACCTCACCCGTTAATTAGGGAGTTGTAATTTGCACCCCCGTAGCGAGGGCACAGCGGATCCAATACATGAACAAAAACGCAAAGCACGCAGCCGAATTATCACCAACTTTGCCGTTATCTAATTCGAGCTGATCCGCTAATGAAAATTTGATTCGAAAATAAACCGAAATTAGGCGAATTTAATGTGGCATTATCCGAAAATTAGTTAGCAAATGGAATTGATCGGCGCCCGGTTTATTAACCCTTTCCTAACTAATTCGTTTACGATAATTTAATTCCTCCATTAGTTTGGGGTATCTCAATCCCGTGGAACATCTGGTTAGTGGAGAGATAACACGGGGGGGGGGGGGAGATCGGTAATGGAATGCGAGAGATGAGACCTTGTCGCCGTTTTCACCGGACGAATAAAGAAACCGACAAATTATGTTTGAATACGAAACCTACTTGAGATTAATTTCAATAAACCGACTTGTTGATTACGGAGCGCGGATCGATTATGACTCGCGGACAAAACCGATGGGATTTCACTCAATGAACTAATTTACGAGCTATTAGCTAATAAAAATAAAACTCCTTATCGAATTAGTTTGATATCTCTCGTCCGACCTTCCTTTGTAGAACGCGACCAATAATCGTGCCCGTATTCTAATCAGGATATTTAAATATCGTCCTTGTAAGGCAATATATCATCGAGGAGATTAGTTTATCGATTTACCATTAATCTTCTTGCTAACACAATGAGTCGCAGCATAAGTCCACTCAAAGTAATAATTTAAATTATGTTAAGATAGGACAACATAGTATAATGTTACTTGATTTATGTACGTGATTAAACAACTTGTAAATCACTGGCGGAGTTTGCAGCCCGTGTTAAACAATAAACGGGGGTTGGAAAGCAGCGAAGTCTACCGAATGAATATTGGATTTCTGACGATGCAAGAGACAGCATAAATTCGTAATAACCTCCAATCGACTCAATCGATCAGAGCCAAATTTAAACCACGCATAGTATGATATAAAACCCGTAATTCCTGAAAATCTGAAACCTAAGGAATACAGGGTAACGCTGAAATTGACCGGGGGAGATTCTGACTCAACAATAATTAATGGGACTTTTACGACCTACTGGACGCACAGGTAATTTTCCCTTAATTAATTCCGCCACATTACGTTTTACCACATAAAACACCTCCATTACAATACACACGTTTAACTCGACCAATACACTAATTCCCAAAAATTAATCTTCAACAATTTTTGTCGCGCCTTCGCCATAACCGCCAGCATGAATTTATAGCACCAGCATTATTTCCACCATTTATATTTTTCAATGGCGAGTTAAGGAAAGTTCAAATTTACGAGTATTGCGGTGTAAACGTTAATTTCATCCGGTTCTCTCCTCGATGAAATAAAATCCTCGAACAAGGGAATGGTAGCCGACAGAAGGACAAGAAAGGCGTTCGACTCGTAAACCCGCCATTTTATGACCTACACACTGTAACTATCAGCTAGAGCGATAAACAGTAGAAAGGAATATATATAAAAATGGCGGGCATCTCTCTCGTTTGAAGTCTGCTCGTAAGCACCCACGACATCTGGATTCAATTCGTCCATTAAAGTTATCGTTATTGTGGTAATCTTGCACACTGAGAAGGAGAGAAAAAGAGCGAGTTCTCGCCAGTGTTTAGACCTTTGACGTTACCGAATTTGCATGTAAAATGAGTAATTCTCCTTGTGACTTAATGGAAGGGTGTATTTTTATAGAGGAAATTGGGGCGGACTTTCTTTCTTTCTCTCTCTCTCCCTTGCATCTAGTTCTTTACGAGGGACTCGTTTATCTTCTCGTCCGGATAGAATTTAGCATATCTACAAAGGGAAACGTTGCAAGCAGTTTCTTTTCAGAGAGAAGATCGCAAATTTCTGATAAAATCCTCAACCAGATTCCCCCGAATCAGATTAAATTAACTTTGACCCAATTACACATCGAATGTTCTTGACAAGGATTTTTCTCCTGCTGTTGCAGATAGGACGTGTGCGGCATCCGGCAAAGGAATTTAGGAATAAGGTCAAGTACTATCAGCGGGGAGGCGGCACTGTTTTACAGCTTAACGGAAGTACGGCGACTCACTTTCCTAAATAATTATTACAGTCCCTGGCAAACACACCCCCCGGACTCGAGCCAGAAAGAACACTTGCTTTTGTTTCACCGTCCCCGTTCCACATGATGAAGTGCGTGGGTTTTCTTGTAATTTTCGCGGAAAGCACGCGATTAATCTACGATTTTGCCTGGAAGCCAAAACGTTAACCGCATTTAAAAACTGTGACGTTCTTGAAAGCTACAGGACTTCGAGCCGTATACTCGCTGAATTATCGCAGCATCAAATGTAACGTTTAATTGATTTAAGTGAAAAGTATCTCGTATATATATAACCCAAATTACTCTAATTAGTAACCAACTGTTTTAGCAGCAATATTCAGCAGCATTTGGGTCCTTGTAATTCGGCGATTAGTACGATTCCATCGCAACACATTCGCCAAGGGGTGTAGTAATCTGCAAATAACCCCATAAGAGAGATATCGACCCAGAATAATTATATATATGGGGATTTAGTTAAGGATGGCGGTATCACATTATACGAGTCACGAGCAGCATTGCTTCAACCAGTCGTCGTGAAACCCGGAAAATCCGGGTTTAAAAGTTTTTTCCTCAAGTACCTCCTTAACACTTCGTAGATTAAATATTATCGCTGTACTGTATTGCTAATTCATGCCTGAAACAACATTCTAATTAATTAAAGCAATCTCACAAGTGCTTTGCACCTGGTCGCCTGTCAGCCTTATAGCCCGGTTTATAGAGTTTTTTGGTAGATATAAGATTTAAGAGCAGATGGACAGAAAACTGTTGAAAAAAAAAGGAAAAAGGACATATTTTTTTAAATTTTCATTGTTTAAGAAAAACGCAAAAGCTCAGATTTGTCTAGATTTTGGGTCTTTATCATCTTTTATCCATTTTAAACAAAGTTTTTTGGTCCGTCTGCTGTTAAATTTTATCTACCAAAACAGCTTTTTTGCTCTATTAACTGGGCTATGACGTTCCGTTCTTGATTGTTATATCTACTAGTGTATTCTGTTCAGCGTACAAGTTTTGAATGAGGTTAGCAACAAGGTTTAATTTTTCTATTATTTTATACCATAAACTGGTAATGCGCAATACAAATTCACGAGCAGGTTATATAATAATCATTGCTACACGAGCAGCTTTACAGAATATTAATAACAACCTTTGCCTAATAATTTCAGAACACTTCTCCGCTTCACGTTTTTCTTCTTTAATTGGTATTGTTAATGTCAGTGGCGTAACATGAACTTTTTGTTCATATTTCAAACTATCAACAAAGCTGCGAGTAAAAATCGTGGTGTCAGCAAAACATCAATTTTTCACAAGAAAATAATTTATGTAAATTACAATGTTAACAACCCCTCAGTGATTTTAATCGGTTTTGCATTTAAAATTATGAATAATTAACAAACGTCGACGATAATTGCATTCGCTCAAAAAAAAAAGTCTGTGATGATGCCTTCGTTCCTGCGCCAATGGATGTAATACACATTGGAAAGCTGCTCAAGGACAGGTTTCACAGAGTGTAATGTACCACAACAAAGATGATTTTGTTTCGAACTATTAAGGCAAAGTGGTATCATTATTATGAACCTCCAGGAAATAACTTATTGCCGTCTGTTTTAATAACGGAGCCAACGTGACGTGTCTTCAGCAATAATTACTAAATTAGACTATATGAAGCGTCATGTTAACAGGTTTACTAATAATTTTAACCATTCACGTGTCGAAATGTTACCTGGTGCTGCTAATGAACTTAATGTTACGTTAATCCATTTTGTCACATAGTAGCCGATTTATCGTCTACGTCTTAAAAGCGTTTATTGAACCGCCATGAAATTTTATTATCAAATCTTAACCTTCTTAATTTTTATGAAAGGTCGACAACGGAGCTTTTAACGTTTAAGCATCTTTTGTTAAGATTTATGTTTATAGCGCCTCTTAATTGATTTTATATTTTAATGGATTTTAATGCAACAAATTAATTGACCTTATCGGAGGAAAGGATTTCTGGACGTTAATTCATTAGTGAAAGCTTCGCCGGCGCAGCAGGAAATTTCGGTTGAATAAAAATTAATTGTAAATGTCAGAATATGATGAATTTTTTATTCGATTGTGTAACGAGTCAAGGTTTTCGACATTTGGTAAATCACTTGATACCGGGTGTTGTGGCAAAATATCCGGATTATTTAAATGTGTGAAAATGTGAAATTTGAAGTGTTTTTCGTTCATATTACCACTTTTCTTGGCGATATCCTAATGCCTAAAGTTTCAGGCCGATACTCAAATTCGCATGGAGTTAATTACATTTAAAAAACATCTTTACAATATTGTTGTAACAATGGACGAATTGGTAAAGTATTTCTGCACGTGAAACACGAACGCTTACCACGTGAACCTGATCACCTTTTCCTCTTCACAATATCAAATGTCAGTACGTTTTTTCGAAAGTTTCTCGGCTCTACGGAGTATCGTTTTCGTTATTGCGCCAGAAAGGCAATATTTTTACCGCGAGAGGAAATTTCAACAAATACGCTCGCGTGTTTCTCGTCGCTTAGACGGGTTTCTGATCTTTACTTATGAATCCGCGCCGGTGACAGGTTTAAATTTTGCAAGGGAGTGAAGAAATCCCTTCGTACAATATCACGTTTTCAATAGAAGATGCATATTTTGGCACGTTTCTGTTTTCCCAAAGGATGCCTTTTTATTTAGCTTTAATAACTTGTTAGGTTTTTATTTATTAATTTAATGATCCCCTAGAGTGATTACACACGTACCTTATCTAGCGTAAAATGAAATCACATGTGAGTGGATAAAGTAAGTACCATAAAAGAATTCACCTGCTTGTTACCAGTTATGGGTCATGGTCGATTGACGGAATTTATGGGGATTTGCGGATACCTTGTGGTGGTAACGGCCACTAATCATTTATGACCTAACGAGCCCTTTCAGGTTTCGCTAGAGAAGCAATAAAGGCAAATGTACGACTGACTAGAACAATGAAAGAAAGCCAATACAAGAAACCAAGGGAAAAAACAAATCATGTTCTCATATTAATATGACAAGTTTTGACATTAATAATTTCAAAATAAGAACAGATCCCACTTCCTGTCCCTTGCCCCTTTTCCCATTACATCATACACCACTACCTACTAAAAAACCAGTCAAAAGCAAAAGCAAAAAAAGAAAGTCTACGAAAACAAACCAAAATAATTGAATATTCATACAATGCAGGCGAACTAATAATATAAGAGTGAAAGATGAAAACATCGCGATAATTAAGATTTAAATATAAATTTGAGCGAATATCAAGTGTGCTAGTAGGTCACACGAATATCGAGCTTTTCACTTTTAAATACACAAACTGACGTGTTTCACACATAGGAATAGAAAAACGACGACGAAAAAGCACAGTACGTCACACTGAAACCTTCGGTTTGAAGACCTTTACGGTTTATATTTGATAATAAAATTGTGAAGCATGAAATCGATTTCGCGGTCGATGTTAATAACCTTCGCTTGAAATACCTGTAGGTGGATATTCACATCGAGTTGTGGAAAAAGGATGCCATTAACCTGTTTTAGGTGATTCGCAACATCTACAGTTTCTTCAATTTTATCTGCACGTTTAATTAGTAATATTCCCGTTATGCACTCCAAGCGATTTCGAAGTCTAAGAGTTCTTGAAATTTCAAAGCTGAAAGGATAATTTGAATTATTTGACTGAAAGAGTTAAGAAACGAGAGAATCTCCTAAGGAAAAGGGGTGCTTCGAGTATCACGAGATTACGATTAAGGAGAGTTTTAAAGATTGTTCTTGCGAAGTGATTGTACGTACTCAAAGCATTAAATATCGAACCCGCTTCTTTCTTTCAAATCCTAAAATAAAGTCCTTTCTACATATTTCACTTAATCAAAAAGTCTTAAATAAAATACGACGAAATTCGTATTGTCTACGTTTGTTGCGTTTTTTCTATCGCAGACAGTCGAGCTAACAATTATATTCGCGATATTAAAAGGCTGCTTTTGACTAACGTTTGAATAAAAATTCTTCTTGCTGTATTTTTCATCCACAAAGCGCATTGTAGCCGCTTCTATTCACGAAAACGCTTTGATTTTCATAGAAAGTAGCTTTTTGTGCACGTCCAGTGATCGATTGTGGCTCGCGAAATGTTCCGAGGACAAAATTTTAATCGCCGAAAAACGTCGATACTTAACATCATTCATTAGGTAAGGATAAATTGTTATATAAGGTAATACTTTCATCTACGTATTATAAGAACCCCTTGAAGAGCTCCCAGCTACAAATTTTAAATATAGAGTACTATACCGGTGTTTTACTAAGACAAAAATATGCCCAAATGTTATGGTTTATGCAAATGAGCCGAGGGATATCTGGGTAAGTAAGTACCACCAAAGAATTCTCCTCTTTCGAACCGAGTAGGTGCTGTAAGGTTTTCCGTATCTTCTACGACCCCCATATCGTGCCAATGGCCAATAACCTTTTTCACTAGAAAAATGATTTCATTTTTAGCTAGAAACCTTCACTAGTTTCTGCATTTTGGTTTCCAAAAATCTGTAGTTTAATTCCCTCTTGAAACTCTATATGAGAAGTTGTGAAGCAACAAATAATGACCACTTTTCCTTGATCTTCACAACTAAAATTTAAATTCTTGAAATTTCCTTTATATTACCTGCGACAATAAAATTTAATATATTTTTGAAATTTTTGGAAACATTGCTTTTAATTTCCTTTGGGAAACTAAAGGGAATAATTGACTACGACAGAAGGTAAATCCATGCTTTCATTTGAAATTGACATCAAGCAAAGTCTTGACGATAACATCGTGAACTAAACCGATAACTTAAATGACAAAAGTATGATAACTTTAATTGCTACACCACCATTTCTCTAATTTTATACTTGAACGATGGTTATCACCACCTCGTCACCGATTTATACCTTCAAGTGTCGCGACGTCAACATTCCAACGAAATCCTACACCAGTTCCCGACCAAATTGTATCAGATCCCGGCTAATCACAACGAGCGCCGTCTCCAAATATTTGCCCTCAGTCTCTTACGCTCTACTGGCTTTTATTCCTGAACTAAACGCAAATTCAGATAATTTTATTGGCCGTTCTCCAAAGGGTACCGAAGGGCAGGGGCCCCTAACGCAGTCGAACTTCATTCGTGGCGATATAAAGTTTTCGAGTTAATATCATGTTGATTGAACATGGGTCGAAAATTCTTTCCCTTGCTGGGCGCACAAAGATCTGGAGGACTCACGAAGGTCAATGAAAGTTGATTAAAATAACTCGTGTGAAAATTAGAATTTAGCTGACTTTTTGATCGGAATTAGGTGGCTCTCGTGTGGAATTGGAAAATCCAGTCGAAGCAGAATCACTCTGTTGATCATATTGGCGATAATGGAAAATGTTTTGAACGAAGAATACAACAGTAATTGTAATTAAAAAGTGTCTTTCCAGGCACTCCTAACAAGCCATTTAATAAATAATAACACACAAGAGTGACCCAGAAAATGATGACCAGAAAGTGAGCTTTCCTCCTCCTCCTCCTTCCTTTTTTCCAAATCACAAACAGCGCTTGGCCGCGTTTATTATCGATAAGAAATCGTAAAGAAACTATTTCAGATTTATTAATTAAAATTATACATTCAAACCGCCTCGGGGATTTCTCGTTGTTTATATATTAGTTACCATTAACCGATAGGAAGATTTATGAGAGGAAATGCCATTTCGAAACCAACGCGATTTATCAATATCAAAATTGGAAATAACAAACCAGATATTCCAATATTTTTCGATCGACTATGACAAATGATAAACATGGAATATATGCAAAGTAACCGAGCATTTCCTTTTATATGTGTAGCCCTATTTGAAACATTACTCTCTCCTTGAATTGTATAAATCACCTCGGATTCTTTTGTGAGCATGTCGAAACTGTCAAAAGGAATTGAAAATTGAGCATGAAAGGATGGAAGTGGTTCAAATATTGAAGCAGCGACCTGAAAAATTCATAAATAAATTGGGAAAAAATTCGCTCCTGATACAATTTAACTTTTCAAAAGGAAGCCAAGATGTTTTAGATTTCAGCCGGATTTTCAATTTCTCCGGTTGACTTTTCGCCTCTTATTCGTTTTTGTTTATTCACGGCGCTTTTATTGGTTCCGCGGAAATATCATACCGTTACGGGATATTAGGCATTTCTACGTCATCCCCATTATTATCGCAAGAAAAACATTTTGTCTTCACTTTATTTACCGTCTCCTTTTTAAAAGACAAAATCCGTTTCTTTCTATACGGACTGCCACAATTCTTTGTGCCATAAGTACTTTAACTTCTATAATACCAATCTAAAAATTCTGAAAAAATTCAAATTGAAAAATCACAGGTATTCATGGAAATTAAGTGTTTTTATATAAGTCATTACAACTTGCACCTCCCTCGACTAAAAATAATTCACGTTCCTTCGAAAACCTATCGGAAAATTCATACGCACGATTTAAAACTCGTTTCAATTGACAATTGTCGCCAGAGAATTCGCCAAAAACGGCAAATAAGTCACACAGATTATCTCGTACACATATTTAGTATTCCCCTTCGCAAATTCCGCCAAAGCTTGTCCACTGGGACAAGTTGTCCCCTCCTTTTCAGACCATGTTCACCTTCAGAAATCCTGCCAGGGCTTGCCATCGAGAGCGGCTGTCCTCTCCTTGTCCTCTCCAGGCGATGTTCTCCTCCGGGAATCTCTTCAAAGTTGATCTAAAAATCAAACAAAACACGCCAGTATCCTTGCCAAATCCATTTGCAAGTAAATTGCAAGTGAATGTGAGAATGTATGCATGTGTATGTGTGTAATTAACTCCATTGAGCGGGTTGGACTGCAAATCTCGTACAAAAATTCATCAGCAGCAAATCGACACCAAGCAGGTTAATCCTCTTTCTGACCATCAAAGACATCAAAGGTGATCAACCCCAAACAATGCCCCAGGTAGAAGAGGGACCTTGGTCCTAAATCTTGGTGCTATAGTGATGTGTATACGTGTGGCGAGACTTAGCTTCGGATTCTGTAGCGACTCGAGCTGCGCCAGCTGTTCAACAACTCCACAACGCTGCATAGGTTGCACTTCTTGTCTCTCTGCTGCGTGTTATCGCCATGACTTCCGTACGCCATCCCAGGTCCACCAAACCATTATCCGCTATCTCGGTTCACCAAATCCCGGACAGGCTCCCAATTGTAACACTTTTTACACACAAAGAGGCTTTACTCTCCTAAAATTATAGCAGTTTTTACACACACAGATATTCTGTTCTACACTGATGTCAATATTAACATTTACAATCACATAAACAAATACAGTTGTTTTTACATAAAACAGCAACGTATACGTTCGTTACAATAGGAATACGATTTCATAACAAATTCCTCCATAGACTTTACGGCCGGTGTCAAATAATCTGCGAGCTATCCGCGTTTCGAGCTTTAGAACTGCAATTTCGCCCCCGGAGGAGTTTTATAGATCACTTTATTACGATATTATCAAAATCGTCGGCGAGTGGTGCTACGGAACTATTCGCCCCTTCCGGTCTGGCGAACAAACGAGCCGAGTGACCAGGAGAGGAGGCTTGGCTTTAAAACCGAGCCCTCTGACAACTTCGGTCTGACGAATTCGCCGGGATTTAATAGTTTTACGCGCTACCTATTCGGCCAAATAAGCATTTTAAAGTTCGGAGGAGTTTCGGAGGGCCCAACTGGAATATGATAGAGGGAAAGGGCAGGGGGCGGTGGACGGAGGGAGGGGGGCTTTGATTCGAACCCGAGAAAACTTTCGCCTCATTATGTAACGTGTAATTACCCGAAACTTTCAAGTTTCCCTATTAATCTAAGCTGGGTATGAGGGGCACTGCCGGGTATTGAGGTATTTTTAAGCATTGGCACGAATTTAAACACAATGGCGAACAATACACGTATTGTGCGAGAATTCAAATTTATTTTAACGTCTTATGATCGTGACTACCGCTGGTTGGCCTTTTCTTTTTGAAAAGAGGTTGGTGATCAACACCGCTATTCTCATTTCTGATGCTACAGATGCTAATTCCTCAAATATTTCTTCAATACTTTTTAAAAACTTAAGATAATTTACGAACGTTGTTGAGTAGAAAAAATTCTTACTTAAAATTTGTTTCAAAAAACCGATTCTGAATACGAAATCTGATCTAAGTAATTATTCGTAGGTCACTATAAATATCACTTCATTATATCGAAGTATACCGAAGTCCTAGTAATAAAGTCTTAATTTAATTTGGAACACAGGACGGTGTTAAGCGTCTCCGAATTGCCTTTTTCGTTTCGTCCATTACCTGGATACCTTTACGTGCGTTATTAACTAATAGGGTCTACCCCTCTAATTAGCTCGTAAGAACACTTCATAAAAGCAGGCAAGCTTCGACGTTGGAACTGTTACCATAAAACATCCTAATGGATTTCTTGTAGGACTTCATTGTAGCGCGTCTCATTTCCAACAATAACAGGGATGACATTGCTGTAAAAAGTCCATTAAATGCGTCCTATATACAAAGTACGGGCGATGTATATACAGTGTAATTTTATGCTCTACATACAGACAAAAGCTGTGTCGATGCTTTCCGATATGACCGTTTCTTGTCACTTCATAGCTGGATGGGGTTGTAAAACGAGATTTATACCGGGCGTGAGAATTTAACCGTCACGATAAGTTTCAACGTTAGCACGTCGATCGATTTCAAGCAAGAAACCAACCTGGTTTCATAACAGACGGACGTTTATACCAAATTTGGACCAGATATACGCAATATCGTCCTCGCCTAGCGCTGCTTAAGGAAGTTCATATGCCACCATTCCGTTTGCCTAACGTGCAGCAGGATGGTGCCAAGGTTCTGTTTGCCAAGCGAAAAACACACGTTCAAAGCCGAGCGGTCCGAAAAGTTTTATTAGAACCACAATAAAAATCGGTGTGGTAACAATAATTGTGTAATTTTCGCTTGTATGTGATGGCTCTCGCAATGTTTGCCTATCGGATGGCAAATAATTTTCCCCTCTGCACGGCGATTTACTTTTGTTGGCCCGAGTTACGACGTTACTTCGGTTACCGCCTTTTTACGGCTTTGCGGTGCCGAGAAGATTGTACTCTCAAATTGGTAAACTTTGAAAATATGCTGATGAAATTTTATGGGGCCGTGTAAAATTTCAGGAGGGTAATCTAGTCGTTTACAGTCTTTAACTTTTCGACATCTGCCATAAGAAATTAAACGCATTAAGTTGTATCGTTCCCATATTTCGCGTAACAAGTGCTAAACGTTACTTCAGTTACCGTTAGATAAATTATTCATTGTTTCATCTCGTCGATGGAGGAACTTAGCGATGTTTAATATTTCAAAGATTCAAATATTGTTTTGAATACATCACTTAAGTGAGTGGCCATGAGATGAGATAACTACGTTAAACTTGGATGATGTGAAAAATTTGCTACCAATATGTTATCGGTGGATGATTGATTAAAAAAATAGTAAGGTGGTAAAGAATACCTACGATAATCGTAGTCTTTAGGCTAGTTCTATTGTACAACTTTTGTCATCGTTACGCGTAAATAATCCCAAATGCGTCAGTGGAGTTATTAGAGTTATAAAATATGTTTCTAACGCAAAGATCTCATGTCTCCCATGAAATTTGAAACCTTTCAACTTTAGCAAACTGAAGAATTTAAAAGGAAGACATTTCTTCATTCGATTATCCCTTTACTTTGTATTATTTCCACCAGAAAATTCACACATTTTATTTTCGCATCACTTCTGATACTTTTATCGACGAATGCCGGAGCGCATTTATTTTTACTGCCATCGAATTAAATAAACCGAAAAGAATACAAATCATTGTAATTAATTTTGGTGTGGGCGATTATTCTTATTAGTCCAAATTGAAATAAATTAAATGGAACGAAAAGAAAAACTACGTCCGAGCATCTCTATACATACGTTACTTCTAGATAAATAACTGCTGTTAATAACACTGCCCGCTGGAACAATAAACAATGCTCGCTTTGATGTTGACGCGAGGTTTGTTCGTAAGGATAATACGATAGATTAATTGAGTATAGATTTGGTTTTAGTCTGATAACGCAATAACACGTTATCAGGATTTCCTGATACCAATTAATATGCCGAGTAAAAGCAGATCTCAGCTTCTATTAAAATTCATCTCTTTATAAATTTTTATAAGCAAAAATTTTAAAAAGATATACATTTTGCCGTAGGTCGATAAATTTTAAAAAACTTAGAAGGCCTCCACCAAATAGAAAGTCCTTATTGGAACTCTCGTAACGTTTGTAAGGGAATATTGGATTTTATCAGAGAGTGAAAGCCCGCGGAGACTTTCACCCGTGTAACTGCAACGTTGATTTTTGTATTGATGAATAATAAAAATTGTAATGGTACGTTTAGAGGCAGTCACTTACCAGGCACGAGGAGAAATGGAATACTTAGAAGTTGTTCTTACCTGAAACAAAAAAGAGATATCAAATAACACGTTAATATGAAAAGATCGAAGAAAACGTAGATAAAACATAAATCATGTTGTGCAGAGCATGTACGTACAATTGGTAGAAAGCACGTGTAGGATGTATTCCTCTATGTCAAAAATTACCACTGCTGCATTTAACGACAAAATGTTTGAAATTGTTGGTTTCGCAGACCCTGGTAACGTTTATAAATAGTTTGTGAGGAAGTGTAAGGATTTATTTACACACTGAACATTGGCAAGGGGACAGTTTTGTCGAGGTATACAAACGAGGATAAATCAAACAACCCCGGAATTGTTAAACGCACCTCCAAAGCTTTTTGCGAGAATAGATTTGTTTCAAAATAATTCTGTCGTTATACGAAGAGAAGAGTATCTATCCTGACGTAAACAACTTTGCCTAAAAATAGTTTCTAAGAAAATCACAGCCGGTTGGATTTCAATAAGGAAAGATTAATTGATGTATTGTTCTACCTATATTCAATTTTAGATTTATAGCTGTTTAGGGTTAATGTTAATGCAGGATTAATGTATACTCGTCTAATGTACCTGTCATGTGCAGGTTTCGGTGGAACAGTAAATAATCGTCTTTAAGAAAATATGCATTTAATAGAAATATTGTAATAAGTGTAATTGCAAATAAATTTCCAGAATTTGGAATCGGAATAGCAATGGAAAGACACACGCTAATACAGTAAATTATTTGGAAATTATCCCCATTTGTCTTAGTTACTTAGTCTTAGTTTTAAGTTAAGTCTTAAGTTTTACACGCGATTTCGACGGTAATTGCTTTACTGATGAACCCATTATCGCGTGTCTAATGAGGTTTAAAAATATCGCAATTTTTGCGCCCTACGTAATGCGCTCGCCAGATATACTTTACAATTTGGCTTAATGCCGTTGCAGTGGCCGGAAAATTCCCGTGCGTAAGGCATTAAATACCTTGGAGTCAGATGCAGCCGCGGCTAATAAATAAATCCGAAAATCCCAGGCCGGATCCCGCCTAATTTTCTCCATCGAGAAAAAATCCTAATAGCTCTCCTTTTGTTTCGCCCTCTCCAGAAAATCCCTTAACAAAAACCCGCACATCCAGAAGCGAACGCGACCCGGATCTCCCTCTCTCTCTCTCTCTCTCTCCTAGTTTTTTCCTCCTTATACGAGGTCATTAAATCTCCATTACTGGCAAACGGTCATCCAGGGATTACCGTGTTTATATATGACCGACAAATATAACCGATCTGTCCTGTATTCGCACACCAACTTGACCACTGTCATGTTATAATTTAGGCAAATGCCTCTCAGGAGACGGATGTTTCATACTGGCGTAGGCTCGTTATAAAGCTGACACGTAGCCGTCTCCCATGGCGGACCATTAACGCGCCGCCGTTATATTAGAACCACTATGGAGACGAGGCCGCTCTGTATAGGGACGTTTAGAAGTAATGCCTCTTTATTAAAAAAGTTAATTCGGTTTAGGAGTAAAACACCCGCAGGTGCGGTTCACAACTTCCGCACTTACGGCGGCGGGAGGGCACGGTAATTAAAAAACTGACAACGAATCGATGCCGGGATAAGGTGGGGAAATCTTTATTACCCGAGGAGGGAATATTTTCGCGCAAAACTGCGTTACAAGAGGTGAAAATCTAAGAACTTTTCCCTCTTGACGTGCCTTGTTCGACATTATGGAGATGAAAACTCCAAGATTTGTTCACTAACGGTTTAAATTAAACGAATTGAATGGAAAAATGGAAATTAATGAATGACCTGTGAATCTTCAGTACGTCTGTACTTTGACACCTCACATTCGCGTCCTTTGACCGATTTACATTACCGGAAATGCTGATTATGCATTCGGACAGAATTGGAACGTTAACATAAACTAGTGGTTATTCGCCTGACAGTTGATTATAATACAATATAAGTGATTAAATTTTACGAGTTAACCGGCTACCAAGCCCCTTTCGAAGCAAGTAAATTTGTTTATGGTACCTACTTACCCAAACATCCTTAAGGATATTTGCATGTTGTTTCATTTTTTGCTAAGAGTAGATTGCGGAATGTGCACACAATTGCTTCGATTAATTCGACTATCACGCAACTGGAACAACTTCAATGTCCGACATTATTCATTAAAGACATCGTGTATGGTACATGTATTTTCAAAGGAATACATCATTATCTGTTCTGAGGAGCTCATATGAAAAGGGGCCTTCATCGCATCTCGGAGAAATCCGCGGTTATTGAAACTGGTTATCTAGATTCTTATACAATACGGCATTTATGAAAAATCCCAGATTGTTTTCACATCTGCCGGGGAACGAACGATTATATTAATTACAAACTAAGCTAAATCGGTCTTAAGTAAAACGTTGTTTTTGTTTATCCGTTGTATGTGGAAATTTTTCGTAGCTGCTGTGGATAATAATAGTCATTTTCTTTTCTGTAAGCTTGCAAAGCGAGTTGAGCAATGCGTGTATATTTTGACATGACTTATCATAACTTTGAGCAATGTTTCAATGACAACACCGCCTAAGAAACAAAATTACAACTCATGGAATAGAAATTTAATTTCTGGTAAGTAAAAATGGGTAAGAATAAATAAATTTGCCGAGAACTTACGAATGCCACTAAAAATTAACCAAAGCGGAATGGCCATGGCATCTACGTACCATTAAAGAGGAGTTCGCGAATACCTATTGTTGGAAGAAACATTTAAATGCGTAATCACCCAAAAAATCACTCGCTGCCACAATTAATCACTTCGAGAGGCACCGGCGAAAGTTCCGGCCATAAAAAATCAACATGGAACGACGCCCAAACTTTTATCTCACTAAATTGTTATCGGAAAGTTGTTCGAGGAAGAGAAGAGCAATACAATTACGCCTGAAACTTTTAATACCTGAGCTTCTATCCCTTATCGAATTCCTTAAGATAATTGTTTCAAGAGATTAATTGTGTTTGGGGACATAATCCAAAGCAATTTTTCGTCCCGTTCGAATCCAAGGAAATGGGATGAAAAATCCAGCTTTCGATGATTTAAATTGGATCTTAAGTTACAGTTAATGGGACGACGGGCGACGTTCGACCTCACGACTTTCGTATTTTAAAATTAAACTCGTTTTTTGCGACATCTTCACGCACTAACGAGTTAACGTGGTAAACGTAGACTATCCATTACGGTGTTGAAATATCCATCGTCATGAATAGCGTCGGTGGGGCAAGTTTTTTAAATAATTGAATCTATGAGGATTGGATTTTCAGTTTGGTCATGCTCCACGAGAGCTATAATAACGTCCTTGGGCTCGCTTAAAACATTTCTCCTGAAGCCGTTACGATTATTTAAGGTTAAGATTTAATCACATCGCGAAGTGCTCCAGTGCGCATTTAAAAACTCACTTTCATCACACAACCTCATATTTGCTCTAGGACAAAACTCGAACTAGTTTGAATTAATCACGCAGTACGCCCAAACGCCTATAGTTTCTTTAGAAATATTGTGTACTTTTTTCAAACAAGCATCATATCGGCGTTTTTCGAGAGAAAACTCTCAAAATTTCGATACCACAAATGAGGTGTATGAGATCGAAAAGTGGATAATAGAACCAAGCGAACGCGAACACCCCCAATGTACACCTTCGCTAAAGAAGTGAGAGAGATCATGAACAAACGGGGCGTGTGTATAATATATACTATACTTTTTAACTAATCTTGGTTTAACTATTTGGAATAACTAGTTCGAAAACACTTTGGGAAATGACTCGTTAAAATCCATTGATCCTTTCGAAACTACGATTTTCCATAATGAAGGTTACACGCTAGAAAACTATCCAAAAAATCTTTACTAAAGAGACGTAATGATGGGCAGCTTCTTACTGAGTATTTTCTTCTGCTTTTTGAGAAAAATATTATACGTTAACATATCTTTTTCTTAAGAGAGTTTTTCTAGATCTCTTCAGACTGTACACTTTTACAAGTGAAATACACATCAGTGCTTTGGAGGTGTTGAAAAGTCAAAATATGCTTTCGCAACATAAAATATTAAAATATCTATTTGTCACTAACAGATCTTCATTACAATACGCACCGAATCGCGCCTCATTTATATTCTCTCGATGTCTCTTTAACGATCGCACGTGTTAATCCATACAATTAAGTATTACTCGGTATCGTTATTGTTTAGCATTAATAATCCGACGTGTGTTACCTTGAACGAAAAATACATAAAGGATCGGACCCATAATTCTTGCAATTAACTAATTATGCCCAACCTAGTTTTTTCCTTGGGTGTTTTTTATGCAAGGAAATCTATATCAAGAGATTGAGTTATCATGTCAAACAAGTAAAAGGTAATGTAATTTTTTGGGATATGATATCTTGGAACGGAAAGAGGAGAGCGACAGAGGATATAATGAAAGAAGTGGAGGAAGGCAGAGAGAAAAAATAAGGGAAATCAGCAGGAAGGGGCACAGTAATCCAGGAAGCGATCACATTTGGAAAACGAAGGAACGACGATTTGTTAAAGTAGCAGTTCACTAGTTAAAGATTAATCGTCTATTATTGTCATCTGGATGGGAAACGGCTATTTCTATTTTACATTATAGCCCTTGCATTTTCTTAATAGTAGAATTAGTCTTCATATGATGAATTAATATGTATTGAACAATGAAAAGTAATTTAAATCCCTTAGAATGACAGATTTTTGGCAGTCGTGTTTTTAAAATTCTTTACTTAATTTTGACCATAAGTTTTGTGAAACCTATCCACTAATCGCCTTTAGTTTAAATGAGGAAAATTTTATATCAATATAGCAGCTGGCTATATTAAGAAATGGCGAAGGCGCCGGTTAATGGCAATATATTTGTAATCCTGATAATCCCTAGTAAGGCAGTCGAGATCAAAGTCAGGGAGTCATGGAGGAAAAATTGTCTTGTAATTTTGCGATATTATTAAAGCGTTGAACTTGTTTCCAGCGGAATCTATCTAGGTTAATAGCTGGCTCCTATACAGGCACTATCGGTTTGAAAATTACTAAAGTTCGACCAATAGTAGCGCGATGCAGTTTCACAGGAGGGCATTCACATCCAACAATGCAAGCGGTGCATGCAATAAATATCATTTTGCCTTATGAGAAAAATTCCAGAGTCGGTCCAACACCACGAAAAACTTTGGAAGCGATGTCGTGAAATCGGATCAAAAAGTTTCAGGAAACATTTCAGCGATATCCATAAAACGGAAAATACCATCGCCGTCACTTTATTCATGCGGACCAGGAAATGATAAGAGTCAACGTTTAGATGCGTTAATATTTGCTGTCGAACTTACAGGCGCAATGACCCATTCGAATGACACGGCGCAGCTAAATGATATCAATGGGGTAGTTCGAAAGTAAGGGATTTTCAACAAAACAGTCCCACTTTATTTACCGAACGTTACTCCAGAACGAATCAATCAGACGGAATTTCCTGTAAATAGAAATCAACAGCTTGAAATAGCGTCTCTCCCTCGAATAACATGTTTTCCACAAAAACCTTTTGAACGAGGGCCCGGTTCAGACCCGGAGCTTATTCTATCTCGTTGATTTCTTCAACGTCGTCGTAACGGCATAAGAGATACTACCTATTCGAGGATTTCTGGGGGAGACCCTTTGTTAGGCACAGGTAGGTAAAAATTTTTCCGTGGAGCTCGCACAGGCAGTACTTTACGAGTAATTTTCGGAGCCAAATCTAATCGGACAGAATAATTCTAGCGACGTAAAGCAACAGAAGACCAATCTGCCATTTCGCTCGCGGAAAAAACTAATACGACGAAAACATTGGGGAATACTGCCACAAAAAACGACAATCATTCCAACCGAGAGAGAATATTGCTGAAAACAATTTAACGCCACGTCTTACAATGAATTTCCGTCGTCTCGTTTACAACGTGTTTCTTTATTAAAAAGATTGGTTCTGGTTAGAAAAGCGTTCTTACCTGCACATTCGCAGGTAACCCGCACCCAATCACAAAATGTGACCATCCAGGTACATAAAAACGTTGTGACGATGTAATTTTACGCATTTTGGAAGGATAACGGTGAAACGAGAGATGTTCGAAATAACTACAAGAGTAAAGGTGCACTGAAACATCCACCATTTGTAATAGAAAGTTAAGAAGAAAAAATCTGTGGAGTTACTAAAAGACACGTCTATTAAGCTGTAATGATTAATTTTTTATCTGCTCGATTTTCAAAAAACAATGACTCTTTATTTAACATTTTTGGGAATTTTCTCACAAACTGAAGAGGTAGTAATTGTGAATTTGTAAAGTTTAATCTTGTAAGTAGTAGATTGGAGTAGTGTGTTAAACCCCAATTCGCTCACTGAAAAATTTTAAAAAATAGCTCCAAATTTTGTCAGAACATTAATGAAACTGTACCATACAGCTCTGAGGAGCTTAGAAAAAATAAGGGTTTCCAATTTTTTGAAATTGTAAATCTCATTACTTAATTACAAAATAATACATTTTCCTGTATGTGCGCCAATTATAATCGATTGCTATCGTTATGTTCGCCTTAAATCAATGTAACTATCGTTTTTCAGTTAATTATTTTGGAACCTAAATTACAACAAACTAATTAAAATTTATGCCTGCTACAGCTACATCAATTCCATTAGGTAGAGAATCCCAGGTGTGTGTGAGATTAATTAAAATAAAAGTATGATTCCATTTGGTAAACCGTCGCGAACAGCCGGGGTTAACTTTTCGCATAACATTGCACGCTCTATTTAGTAATTCAGATGTTTTCCCTTTAGCGTTACGTTTGCGTCAGAGATATCCCAAAAATCTGCGAAACAAGTAACGCAAGATGTAAAAACATCGTCCGCGGCATTAAAATCAAGACCGAAACGCTCAAAATTCCTTTCGCATTCGTTGCGCCGCACAGAGAGAAACTAATCCCCGGATTGTATACATTTCATAAAATGGCAAGGGAAAAAAGGTT
This sequence comes from Cryptocephalus primarius, assembly GCA_963576515.1. Lineage (NCBI taxonomy): Eukaryota > Metazoa > Arthropoda > Insecta > Coleoptera > Chrysomelidae > Cryptocephalus > Cryptocephalus primarius. Next base: position 17,188,780 of record OY754941.1, read on the forward strand.
TTGCTACTCATATTTCGTGTTGCGAATGTCTCTAACGTTCATCTGCATAAACAAATTAAGGTGCTTAGGGTAAATTGCAAACATGAAAACCCACTTTAAATTCATCTCCTTTATTGCTCCCCTCATTGCAATTCTTAATCTGCCAGAATGAACAGGAAAGATTTCTTACTGACAGTGCTACGAATATGTTCGTCAAAACGGAATTTTAAGGGAGACTCTAACGAAAATAGTAAGTTCATAGAAATTTAAGAGGAATGGTGTTTTACAAGTGTTGAGAAATTATTTTTAGGTACCTAAGATATCTTGCACTCTGACTGTAATGACTGTAAAATCTAGAATGAATTTCGATTAATAGATTACCTAAGATTTCGACTCATTTTATGTGACTCAACGTTTGAAGGTTGTCAGACCAGAAGCCCGATATTCTGGAGCTTTTAATATCGGTGCCACGTGAGGAACGACCTAGTTTGATACTTTACATACAAGAGTTTAGGAAATTTACTATCTTTTGGTTACCAAAGTAGCAACTTTACCAGACTTTTCCAAAGTCCATATCTTTTGTAGTTTCAATCCACATACTACGACTTGTAGCATGTGGAGGAGACCAGCAATTTTTTGCTTGCTTGAAATATTGGAACTTTCTTAGTCACTTACACTCCATTTGCTGATAGCAACAAAATTTACGGCTTTACCAGCTCGACCCTCGGGAAACCGTAAGAAATAATCGTACCAAAACCATAACATAGAAATTGTTGATAATTACAACATACCTACGTGAATTCTGATATTGGATAAGTTTGTTGCTCTGCAACTACTTTCGCCAACGGGTGGACTGCGCACCGTATACAGAAATAAAATTTTAAGATAACAATCGCCATAAGCCGGATCTCTGGTCAACGGTTCCTCAAGATAAAACATCTAACCCAGTCAGAAGGGGCGAGTTTTACGTAAGTTTTTTTTATTGATTGTTGAGATTTCGTACGCAATTCCACTCTTCAATGAACTCAGGTACCTACTCCGATTTCAACATTTTTCATTTCCTGCGTCACACGTCTGATTTACCCAGATGGCTACCCGAGGTGGTTTCCTGTGTCGCCAATTAACCCGAACCTTAAACGTGAGTTTAATAAGTCCCGCCCTCTCTACGACAAGTCGACAAATTTAATTTCCGCTCTTAAATTTTATTATTATCGCGCGGCCCGAGATGCGTAAAAAGAGAACATTATTAACAGATGGTTTTCATTATAGAAGCGAAACGGTTACCTCTGATGGCCGTAGCTTCGTAAACGACCTTTTACACGCAAAGGTGAAAGACAGGTAAGCTCCGAGAGCGAACGAAACGAGAAGTAGTACTGCGATAACTTCGTTAAACGGGCTTGGCCTGGCACTGGCATCGGCTATCTCGGCAGATATGAGTCATGACTTGTATTTCACCTGTGAACTTTAAGATGTTTAAATCAACCTCGTATCGTGATGCTAATTACAAATATAGCTCAGCAGAGGCCGGTAATTAATATAATATGCTTATAATAACGCTCAGGATTCCTTTTCGTGAAGTGACAGTTGAATGGAAGTTATTTTTCTGGTGATTTGTTGTTTATGGGAACGTTCGACGAGCATTTAAATATAGGCGTTGTAAAATAGATCGTGAATGATTGTTGTAATTATTTTTACATCATTCTTCTCATCGACTTCCGTGAACAAGGATAAGTGAAACGCTACATACACGAAAGAGAATTACGTAATACCTGCATATGTATTGCATGCCCAGGTTCAGACAACAGATAAATGTTTCCATCCATGCATTCGTAAAATGTATTCAGATAAGAAAAAGTTTCTCAGCACTTTTCTCTAGTAATACATCCTCCTTCCCGATGTTCGAACTGACCTATAGTATTTGCGTTTGTGTAACGCGCAGATTATAATTTGTCGATTGACTAATTTGGCCACTTTTAGTTTTTCATTACGATATTTGAAAGGCGGCTATATTACTTAACTTAATGCATATGTGATAGTGTTAATTCTTAAACTACCACGTGGTGTAGATACTCATGCATATGCATAAGCGAATCAAAAGCAGTAATGATTAACATTTGTGATTTGCGAAATAATGACGAATCTATTAAACGAAATAGTGCTTTAAAACAGTCGCCGGTGCTTAATTAGTTTCCCTGCTAATTACGCGTTAAGCACGCCTAATAAAATTAGTTGTAACGGTTATCTAAAGTCGGCATCAACGTTACATCCAAACAGCAATTCCTAATTAACAATACAAGAGAATTTCTCAACTTACAACATATTCCTCCGCGGCGAATTATTATTTCACCGCTTTCCAGGCCGAAGAACAATAGAAAACCGTCCACGGAGAGATGTTCATCATTTGTCAAATTAGCGAGTCTTCGAGATCCCCGACCGGTTTAATAATTCAATTTTTTCCGGTGATAAATCCAAGCGAAGGATTTTATCCCGATTTTCTACGAAAAAAATCCATAAAGTTCCGGCGCGGTATTACGTTTGATCGATCGGTTCAGAGTGACCAATTTTTTTAAGTCACACGTGATTTAGAAAGTAAATATGTAATATGGAGTGACGGTAATAATATAAATTTAATATTCTTAATACTTTCAGGCGCAACTGTTTCGAATTCATTCTACCGAATTAGGCAAATCTACCATAAAGGGTGCCGGCCCTATTGAACGGAAGAGCTTTTGACTAAGAACCCTTGATCTTAATAGGATTTTAATAAGTTTGTTTACCGCTAAAGGTATGAACGCAGGAAGAAAGGGGAACGACCACAGGAAGTAGTGCAATGTGTTCTGGGAACTACTACCTCTTCTTGAGATACGCAGTATCACGTGAGACGTAAGACGGTTCTTGGTTAGCACGATTGCCCACTGAAAATCAGAGTATATGTAAAACGTACAGTAGTAATTGGAAGACAGTCAAATACGAGGACTGACAGAAGCGAAGGGTGACGTTTTCACGAGCAATTTTGCCGTACGAGAGAAAACTCTTCCCGTTAGAGCTGCGAACATTTCCATTTTGTCAATTAAAATACCTTAAACTGTTTTCTTGAACGATCAAGTAACTTTGTGGCTAAATGCGTTAATCTAGGGATATGGCGTACTTTTATGTCTCATGTGGTCAGAGGGCTTTTTAAGGGGCTCTATCAGGAGACCAATAAAAACATAAATGAAGGCTGATATACTGACATCCTACAGAACGTAGGTGTCTCACTACCCCGGAGTTTGTGTATATTAATCCCGACTTTTTGAATGAAACCACGTGAAGAATTGAAGTTCTTTATGAGTTTCTCTCTCGTTCTCGGCTTTAATAATGATAAATTAAAAACTATCGGCCTGCAATTTACATTAATTCGTGAAATTCGCCTCGATCCCGCCAATCTCGGCACGTTTAATTAGCATTCGGTGCATTCCGGGCTCGAATCAGATCTTTTCCTTTTACCTAACGCCAGCTTTCATCGCAACATAAATAAAATCGACGAAAACTCAAGCGGTATCCTTTTATACCCTTTCTCAGGCTCTCGCTGATGCCCATTTCGTATACGAAAACCGGTATTAGAAATCTCGAGGCGGCCGTCCCAAAAAAAGCTCCAGGGAGAAGAAGAGGATGATGAAGATACCGAAAAACATTCACGAGCTTTAAAAATAGAAGCGGCAAGAGGCCGAAAGTTAAGGGGAAGTTTTATGACGTGCACTCAGTAGTGCGTCGGTTTTTAATTAAATCTAGATGAAAGGGTGACTGATTCACTACCGAGAAGAAAATATTCTCGTTACAAACACATGGTACAAATTTCCACCCACACGAATTTACCACCAACAGGGTAATGGACAGCATATTACCAAGAAGGTCATAATATAATCAACCAAAGATTTAGAAATCTAATCACCAGGGTTATCACAATGCCAGGCTCAGAAAAAGAGAATGGCAGATCCAAAACTACTCAAAGATCATCATGATGACTTTGTGCTTTCTTCACATGTTAATCAAATGACAAACTTCGATCATTTAGACAACGTTCTCTCTTAGATCTCAGAGATCACCACAAATGATACAGAAAAACACTGGCTTGAAATTGAACAAGATTCGGAAAACGGAAATAACACGAATTGATCACCACACCATTGGAGTTAAGTTGGAGTTGAAAATAATTTCAACAGTTATAGATATTTTCAAAGAAGACTGCGAAAGAATGAAACTTTTCAATTCACTGAGGAGTTCAAAAGATAATTGGAAAAATTTAAGCAACCTGAGAGGTTTCTGGATACGAAACAAGGTGTAAAACCTATAAGTACCTCAAGTAAAACTTCACCCAATATCATTCAGACTTCATGGCTGTTCCAAGCATGTTGAAACTCCTTAGAACAACACCATTGGCAACGTAATAAGTTAGCATACTTTATATGCACAAAATTATTTCATAATCATTTACTATCGATCACCTTTAACATTAATTTAAATATATTTCAATTCATGTAAAATAATCACTTAGCAAGTAAGCCCGAAACCAAAAAATTATACTAATTTGTTCCGCGGCAATAAAAAAATTTAAAATCATACCGAGTGTTGCAGTTATTTCTATTAATTCCCTGGCAGTCTTCATAGTATAAACCACTCGCATCGTCAATTTTCCAAAATTTGGTGGCCGAAGAAAAGCAGCAATTTCCATAATACATATTGATATGAATTAAGTTTTCAACTGCATACATCTGCATGTCATCTTTTATAAATTCATGAAGAGGAGTTTAATGTTTCCATAAAACCGAGCCAGGAAGTACAGAAGCGCTTTTTAAAATACGTTTAAATTACGTTAGTGAAACAGAAAACGATAAATTTTAGCAGATAACGACATTTTAAAATCCCATTTATTATGCGGACATGTAGTAATCTTTTCTTAAGGAACCATTGTTATTTAACAAACAAATAATGGACTGGAATTCTCAGTACCGTTTTAGAATTAATCATGACATAATTTTATGAATTTAAAATTACATTCCGACTTAAACATGCACGAACGTAATTACGCTTCCACCTTTACGTTTAATTTTTTACTTTTCCGTAAGGTTAGTCGCTGATAATCGTACTTTTTCATAAAACACTTTCATATTTTAATTATACGTTATGTAGTTTATGCAACATTACTCGCCTTTTACTGACAGCAGATTTGCATTGCCCGGAAACCGATGGTTAGTAAATCTTTAAACTGACCGGAAGTAATTTCTTTTATACCGTACAACATTTTGTAATAACACGATGTAACAAAAATAATATCCACCGGATTTAATTTACTGTTGGCAAGAAACTAGGCACAGTACGATTGTGCCCCTTTTTAAGATCCATTCAGTTGTTTTTTTACTGGAATTAACTTTAATCGATCCGTTACAACTGACCATATCATAAATTACATGGCAGTTAACGAAAAAAAAAACCATGATTCTCTTTTAACGAGAGAGAACACTCGAATAAATCAAGGAAACGGCCACAGTCCGATGGGGATAATTTTCCATAAATCCTCTCAAGGAGCGGTTCAATTGAAATGGCATTGTGGTGGCGAAAACAATTAAAACCTATTAATAGTAAGCGTATGTATGAAACGTGCGTGCGATACCACCGAGGACAGTAATACTATTTTTGTAATTGGTGGAGAAACAAATGAGACATGCGTGCGTCGCAATGAAGGTTTCGTTGAAAGCCCACAGGAATTGTTTCATCGACTGTCATTGGTGACACCTGCTATTAATCTCCTTATCACCTAATTCTATCATTTAATTCACAACGTGATTTTCCATCTATTTCAGACACGAATCGTAAACTTAAAATACCTTCGAATTTCACTCACATTGATGACCTACTGTTAATTTGTTTATTTCCCAAGAAACCTGACTGAAAAGTGCGGATCCGTACTCATTGGTGTTGCATTACTTCTAAGCAACGGCTAATGGGTATTAAACTATACACAACAAATAGAGGACTAAGTGTGCACTTCGATCTTTTATAGTTGTGTTAATATGGACGATCGTAAATCGTGATACGACATTCACTTTTATTATTGGTGCGTACTTTCTTTCATGACGTCTGCATATGCCGCTGCTGATTTTAATATCTCATAATTGAGATGATGAAGTGGATGAAAACGTTATTTTTCCTCAAACTTGTTTCTAAGTGACGCTGCAGCTGACATAAAGCTTTGGTTTTCCCAAGTCCTACGATACTTTATATCAGATCTTTTAAGAATCTAAGCCATCTCCAAGGTTTTTCTACGTCTGCTGACATGTTTAGACAGTATCGTGCCAATGAAGTCTGTTTCATTTAACGTATGGCTTGATTCACGAATTTGGTAGAGCTTGTGGTGGAAAAGCTTCTTCGTTACATGTGACCAAAACTGCCCAGCATGACTGGAGATTTCCCAGTTTTTCCTGCAAAACTCTGAGAAAATATGAAAGATGGAAGAAAAATAATGACGGTATAATACTAACAAGAGAAGAAATCACGACATAGTCGTCAGAACTGCAAGAAACGGTAATCTTATTTTTTGTAACAAGTAGCAAATGTTTGTCGCGGATTTGCTTATACATGAATATCTTTGTAATATCTGTCGTTGATTGTTAAAGAGCTCCGTAGGCAATTGGAGATCGAAGTGATTGCAATATAAACGATAAGTAGATATATCGTAAGGTGCGGTGCCTGTTGCGGAAATGCTTTAAAATTTATTAGAACGGGCTTTTCCCTTTTCAATAATAAGTGATAGTTTAGCGGTGCATAAAGAAATTTTTTAAACAAATCGACCAACAATTGCCATACCCACCTACAAGTGGATTTCTGCATATTGACGTTTACTGGCCTTATTAAAATAATGATTATGTAATGGAATTGTTCATATGACGTTAGCAATTTATTTATAATACTACTATTTTACTTTACTTTATAAATTTACCACACGCAAAGACGATGATCCTTGGTTGTAAATTACGAACAGTGTAATTAAAAATATAATACCGGCTAGACGTTCCTACACCTGCGACATACGTTCCTTAATTCGAACTTATTAATAATTCTCAGTTTAAGGTGTATTATTACCATATGTTGCACTTTCCTAACGAACGTGAAATTTAAATCCTTGGTGCGTAAATTAAAAAATACGATTTGTTGTCGTTACCTTTCCAATCGAAAGCCCCGTCGCCCGATTTCGCCTCTGTCTGTGTGAAATTTATTTTCCAATTATATTTTTCATTAAAAGGCTTTGTGCCAATTCACTCGGGATTTTAATTGTGGTGATTGTTATCGTTATTTTTTGTGGGCGTAGATAAATCGACGGCAAGGATTATCAAGCGATAGATCATCAAGTGCGTTCGTCGTCCGATAAATTTAGAATTTAATAGATTCATGAAAAACCATAACATTCGTTGGGGTTTTATTAAAGTTGCGACTATTTTAGCTGCTTGTGTAGAAACTACGTACATTATCCACATGCTCGTCGTTCAGCCCAATTAAGCGCATTTAACGGTGCATTGCTCCTAGCTTATCACGCAACAACCCAAATTGCACATCTCGTAGATACATTTTAAAACCATTTATCGCAGCGGTTATTGTGTTAATGTGTTCATAGTTACGCGATCGATCACTACATCTCAAAAAGTCACGAAACACACATGCAAAGTTTTCCGTGCTGATTAAAATATCCCAGAAACAATTACACTTGTTTTTGATGGATCACCGTGTCACCTGAGCCGCTCCTTGTGTTGTAAGAACTATTTAAAGAAACAGCCCACATTTCGCGCTTTGAAACACATACCGGTGATTAGATAACTGTAAACTTCACACATTGTATTTTTATTTAAATGTTGACACGGATTCTGCCATTGTTCCTTTCGTTTTCATCGAAGCTCATAGCAGAGAAATAATGTTTCTGCTTTCTCTTTACCTTTACGCCACCCAATCTGTTCATTTCTAGTGACACGACCTCGTTAAAATCGTTTGATAAAAGGCTCGTGAAATTAAAGATGGATGATATTTAATGTGTGGGCCATATTGTTTCGACAGGAAGTATTTGTTTAGCAGGGGAGCCGAAAGGAAGTCCCATCCTTTTAAGAGTTATCATTACTGCGTGGGAACGAAGGGTAGCTTTTATTCGGTATCTGATTAAAAAACGACATGATTAAGGTGATCATTAAAAGATACTTTAGCGAAGCAACAGCGTGATCCGATTCAAAGATGCAATCTCTTTTGATTGTTATTAATCCCTAAATCAATTAGTCAATTGGAATTTAGTGTCCGAGGATTTCTTAATTACAGTCCAACGTAGAGCCGGCGCTAATATCCATTCGAATTAGTCGAAGTGGAAGAGAAAGACATAAATTTGGAAAATTGGTATTTATTACAAAACCAGATTAGCCTTTTGTGCTAATTACCCCTTAATTTAAATATAGTGGGGGGTCGGAGGGCCGTACTCCTTTTGGATTCAATTTGGAGATGGTCGACCGGGTTTTCCCCGTCGGATAAATACACTTAACAAGGATGGGCGGTTATTAAATTTTCGGAAAATTAGTTAGTAATTCGGGGTAAACTGTTTTTTATAATATTCAATTGGTTTCCTGGGTGTTTTCGTGTAATTTCGCAGCTGCCGGCTCTCATTTACAGGCGAGTTGATATTGTTTTTATTAGAAAATTAATGTACACGTAAAAACACAGCTTCCCTTCTGGCAGTGCAAACACATCACCACGCCTGATGTGACAGTGCGCGGAATGTATTTTGAATTAATTTATTTCAGTCGTTTGTGAAATAAATTTAAGACAACAAAAAAGAAACAAATTTTTAGAAGTAAAAACGTAACACGCGGTTCACAAGCACTGTAATAACCATTGAAATATTTCGGGCGAAATGTATAACAAAATTTTACACAGCAAGCATGTCGATCGCGTATACGTTTATTTTCCTTGCTATTAAAAGCGTGATATGTGAATTTTACACTTTCAGATTTGCTTCAGTTCAGTATTCCTATTGCTCGCTGAAAAATACTGGAGGCACAATACTTCAGAATCAGAAATTTCAGAATTTAATTCATTTTCGATGTTTTCCCAAGATCTTTCCTATTTTCTCTAGCTCTTACGCTCTTAAATACTGTTCCACTATCTTTTCCTGTCTTAATGCGTTTTGAAAAAAGTCATATCAGACTTGCTAAGAACGTATTACGCTGTCCCTTATAAGCTTGTACGTTCTCTTCAAATCTGGGAAGGGCCTTTCATGGTTCTGTGAGTTGTACCGGAATGGAAAATGTAATGATTGAAAGTGTCCCGAATGCAAGGAAAACGGTGCCAATGCTCAATGGGACGAGTAATCCATAAAACGCTTTTGAAAAAGATCACAACTCAAGACTGCAGTGCATAATGTAATCTTTGCAGTGGTGTTTTGTCCTAATCGAGTCGATATTTGGGCGTCGCGCAAAAGCTGCATAGACGTTAATTTCCACGTTCGATCAAACAAGCCGCAGTGTTTAATTCTTACGTCGAGCGCCTTACACGATCCTCGACAAATCCCAATCTCATGAATTCTATTCTCCAACGGCTTAACCGCTCGAATCTCTTATTCGATCATTTGCATGACAAAAGGATTCACTCCTTTTTTCCTCTCTATCCCAAACGCACTTAGAGAACGGAACCCGGAATTCTTTTATACGATCCTCGGGCCATCGACAAGGACGAGAAGTTTCCCTTGCCGGGCCCGAGACGACGGAGGAAGAGAGAAAGGACCTTTTAGAAACCGCGCGCGTTAGTGTATCGTGAGATCGGGTTCGGGATTTTTTCTTCTTGGGGAAGCTGTCGGAGATCCCTTTCACTTTGTGTTATTTAAATTAGTGGAGAGGCATTGAAATAGTGCCGGCTCGGCCGGCTAGGATACCCATAGGCGGAGGTGGAATATTTATTCACGGATTTAAGGTCGGCGTGGAAACGGGCACGATTAATAGATTGTGAAACGCGGGAGGGGGCGATTTTCTCAATATAATATAGAATAATATTAATAAGGAGACTTAATTGTCGCGTACAAGCAACAAATTAGCGTTGGCAGCATTTCATTTATTAACGTTTTCGATGCAACAAAATTATGTACGATGTCGTCTTTAATAACATTTGCTAAGATGATTCATTTAAGCCAATCACTGTCCATGGACCTTTCAACCCTCATAACCCTCTTAATTCCTGACAGCATAAATCCTTAAACCCCTAATTCACAAATACACCCTTAAAAGTCCCTAACTTAAATACATCCTAAAAAGAAAGGTGATATCAGCTTTGTTTTGAATGAACTGTACTTAAATTTCACTAGAATAAAAAAATTACTTTAAATAGGGGATGAAAACAGCAATATTACCAGGTGATGTGTATAAAATAAAAGCGTCACCATGTATAGGGGTCGTAATCTACAATTTTGTAATTGGGAACACTTGCTTTAAAAGTCGTACAGTAAATAAGAAATTACGGTCAAAATGTACGTACGCACTTCGGTGATAATCGAAACGTTTGAACTTCCACCAGCGAAAAATGTTAGACGTTCACTTTCGCGAAGGAAATTGTAAATAAAATTCGAAAGTTCAAGGCATAAAGTGGGTTTGTTTAATGTCGATTATAAGGATTGAGGTTTTCATTAGGTAGTTAACTGTAGGTTAAGAACCAAATACAGTTTGGCGCTAAAGGAGCTCTATCTGAGAAATTAACCTAATAAAGCTTTGATAAATTGAGAAATATGTGAGATTCTCGAGGGTTTGTTAAAGCAGTAATTATTTAATATGTGTAATCGAATTGGAGCCACAACAATGGTCAATTAAACCGCAACATTTACTAAACAATGTACCGTGAAAATTGCATTTTGATTACCCATTGTGTTTAACAATTTAATATTTTTCCTGCCCAACTGATACCCTTAAGGACGCCGAATAAGGACTGTCATGCTCAAAACAATCCCAAACCGTAATTAACCTCATACTCCAACCTTCGGTATCGTACGACCCAAATAACAGAAAAATACTGGCGCGTTCAAAACTTCCCGGTAAAAAATTACTATAGAAGGATCCATATTTCAATCCCGTTCCATTTATAGGAAGGATATTACTGTTGTAAATCATTTTTATAGTTATACTTCCCACTCGGATTTTGACTAGGTCCCTTTAAACCAAAATGCCTTCCTAAATATACGCTTCGAATTAACTGCCACTAAAAATAATATTCGACCGGCTATAAATAAATCCCAAATAACAAGCTTTCCAAAGCCAGTCGAGCATCCATAATTAGAAACAAATTTCGTTCACAGAGAGATGTACTCGGGGAATTAATTCGTAAGAAGGGTCGTACGACCAGAGTTTAAAAGATTAAAAGAAAACGCTCCCTTCAGATTAAGTATTTATCGAACGGTTGATTTTAATGGGAAGCAATGAATTGTGACGAAAGAAGTGGAATCTTTATTTACTTACACCAAGTGTACAGATCGAAAATATTCCATTTATGCCAACTGAAACTGTCCAGATTTTATCACGATGCCCCTTGTGGCCCGCCATTTCCCTCGAGAATAGGAAAAAATCCTTTTGATTAGACAATCCCTTTCAGCTTTTGTCAGTTCGGTATTCGCCTTTACAGCCATTCAAGACGCGCAGATGTGTACGTCACACAGGTAGGTAGTTGATGTTTTTATCCGAGGGTTACCATCGAACCCCCTGTTACAGCTTAAAGGACAATGGAAACATATACCGTGCGATACAAATTTCAATATGTACTCGACTTTACAATTCGAAGCATTAATTACTGAACCGGGGCGGAAACAATGATGGACGGCGAAGTTTCTAATTCGAGCCTAACCGTTTAGAAAAACGATTTGTATATTTTTCTAATTGTACACAGTTTACATCCTAACAGCCCATAAACGGATTTATAAGTCACGAAGTGATATTTCACTGCACATTTGTGAACCGAAAAAAATAATAAACAAATGATAAATAAGTCCTTTCATTGCCGATGGAAAAAAGAATTCTCTCTCCGATACTCAACCCTTTTGGTAAACGTTGGTAAAAACCGTTGTCAAGAATGATCTCAGAAATAGGAATTTCGATATGCGTAACCTTAAAACGTTGAGCTAAACAAATGGAAAATTAGGGAAAAATTCGGTTTCTTGCCCTTCTTTTTAAATTGTAGTTCTCATTAATTATGTACTCTTGTAACCTTTAAAAATTTTCCATATTAAATACAGGGTGGCGACGTATTCAGAAACAGTGGAAATAAAGGAGATAAAATAATCCAACAATAATTTACAGCATCTACCTAAATTTAAAGTGCTACTTCTGTTAACTCCGCCACTCCATAAGGCGTTTAGATTATTCCAGTGGTCGACATTTCCATATTAGATTGTCAGGCTTTTTATCAGCACGCAATCGTTTAGAACAGGACCGAGATAAGCATCCGCACTAAAAATATTTAAATATTTTTTCAACAATTACTTATGATATACGATATGTAGATTGGAAACACGTTTGAATAATTACATGGGAGTGTTCGCAAATGTGAGTGAAATAGCTGCATAAGTGTAAAGAATTTCAGCAATAACTATGCCGCGAAATAGGTTTAGTGCATTTTTGGAAATTTATTAGTGACTTGAAGCTATTTTTGTAACAACCCTTAAAAATTTTGGTTCCCTAGGTATATAAAAATAAAAATCTGTTTGCACTTGGAAAGAACCTTCCCCTCTGTCCCATTTACTGCGGCATTTGCGGGCTGACAGTTCGTAAAATGTGTTCAACACCGTGTTTATTTAGGACGGGAACGTACACAGATTCTGAATTTTTATTCGATTTCTGTCGATGATGTTTTTACGGGATTTGTTTGTATTTCGGAGTGAAACTAATACCCTTTTTGTGGAATGTAATTTGTACGGTTTTTTTTCTGGTGACTTTCGAGGGATCGAATTTCCATTAGAATCGTTACGGGGATTATTCAGTTTCGCGTTTCGCGGGCTACGGCTTAGATAATAAATTGATTTTTGTAAGGATCCATTAGGTTATTCATCGTTTGGAACGGCCAAGTTCGGAAACTAAAAAGCCTCGTGGAATAAAAATGTTCCAATGCATATCAAGTGGAAATTAATAACTTAGGCATTCAGGAACAAAAAGAAACAAATAAACGCCAACGTAAACAGATGTAGCATTGAACGCAAATTTATTTCGGGCAACTGCATTCAAATTTAACATATATCCTAGGTCATTTTTATTATCTTTTTTCCTCAAAGCTATTTCAGTGCGATGGCGACCGAACTAAAAATAATTTAGTCAGGTAGTAAATACGTTATTAACATACTCGAGCCCGTTCGCTTTCCTCAAGTCCCGACTTTATCAACGCCGTACGGCTTCCTTCCACGTTTCATTTCCATATCATAAATAACCCGATCAACCCCCAAAAATACACGAATATTTTTAGAAGAGCTCCAGCAGACTGTTGGGATTGTCAACTCACGTCTGGCTCCCCATAGGCTTGGAGGAATCTCTTCTTGACACCGAGCCAATCCGAAAAATAGAAACCTATTTTAAGTAGCCGCGGTGTTTTCGAGGGTATTGTTATTTTTACGATGCGGCGAATTTTATTTCGACACCTACGAATTTTTGGCTCGAACCGGTACGCGGGAAATTTTGTTAATCCTCACCTCTAAGTGATATTAAATGGGAACCGAGTGGCTCGACGTTGTCAAAACAGGAGCACGGCAGAACTCGACACATGAAATTTTTGTTAATAGTTATGGCCATGTTGCGTAAAGATTTTTCAATTGGTACAAGGTATACCGTCCTATTTATTCCTCTCAAAGGTGTTTGACTGCTGTTTAGCAGTGTTTAGCTAATTGCTAACTGCGGCTAATGGTGTACCTTGAACACCACTGCAATGCCTGCAACCCCCTGAGCGACCCAGCTTGTAGCCCTTAGGACGACCCCGGAGCGACCCTGCCCTAAGCCTTTAGCGACGCGATCATCGCTACAGTTTCAATGGCATTCAAAGGTGTGCCTTTTTGATTAATTATCAACAGGTCAAAGCAATTGCCATTCAGTGCAATCAATTGATTTGAACTCAAGGGAAATGATCTGAGCAAACGTTCAGTTTACATTGTAAACTTTCATACCGCGGAGTTATTTATCACCGTAATAACAGATTTGGTTACTGGCGAACACGTTATCGTTTGTAATATCTAAATGAAAGCTGGATGTGATTAATTGTAATTACAGTATCGTCGAAGCAACTTCGAGATAAAACCGAGAGAAAGATAACACAGAAACGCGGCACGTTTCTCTAAAATTACCGGTATTAATTTTTCCACCTTCAGAATACGGCAGGAAAGTGAAAAATGAAAGTGCAACGAAATTCATCGTAAAGCCACTAATGCGCGACGGAATAAAACCTATATTAGAGGTAATTAAAACGACTTATCTAATAAAAGGCAATTAGGAAAAGTTTAATTGGCGTCCGATAAGGTTACGGACAAGGACTATGAAACATCTTCCGGATATTTGGTGTACGTCTTTAAATCGTTTAATTATATTCCTTAATTGATTTTAGAAATGATACCGGCTTTGAAGTCAATCACTTTTATACTAGATTAAGCGGCTCTATAACGATATAACGTTGTGTAACTAAAAATGAATAAGAACGGGGCAAATTAGAAAGCTACAAACCATGTACCAGTTCTAACGGTCATCGTCACAATATATACGGGACAATTAGTTTCATATTAATTAAAATTCAGATAATAATTAATTCCTTGTTAATGATACGCCATCCGTTAGTGTTTATAGTGACAAAATAATTTTCCTTGTAAACTACTTTTTAACATATGTATGTGTGTGTATATCGGCAATATTAGAAACCTCAAGCATATGACGACAGATGTATAAACACATAAAATTTACGTCCCGTTGGACGCACGTATGTACACGGACCTCCAAAAGAAGCTATAAAACTTCCTTTTTGTTTGTTTGTGAAACAATTTTACTAACAGACCAGTTGGGAGGAGATGAAATTGAAATATTACGCTCTAAGGGTTTAAAACTATACTCAGTAGCTGATAACCGAGCCATTAATTCGAATTTTCTAATAACATCCACGTGGACGAATATGCCCCAAACGTGAAATGCGTTTCATGGAGTTTTCTGAAACTTTTCTTTGAAGGAAATTTTTCTTAATAAAAACAGCAATGAAGACTTTACAGGAAAGTTTTAATACAATGAAGTGCGGCAGAAACGTTCCTCATTTTCCATATTTTCCTATATGCGCACTCCTTAAGGCGACAAAGAAACAAACGTTATGAGACAAAATTAACAAGAAACTGTTTGTTACGGTACGGTTTTTCGATTCGTGCGAAATTACAAACTTTTAATGGCGCCTGCTTTGGGTTCAAGTCGATAATAAAGTAAATTTGTAATAACTTCCAATCGACTCAATCAATCAAAGCCACATTTGAACCAGGGATACTTTGATATTACACCAGTCAGTCTTGAAAATTTGAAGCCCAAGGGATAAAGATGAAATTAATTACTAAATACTTTCAGAATGTATGTAATGTAAGTACTAAGTAGAGACACGTGCTGTACTGAGTGAATGGGCAATGAGGGAATTCACCATCGGCCTAAACGCGAATTGGTTTAAAGAGAAAGTTACTAGACTGGTGTTGGTACGGGAACTCATTTTTGAAGTTGGTACTAAGTGGCAGCTGTTAATAATTAAGGGACTTCTGGTTTAATTAGTTAGGAACACTAATTAGTTGGGCTATCAGTTTATGAGACCGAAAATTTGTGACCCGGTTAAGTCGCACTCAAATAGTTTAAATCAAGGGAAGTAATCTTAAGAGACGTTAAAGTTCTTTTGAAGAAGAAAGCCCCGTGTTCCTGTAGGAGACCTGTCGCCGTGGGAAGAGCAATCCTTTGCATAAAATGGCGATACTTCTCAATCGCATCGACTAAAGGGAGGCGATCCCTTGAGGAAAAGTGCAGTGACGCTTATGGAAAAGCCTGGCCAGGTATGAACATTTTAACTCGTCAGTGTAACGGTATGCCTTGACATTTCAGGAGATTAACAAGTTGATTGATTTGATTCATTCGATTTTAATTCGTTAGAACGGATCTAAAATCAAGATTTCACAGAAAAATTTATGTATGCTTTTACTGAACGACGTTAAAGTGTTTACCGGTCCTTTACAGGTAAAGAAACAATCGGTTATGATTTGAGTTTTCTCTTCCCACGCTCACCAAAGGTCTCCTGCCTGCTCGACGATTAACCCCACCGACTCCAGTAAAGAAATTCCTAAACCAGTTCAATTAAGGATTTACACACCGTCGCTATTATCTAACGCATCGACCTCTCTCTCTCTCTCTCTCCTCTCTAAAATCCTAGTCGGGATGGTATTCGAGCGGAATGACCAAATAAGTAAAATCAACCGTAACACTTCTGCGCGTCGGACATCTTCCTTATCCGATCGGGTTCTTCTCGATGCATAATTTATCGGCGAAACCCGATGGAATCCGAACTAGAATGTCCTATATGAGGAGTTTCGATAATTTAAATCAATAATACGGCACGATGATAAGTACGAGAAAAAACTGGTATTTTACCGCTTTATTAGCGATTTACCCGTTTATTCGAAGAGATGGAAGTAAAGGAAAGATTCACCTGACGACCATTCACTTTACGACCACGTCTTACGAGATGAGTCACTCCGAGAGCGGAACCCTTGCAACAAACTGGTTTCTGATGCGAAGTACAGGTTGAATTTGCATACATGGTAGTAATGTAAGATCTTGCACCAAGACCACCACTTGCAGTTTATTTCTCATCATGTCGTCTTTTCCTACTGATTGAAAAGTGTCTCGATTTCACAAGACGAGTCAGAACTGAGGATTAAATTTAAAACAACGTCAAAGGAACCATTCTTGATTAAACATTTTTTTCTGTTTATGCAAATGAATAGGTAGGATATGCTTTAAGGAAGACGTGGCCTTCTTCTGTCTATTATCTTCAGTTTAATTAATGCTTTATTTAAACTTCCATCGTGTTAACCGAACCGGTGTCTTATTCTTATTGAATAAATCATTTGAATAATTTATACAAAAATTATAGAGTCGATCAGGGTCCGCCTTATTGTTCAGTAACAGGTTTTTTTTAATATCATTACACACAAATTCGTTTTATAACCATCGGAAGCCCTGATAATAAATAACAGGAGTGCGATCATTTCCAGACGAAAAGATATATTAAATTACTAGCTAGCCACGGAGATATCCTGTGCGTAGCACAAAGGAAGCTGCGTACGGGTGCTTTTATGTAAAACAAGCATACAAAATGTTCAGTGAAATTTCAGATAAATCCTCTTGACACCGGAAAAACGGAAAAGCAATATGACTGACGATTCCACATTCGAGGGCATTAAGGCTAAAACGAATGAGCGATGGTTGGATCCGAAAGTGACGCTTTTCCCCCCCAACTGTTTGCATTTTTAAACCATGGACACAACTGGAGTTTCCATCGAAATATCTAGTTACTACCAAGTTTATTAGGCGAACCGCCTAAATCGTAAAACGGAAGGAATTTCACTCTTTCGCTTCTAAATCGTTAGAACAATCTCAAATAAGACTTATCAAAAAGTTACGACTAGTGCAAAACTTCGGAAGCTCAAATTGGCAGCAAACTTGCGTCAAATTACCCGGACCGTAATTAACCCATTTAAAAGTTGCAGGAAAATCTAGGAAAGTAACTTGCCGCGTGCACCACGACACGTATAAGAAACGTTTAGGCACTGGCCTAAATCAAAGCTTTATAGTTATTTACAGCCATGGTGGGCAAGGTACAAAATTGTAGTCCAGTATTTGAAGGTAAAAACAAGGTAGCTTAGCTTACCCACCTCTTAAAAAGTTATATGATTCTGAAGCTGCTTATGGTATGGAATGCTCATGAAAATTACGTCACGATCAAAGTGTCACGGTCAAAGCGTTACCTGATGTGCATGTACATAAACACAGCAATATACAAGCTGCATATGGCTTGCATATACCAACAGTATACACTTATACACGTATATACTGCTGAAATATGAGAATACATTCTTATACATGACTAAAACAACCAATTAAAAAAGATTTTTTGGCGTGGTTTCATAACTTTCCCCTTTGTCCTCTAAAATCATCAAGAGAAAACCAAAAAAACTTTGATAGAAGGAATACGAAAAGCAGTAAGTATTAACGATCTGTTACAGGCATATTGGAATCCTATACAACCATGGAGAAAATTATAAATACCCCTTTACAGTGGAAGAGTAACAGAGTATAACACGTCTACCAAAAAACAGTTGTTGTTTATAGGTGGAATCCTTTATAAATCGCACTCTTAGCAAAATCGAAAAGTGTAATTTCGTAAGGAGCTTCCCGGCGTTATCAGTCCGGACACGGCCCTCGTACATACCAGTAACTCCTAATCAGGTCAATTTATGATATCGCTAAAAAACCTGCACCTACCTACGAGGTAAAAGTAGATTATGGTCGTGATATCCGATCAACTAGGAAATCAAATGCAAATTGGAAGTCGCGCTTGTGACTCGTTTACGCGTACGAACGTACGTATGTATATATGTAACACAACAGATCTTATTATTGTCAGTCGAAATGTAACTGGCATAATAAACGATCGTGTTAATGTTCCGATTTTGAAACGTCGCGCGGTGAATACGAATGCCGCCATTACGGTATTAAATTGTTGAGCCTCGAAAGAGTTTTTACCAAAATTACCGTATTTCAACCGCTTTAAAAGTGCGACTGGTAGAATTCTGGTTCAAATAGAATCATAAGCAATGTTATTGTATAACTGGCACAAAATAAATTAACGCTCGAATGCGATGAATACCAATGCGTTGTATTTACCTTCAAAATTATTACACACATGAACATATTATTTGATATTGCAATCACTCAACAAAACGATTTGATTGCAGTAATGGAAACGAGCAGCGCACGCATGCGATTGGTGCTGGGTCGTGTTAGCGTTCAAATAACACAAATGATTGATGAAATTTCATAAAGTACACGGTACCGGTGTAGTTATTGAAAGTATAATCAATAATATATGTATCTTCTGTGTAATATGCAGTGTATTGTATGAACGCAAATTAAATATGCCTGAATACACATGTACTAAAAAGATGAAAATAAACCTGATGCAATTAAAACTAAAAATTCAAATAACAAACGACTATACGTATATGAGAATTCTTACTTTAAGAAAACCGAGATAATGACGAACAGGCATCATTTGTGCGGTGCAAACTTGTCCAGCTTCAAATTTTTATCATACATATAGCGAAGTGAGGGTGAGATAAAGCGATAGTTCGTATATTCTTATATCTCTCGAGTTAAAAGAAAATCTTTTGAAGACATTTTTGAAATGCAGGCCTTAACGAAACCGCTAATAAAAAAGTACTACTAGAAATGTCAAATATATCAGGAGAAACATCTGTAAGTTTAAACAGTGCCCGAGATATTTTTCCCCGAGAAAATATCCATTATATTCCATGAGTATTTATGAAACCACCCAGTAAACAAGTCTTTTTAAAACAGTACTTTTAAATTATTGTAGTTCTATTAATTTTGATTTGAAACCAACAGAAATTGCCTGGGATTTTGAATGAGGGCTAAAAATAAATTGTCGAGGGGATTTTTGTAAAGGAATGTAAGCAGGGCCTATTTATGATCGACCGATCTGACCTAATACAACAGTGTTAGATTCTATTAATGTAAGAGAATGTTTTATGGAACATTTGTAATGGAAATTTCTGTAACTTCACATGGAAAATTTACCAAACAAAATGCACGTTGTATTTTCTTTCATCTTCAATTGACCCGTTAGATTCAACTAGCTACGAAAAAAATTCCCATTTTCCGTTGTGCAGGTTCGTTTAGTTATGAAATATGCCACAACAGAACAACTGGTGTACATACAAACGTACATATTCATGAGCTACAATGACGGAATATTCACGCGTTGTATTTCTAGTTAAAATACGCGTGTTGCGTTTGACGTAACAGTTTCAACTTTCATCTGTGATAAAGGGAACGGAGAAATGCCGTTTTAAATATAAAATCCTAAATTATCGAACGGCGCTTTGAAACTCGCGTTATGAACATTTTCGACCTCATTAAACCGCACCCAGATATAAATTTTCCAAAAAAGAATAATGACGCAGGTATGACGGGTTACCCTGCTCGACTTCTCGTCGTTAATTATATTTTGGGCCTGTAATAGGATAAAATTCATTTTCCTAATTAAAGCTTCGCGTTAAAAAAATTCACCACCGAACATCGTTACTGTATTAACGAAAATAACGTTTAATTTGTCTATGGTGAGCAGAGTACGTTACCATATCAAGAGGAATACTCGTTGTAATTTCACACTACTATTAACACCACAAATAATGTGCTCCACGTTCGCGTCAAATTAGTTGCACTAATACCACAACGGTATCCTCTTGGAAACACACCTGTGGTAATTCCTCCTGTAATTTTCGACCCGCCGATTCCCCCAGGACTCATCCCGTGGAGCATTCCCAAGTATTACGATAATTGCTACGGTCTCGTAAACGATATAATTCCGAACTATTCTTATTTAAGTTAAATTTGTTTATCGAAATTCGCGACCCTTGCCTCCCTTCAACACTAAATGTCGTTAGCTGTCGTTTAAGAATCCACCGGAACGAATTACACCCCGCCACAGGGAACATATTTGCCGGTGAATTATTTACCACCAATCAGGGTGCGCGATTTATTTAAAATTCAACGAGCTAATAAAACTCGGTGAAATAATTATTAATTACAGGGTTGTCCCCCCACGTGTAAACCATTCATTGTAGCCTGCATATCGTGAATTGTTGATTTTTCAAGCTTATAACCGGCCTGGAATTTTAAAACACGTCATTTTTGATAATTTAGACTGTTAATATTATGGTTTGTTCACCGTCAAATTTTGATTCCTGGAGTGCCAAGTCTACGATATTCATGATACGTTCATGACAGCATATAGTACTGATAAAGACCAATTAATATTAATAATTTGAAAGTAATCGGATTAACAATAAGGCGTCAGATGACGCAAACTAATATTGTTTACGATGTATACTTCTTTGTATTTCGAACGTCAACTGTTTTTAGTATTTTTGCGCACACTGAAAAGTGTACTTTGGAATTAGAAGAAACAGAAATTGTTAAAATGGGTGATAGACATTACATTAGCTTTAGAAAAATAAATAAACCATGTTTTCTAAAAAGTAAATGTGTTTTCAAAGGGAAATTTTGTATAACAAAAATCACGTGAAACCTTTTACTGAAGTTCAAATTTGGTATTATTTTTCAACAAAAACTTCTTTGCTACATTCCAATAAGACCTGTGAGACAAAAGAACAGCCCTGTCAACCAATCTTACAGGTTGGAAAGAACGAAAGTTTAAGTAACTACCTAAAGCAGCTATATTATAAGATAGCTAGATAAGAAGCTATAAGATATTCAATTGTTACATATAGGAATGAGGTTTTTGTTTATTTTGGCAGCTCAAAGTTGAATTGAATTCTCTCGTGATGAGTGTTGAATTTTTTCAAAATGTGTTAGTGTGCCTTTAGGGACGAATAGCAGTGTCATCGACGTACGTGACGTAAAGAGGGATCGTAGGAGAGATATCTTTTAGTTCCTTTTTTCAAAGTACATTAACGCCAAGATGGAGGAAAACGGGCCTCACATGGGGCACCCACAGGTATTTTCACAAGTATTGTTCTTAAATGACATGAGTCGATCATCACAAACTATGAAAGTGTAGAGTTTAACGTTAAACTTAAACATTTTCTAAGCCAAAAGCCAAAAATCCTTCTAGTACCCAAGTCCAAACGTTTTCCGAATGTTTGCAAGGAAAATTCGTCCACTAGGCTATCAGCCGCCAGCTTCGCTCCAGCTACCGTTACACCGTTCTAACGTTCCATTCGAGCAGATTACCCATGGATTCTATTTCTAATGGTACTGTGGCATCGGTCAGGTGTTTGCACCACTTCGTCCAGTGGTCGTCCTTTTGTCTTTCGCGTCCTGGCATCGAGCAAGAACCGTACACCGTCACTTTCTAGAGCAGGTGGGACAAAGAAGAGAACGCCTTTGTTTATGGGTGCGTGGATGTGGATGGTGTGTCTGTGTGTATACTAAGTATCTCTCTTCGGACGACCGGGTCAGACGAAAACGGTATTTACAGTTAACAGTACAGCGGATTCGCCGTCGATGTACTCGATGTTGGGTGGAAAGAACATGTACTGCATGTCTAACGTCGAGAGTAAATATCTGTTTAATGGGATCGTTTGATCGGTGATAGTTTGACTTGAAGTATGCACGAAGATTACGCTACAAGTATAAGGTTACGTTGATTTATTAATGCCTGTACCTAGGGGGGTATGGAAATGTCGATAGCTGGAACGAAGCAGAAAAATTGACAATTGCAACAGCGGATGACGGAACACTTGGAGCGTAATATGACTTTTATCGAGTTAAAGACGAGCGTGTCCCAATTTTGCAACAGACTCGTTTGCAGCCATGGCATGAATACAACACGAGAGTGCGTCACTTGCTTAGAAACATACCTGCGTAACTAAAGGGAGAATTTTGAGGACAGTATCGAATCTTGCTTTTCTTGGCAGCGATTATACAAAACGAAGAAACTCTTTGAAAGAAAGTGCACGTATTTTTCTGTAAAGGTGCCGCCACTGCACGGGTCAGTCTACCTAGAGAGCGGCGGCTTCCAGTATGCTCTTGGCGTGAATGAGAGGGTGTGATTTATACCCCACAAGCCGAATGGCATCAAGACAGCCTCGTATTTATTTAGCTAGTTTTCGTTGACACATTCCCAGGCGGAGAATTCACTCCGCTTGTTTTTCCCTCAATATAAATGGTCGCTTGTCTCCTAGAAACGGACAATCTTGGCCGATGTTGGGTACAAGATTGGTCGCCGTTGCACGCGTTGACGTTTTCTGCTCCTATGAAAAACGATCCTTACGGCCAGCTGAGTCAATAGGGGCAAAAAACGGAATAATCTCGGATATACTGGATTATTCTGGGACATTTTCGTTTGTAATTGATGGGCGCTGCTCATGTCAGCGAGAAGAGTATTCTTAATTTGTACCACTTGTCCCCAGTATATAAGATAATTAGTGGCCTTAATTTTCATGAATTCTCTAGCGACAAAAATACTGATGTGAGCGAAAAATGTTTCAAACTAAATAATATTCCTTGATTAATTTACGAATCACTCAAATCATCAACTCAATTACTCACTGAAACACACTTTCCTTTTTCTCATTTAGATCGATAATACGAGCAGATTTTCTACTATTAAGAATAAAATTATAATTTTACGCCGCGTTACTCTCGGTCCTTTCTAAAACTCTCCTGCGGTAAGATGTTGCAGAATTTAACTTTTACTTGCACATTTATTCGCTCACATATTTAGCAATATTTTCCTTGATGAAACCGAAACAAAAGACAATCTGAATATCGCGAATATACGCAGTTTCATTAGAAAGCGACGTCGTCAGGTAATCGGGGCATTGTGTTCATTTCTTTGTATCCTAATGGTTACGAGTTTCACACAATACTACAACAACAAACTTAATCACCGTATACAAACAAACGCCTCAAACATTTCGTATTGTGTAAAGTACACATCGAATAAAAATAGTAGCGCGTCATCGACGGCCCCATTTGATGACTACGAGAATACTACAACTTGAAATGTGTAATGAACTTATTAAAAAACTAAGAATAATTTGAATATTAATTATCAGAAAATTTGCCAAAACCATAATTAATTGTTATGCTTGGAACCCATGACAACGTCTTTCTCTAGGTATGGGGAGAAGAACCAGAAGAATAAGTCAGTTTTTAAGGAACTGAAGAGGAAGTCCCATATGATGAATTTCCTTCCTGTGGAAATCGGCTATCTTATGGCTACTTCAAAATTTCAAGGGTTTATCAAGTACGTGGTAAGTTTCTGTGGGCACATTTATCGTAAAAGGCCATTTCTTCTTCCTCTAATCTCTATGACCCCTTAGCTATGGGACACCCTGTATTGTCAGTACTTCGCCCCTTTGAGTGTAACGAAATGAATAAAAGTAAATAGTAAGCAACCTCATTAACTGATCGAGGGCAATAAATCGTTAGATGTAATTACTCCAAACGAAGTACTACTACATTACTTAATGTAAGAATGAAAGGTGAAAAAATTTTAGTGACGCAAAAGTAATTAATTTTCCAATTAACAAGCAAATAATTACATTTCGTTTTAGTAGCCGTAATGAAACGTGAACGTTTGCCACACTGTATAATGTCACCGGTTTTGTAGTAATTCGATCAAGAAAGTGACACAGAAAACAAAAACAAATTAAAACTCATCTGCGCATAAAACCTTTGTCATGATGTAAGGAAAAAACAAAAGCCAGGCTAATGCGTGAAAGCACATTTTTGAGAACACGAATTTCGTCAGTTCGTTCTTTATTTTGTTAGATTCGAGGTATGTTTGATTGGTTGCCACTTTCTCTTCGCCAAAACGGGTTCTATTTCCTTCTAAGGATAACGGGTAACGATTTTTGTTTAAGGAGCGACAAATTGGTCAATTAACATAATAACACAATTTTTACTATAAATACTTAAATCCCCTCGTAGGAACATTCTACAAACCGAGAGGCGCCCTAAAGCCGAACTTATCGCCAAAAATTCGAAAACAAGCCCTGGATTTAATTTACATTATTATATGCGGACGATAAGCTGTCGATTTCATCGTCGCGCACCAATGGATTCGCAATGGGGTGCATTTCTAAAAGGAGTCCAAATAGAATTTCCTGTTTCTATAGAAATATTCAATTTTGTTACTCAATACGTTACACGGACGTCCCAACAGATGTTTTTAGTGAAAAGAACGGACTCGTAACGACCGTGGTAGGTAATTATAAAACTGTCAGATGTTTTTAATTGATTAAAGTCTGTGGACGAAGCATGCGTAAGTAATAAGGACACGGAGAGGAGCAAATGGAAAAATTACACGTACGATATATGAAGGAATGTGAATCTAACGAGAAAAGAGAATAACAGGTGGATACACCTCGTATCATGAAAGAAAATCTCATAACTCGTTTAATTAATTATAAGCCTAAATCCTCTCGTTCCGGCTATTATTCCTGTAGAGCTATGGATTCCATTAACTTCAAAATAAAATGTAGATTTTGAGTACTTTAGTTAACGCCTTTTGAGTCGTCTATATGGTTTTAAGTTTCCGTTACCTAAGAAACTATTTCATAGAGTTTAATGCGATTTCGGATTTAAAAGATGAACCAAAACAAATATGTGTCGAAGTTAACCCTTGTAGATTAACACAGTATGGACTGCAGACGATCTATTTGAAGAATTATTGGGCGATAATCGCTGTAAAAATAAATCGAAATTCAGACGCAGCTAATGAAGAGAAAACGAAGAAGAGCTCTGGCGTAGCCAAGCTTAATGTATTTAAATTAAATTCGGATAACGAGAAAAAGTTAGTTTCGTTACTTATCTCTCACTATGTTCTCGATTTAAGTAGCAAACTAAGATTCCTTAAAGGAGTTCTTATTTGGCGTTCATTGTTTGAATTTTAAATTCCCAAGTCAGTTCGTTCGCGGCTGACAGCTCAAATTATGGATCCCAACGATAACATGGTGATAAAACATAGGCGTGACATAACGTGGAAATCCAATGGTATTATGAATTATTGCTCATGGATTTACTACGAACAATTCCAAACCTAATCACTCTTATTGAAGTTTAAAATAATTAAATCATAAAGTCGAACGCACCGTCACTGACCGGCCTTTTTCCATCAATGATTTATGATAATTTTACGATTCTATTGATGTTTGAGTTGCCACTTGGTGGACCAAGAAAAGTAAAGGCAACAGTATGAAATTCCTATTTAAACTTGTTTATTATTGGGAAATTTTCTAGGTTAACAGTACATAACCGTTCGGGGATTTGCATTTATGATGAGGGTGGTGAGCTGTCAGTCGCAAACGAAGGGATAAAAGTTATGTAGTTTCCCTAGTAACTTCTTGCGCATTTGTAAAATTTCTTTAGATATATTGGTCATCTTTTTATAAAATTTATGCACATTTTTCATAAAAATATGATCATATCATTGGGGTTTTCGGTTGTATATATCCCTCGTACACCCTTAAACCCACTAGAGGGTGATTCCCGACCGCCGAACGAAATTCTCACTGCAATTGCATCCCTTCATTTGACACTGGGTACTTTTTCTACAGAAGTAGATTGGTTCCGGGGCGCTGGCGCATAAACAACAATAATCTCACTCACCTTCTGAATCCGTTCGTCGGGAAGGGGAACCGGAACCCGCTGGGCGGCGGCACGACCGGCACGGCGACAGGAGCCGGCCCCTGGACGATCGGCGGCGGCGGCGGGGGCGGCGGCGCCTGGAACACGAACCCACTCGTAGGCACTACGTTATTGGGCACCACGGACTGGAGCACGGTCGCGTGCGGCAGCGGCGGTGGAGGCAGCATCTGCGGGGGCTGCGCCGAGTACGGCGGCGGCAGGTGGTGGCTGTTCAGCAGGTCCGGCAGCCGGTCGCTCTGGCGGCTCACCTGCGGCGGGTGGCTAGCGGCGCCGCGGCGCTGGTGCCGGCGCTCGCGACGCTCGCGGCGCCGGTGCTCGCGGCCCGACGACGACGCCGCCTCGACCGGCGGCAGGACCGACACCTCGTCGGTCTGCGCCTCGGTGCTGGTGAACGTCCTCGCCTCGGGTCTGGTGACCCTCGGCGGCTCCTGCAGGTTCGTGTACGTCCTCTGGGGGGCCGGGAACGTCGAGCTCGCCGGCCTCGTGGTGTGGACCACCACCTGGTTCAGAGTCGTGGTCGTCGTCGTCGTCGCTGCGGTGAGGTTCTTATTCGGTTGCACCTGGACGACCTGCTGGTCGAAGGCGGTTTGCTGCGCGATCTGGATCGAGTTACAGCCGGGCTGGGAGTTGTGCAGTATCACCTGGGTGGTGACGTTGTGGAAGTTCGCGTTGTTGGTCGTCGAATTGAGCGGCAGCACTTGCACGTTCGACACCTCGTTCCCGTGGACGTTGCTGAGGGTGTTCAGGCAGGTTATCGTCGGCACGGAGGACACGACGCTCACCGGAGCCGCCCGGTAGAAGTTCACGTTGACGTTGCCGCTGTTGACCGCCGGGTAGTTGATCTTCTGGTTGTACCTGAAATTGTTGTTGGTGTTGTTATTATGGACGATTTGCGCGCTGGGGACCGTCGTAGTCGTCGTCGTGGTGCTGCTGCTTTCGTGCCTCGGCACCATCGCCAGGGACTTGGGAACCGAGCTGCTCCTCAGGTGGTTGATCTGGTGGAAGCTGCTCTGGTCCAGCTGCGTGCTGTGCCTTTGTTGTTGCTGTTGGTGAACCGCCCCGCTGGAATTACTCTGCTTCATGAAGTTGCTCGTCGGCTCCGACACGTTCCTCGAGTGGTTGGGGAAGATGGCGCCCCCGCCGCCGCCAGCCGGCCTGCCGACGGGTACGGACGCGTATCGAGCGTGGCTCGGCAGCCCTACGACGTTCGCGGAGCTCAGGCTGAGGTCGCTCGAGAAGACGCCGCCGCCGACGCTGAGGACGCTCGTCTGCGACACGTTCACTTCCATGCCGGCGCAATTCTCATCACAAACGGTCGCCGAACGTTCACCCGACGACGGCTCGATCGCACTGGACGCGGCGACGTTACTAAGTCGAATGTCAGCACGGGGACCGTGACGGTCACGTGACGTATACGGGACGGGCGATTGGTCGACGAGCCCCCCCGAGCCGGCCGGGTTAATAACCACTTCCGAAGTCGGAGGTGGATGTAGGTCTGTGAAACTGCAACGGGCCGAGGAGATGCCACGGCGCTCATTCTTTGTGATCTCGTCAAGGCCGTCGATGGACGAGGCTGGACTAGTGCAAGAGCTGCAATCACACGAGAGAAGAGTGCGTCTAATAAATCTCGAATCAACTACAGGTACAGAAAATATGACGTAACGGTACGACCACGGAGGGTTCTTAAGACAACCGAGCACGGTTAACATCAAATCCCACAAACCCACTTCATAGTTTCTTTAATAACAAATAGTCCATGAGCCCGCTCACTGTTAAAATACAAATAATTTTGTAACAACGTTTTTATCAAGTCGCTTTGGCTTCCGTCCGGATTATAGTAGGAAAATATGTGTACAATCGTCGTTAGTCAAGCGAAAATCGTTGACAACTGTGTTCCCCTCGTGCTTTTTGTATTTACTACTACTTTTCCAGGGAAAAATACAGTTTTCCTTTAATCCCTATCATATTATACGCAACATATGGGGTTTTTTCTACACGTGCGTCACGATCTTTCAGGCACTGCAGCCTTCACATTAAAACATTAGCTTGCTTTCGTGGACGTGTCCATGAAAATTTATTTCCCAAAACACCGTAATTGTATCTATCGAAAAGTAAAAGAAGCCTCGTCCCTCTTCAACCTTTAAAAGCACTTGTACTTAACGAACTCCTTGTTTAATTCATTTCAATTTTCACGTAATTATGAAAAACTAGCAGTACACGTAATTGTACAACTCGATACCGTGCTTGTAAATTAGAGAAAAATGACTTAGGCTCGACATACATGTGAAAAATTAAACCTTTCAAGAAAACGTAGCTTGTTATAGAACCTCGTGTGAAAAAACCTCTCTGGTTGCGCAATTACGTTGTCCATTAAATTTACGAAGAAACCTGATGCATGGAAAAACAAAACACGTTAACTTCGGTGCGGAAATGTCTTTCCACGATCTTTCACTTGATTACAGCCTCACCGTTTCCTCGCATTATTTTATAACATTATGTACCGTTCAGTCGAAAGAAAGAAAATTAACCGCAAACAACAGTTTGTGTATGACTCTTCACACTGTCAAATATCTCCGTATGTTGTGTCACTAATTGGGATGTAACGAGATTAAACAGATTCTGCGTCGACGACGAATAAAACCGTAAGAGCAAAAAAGTTGAGGAATTTATGGCTTCGTATTGGTAAACGATCACAGAACCTTTTTCACTGCCGCTGTTGTTTTGTCGAAGGCACTTCCGGTGGATGGGCCTTCTGAAGCGTCGTTTACTTTGCGACAAAGGAAGTTTTTCGTCTGTCACGAAAGGAATATCTGAGTTCACTTTTAACAGGTCGTCTTATTTATTTATTCTAGGCGAAACCAAAATAAATATCCATGAATAAACATAAAGAGTCATTTAACAGGTAAAAATATTTCCGAAACGAATCAGTAAAGTGAGTTGAAATTTATTTTCAAGTACTTAATGGGAGACGAGTTCCTCAAAATAATTATAAGTTGCATGTACAATCGTAATACATGTTGCAGATTTTGCTCAAGTAAATCTTGTTATAAGTAGTGAAAGTGCCAATATAATATGGCGAATGCGCCCGCGTTGCCACCAAAATCTATGGTGAAAGATGCACTAAAAGCGTCACGTATGTATCTGAGGCAGTTACTTACTGAAAGTGATGAAGATAACATTCAAAACACCTGTGCCAGTTATGAGTGATGCGTTTCTAAAGTAAAAATGAATAAATATGCTCTAGACACGAGGCTTTCTAACAAAGTAGACAGTGATGCACCCCTTGTATCGAATAGGACAAAGGAAACGTTGTAAAATACATTGAAATTGTTCTAAGAATCAGTTTTTTATGTCTATGTGACTTTAACTTATTACATTACAACTCTAATGACATGGTTGTGGCGAAGGAAATAATTTTTTCCATGGATGGTTCAATAAAGTCATGTACAAGGTTCTTATTCACTCTATGAAAATGATTCCGGAGACTATTAACGATAAGAGGATAAGATATTTTTTTCGCCCCATCAAATTCCTCGTAATTCTTAAAAACCCTGATTGGAATGTAATTACCTAGTCGAATTACTTACTAACTTAAACATTTCAATGCCGTCACAACCATTAAGCGGAGCTATTAAGGGAGTGAAAGCTGAAAGTCAATCTAATGACATATTAATACCCACCAAAACTATAAATATCACTACGATGTACATTACTTCTCAGATTTCCCAAGAATGCTGTCTAAAATCGTGCCTGTGTTAGTGGTAGTGTTAAGTGCCTCGACCAACTGCCTACCCTTGGGTATCACAACAGTCAGTACGGAGGGTTCGACTAGTACTATTCCAGATCCTAATGTCTTCTTATCATCTGAAAAATCCGACAAACACGATGCATTATCAACGTCAAACCCTGAAATATTAGCAGACAACCAGGAACAGTTCGAATTCGGGAAGAGGATCCTACCACTCAAAGCCCAACGAGCAACACATGAGGGTAAGCAGGAGGGATTAGAGTTTGGCAGGGGGATTCCTCCTACCGCAATATCAGTTGAAGATAATCCTGATGAAGTATTAACAGTTAAATCGTCATTGAAAAGTAATGAAGAAGCCTTCAACAGTCGCTTTGAAACATTTCCAAGCACCAACATTCACGAATCATTCGCCCACAAGTCAGTATCCATCCATCGTCCCCCTCCGCCTCCTCCAGATATTCATTACGAGAACGCCCCTGAATCTCCATTACACGCAGAAGATAAGCCGCACGAATTGGCCGGACCGCCGAATTTCCATTACGACTTCGGGTACGTAACCGATGACGATATTTACGGCAGTTTTCAACAGAGGGACGAAATAAGGGACGGTCCACGGGTGGCCGGACGGTATTCCTACGACGACGGACATTCCTGGAGGACAGTCCATTACGTCGCGGACGAACACGGTTTCCGGATAATTAAAGAGGTGGTGGCGCCGTCGGAAAAAAGGGAGAAGCTAAGCGGGCAAGCTTACGTCAGGAAACGCATCAACGGCCAGGAGGTCGAATATACAATGCGGAAACCTTCGGCGGAAAGGAGGGCGTTTCTCGAGTGATTTGTAGAGCGCTGAAGTTTTAATTTGAAGTAAATTGGTAAAGATTGCAGAGTCTGTTTTTCTTCTAAGGATTTTCCACGAAACGCTCTGAAGCTGGTTCTGAGTTCATGAAGTATGATTAGGATACTTATAAGATTCAAAAAAGATTTATTAAATTGGGATTATCCCCCAAAAAATTGTGTTCGAGAGATATAACTATGAAATTTTGAAAAATTGCCTAAAAGCACATTTTCCACTTAGAAAAATGGAACATTTTCACTATAATCTCCATGTATTTCAATCGAACTTCAGAACTAAAAATCATGCAGTTAGCAAGTTACTTAGCAAGCTCTTATCTTAAGCTCTTAAAGCTCGAGTGTCCATTTCCTTTACTTAAATGGATCAAATTGGTAGCAAATAAGACAAATAAAATAATTAACAAAATAAAGAACCCCTGTCAAGTAAAGATAGCACGTGTTGCCGCCAACCCAACCCTTTGCATGACTAGTCAAGCTTTCATCAAAATCCAATCAAATTTTAAGTGCAATAAAATATTAACTTAACGAAATTGTTGCGTGACTTCTCGTTTCAATGGCTGCAATAGGGGGACAGAAATATGGGCACAAATTAATTAAATAATTACCGTGGAAGAATTGTTTAACTGTGAGTTAATTAACGATTCCTGCAACTGAACGTACATTTTGCCAAACAAAAATATTAGATATTAAAGTTGAAAGACCTTTTCTGAGCCATTTTCTTTTTGAAAAATTTTTTGTCAGCAGAGCGCAAGTACATACCATATAATAAATATCTCCAGTACAATTTTCATCCAAATCCGATAAGAAAATATAAAGCAACTAAGACCAGAATAGAAAGAAATAAAATATGCATACCTTGCCGAAATGGATGTCGTCCTCGAAGTGTTCTGATACTCGTACGGCTGCCAGAGGATCGAATTAAGCGCCTCCTCGACGTTCTGATGGAAGCTCTTCCTCTTCTCGCATTTTCCGCTCAATCCCGTCTCCCGAGACGACGAAGGGAGATCGTCCGCTTCGCAATTATTACTCCCGACGTCGGAATCGGGCAAGCTGCTCTGCGCTTCGTAGTATTCGTTCCAGGGAAAGTGCTCCGTCCTGAGGGTATTCACGTTTAAGGTCTTCAACGGATCGTTCCTGTTCTCCGCCTTCTTGAGACAAAGGAGCTTCGGCAAAGTTTGCTTCAAGCCGCTTTTCTCCGCCTTGCCGGTCGCAGCGCAGCTCGCGTGAACGTTCCTATTGAGGTCGTGCACCACCACATCGAATACGTTGTTATTGAACTCCGCGATGTTTTTGTTGGTCAAATTGACGGCGCCCTCGCCCAGATAAGAACGCCTCGGTACGTTACCGGACCAAGCGGTTATCGATGGACCGGATAGCAGTTTCCTGTTGAAATATCTCTTGTTAGGGGATTCGGGAGGACGTCCTTCTTCCGATATCTGCTGAAACGTTTCCATCTTGCGGACCGCTACGGTTGGTCGGACTCATGCATTCTCCTCTTTATCCTGAAAAGGGAACGAACCGGTTTGTAAAGAAGGAAAAGGGCGATAACATATAATTTTACCGTTTAATCAAGTAGTAAAATTTCTAATTTGCTTCAATCGGTAAAAGATTCTTATCTGCACATACGAAAACGATTGACAATATTTGGTGAATGCGCTAATTATTTTCCAATAGGGAAATAACATTTTCTCTCAACTATGGCTGTAACAACGGTATGAATGGAAACATGATTCCCCCATGTATGAAGGTACTGTTAATAACAGAAATTCAGAAGATCGCCGTTTAAATCCGCGAGGGTCGGTAAATTCGATGGCCTAATCTGCGGGCTACAAAACGGCTCGGTAACACATTACCACGATGTGAACAACGCAATACTTTTTGAGTGATTTTCAAAACCGTGTGTCCAATGAAATTAAATGATTTAGTAGTCTACTACGTCTAATTTGCCTTAAAAGCCGACCCCTGCGAAACCCGCGCAAACCGATAAAATTAAATCTTCAATGAACGCCAAGCGACGACATCGAATGACCACCGTTTCTGTAAGATTCACGACGGCGACTCGCCGTATTATATAGCGAGGCTATCGACGGTAACCGGTGTATTTCTCTCTCTTATCTAATATTAAAACGTTTAGTCCGAAAGTCATTTAAAATTTACTGGGAGTCTCGAGTGTAACGTCGGATTGTCCTGGGTCGGGACGATTAGGGACCTCCGGCGAAGTCGAAGGAAATCGTTTTATTTGCGGCGGAACTGCAAGAATCCCTTTTTATTTTCTTTTCAAGTTATAAATCGGAAATGTCGGCGAAACCCACGAGCAACGATCGCTGCACAAGTAATAGAGGGCTTTCGTATAGAAAAAGGTCTCATAATGCACGTAGCTAAATCAGTTTTCGCCGGTGATTTCACGCAGAGCTAAAACGTCAAATTCAATGAACATATCGTCCCACACGAAAGTAAAACTGCAAAGAACGAGGGAATAAAGAGGTTACTAGGGTTAAACTATAACTACAATCCTATAACCTCAAAAGGGGGGTGTTGGAACTTTTGCCAAAATCTTTAATTGCCCCTATCTCCATAAATCCGCGTCCGATCGCCATGAAACTAAGTGCGTTGCAATGGGCGACCTCTTATCTATAAGGATAAGCCATCGGTTGGAAGTTTATTACAAATCGGTAATCTTCTTCGAGCTATTGTTGTTCACTCGGGTCAATAGTGAGTTATAATCGAAACACCTACCAATTAATAGTTTCAAAACTTCGTGCTGCAATACGCTACGTATTCATATAAATTTTAATCGAAATTTACGGTTGACGATCGAAACCGTCACGTCGCGTCATTAATTTCACATCAGTCCCGACGCTGTATACACTGAGAGGTAAACGATATTTTATTACAGCGACAGGAGCCGTTTTAATTATTCAATTTATATTTTCAGCAGCATGTCAACGGTGAAAAATTAATGGAAACTGCTATACGAATCGTGTTAATGTTATAGAGTCCATGTCGGTGTAATACGCAAAATTGAAGCGAACGATGAATCTTTCATTTGCGAGTGATTACGTAATTTTTTAAATGTAGTACCAAGTTTACACTAAACGCTAAATATTCAAAGTAAGTTTACCGCTCGAGTGGAAACAACTTCGCGATTATTTAAAAAAATGAAACTGTATTTCCACGAAAATTCAACTATGAATTTTATGAAAACGTAAAGCCAGATAATATTAATACCCTGTCCGGTACGAACGGCTTGTAAAAAATTCTTACACATTAATTCTCCCGTCGAGTGTTATCTACCCTCCATATTTAAATTAGAATGGACGGCCATCTCACCTCTTTACAAAATCTCTACCATCATAAAAATTGCTCCCGTTTCGCACAAAATATAAGCACTCTCTAAGGCCGAAGGAATAACAGTTAATCGAACATCAGAAGGAGGGAAATATGGTGTACGCGTTAGGCTCGGAGTCGCCGACGAAAATTAAAACGTTTAAGTGGCAGGGGTGGCTATCTAGGCAAAATTTCGAAATTCAGCGTAAAAGTGGTGGAATTTTTTGGGTTTTAATACGCAATGTGTAATTTTTATTTCTGTACCATTAAAATTCAATGAGCTATGGCGAAGTTTGCATTTGCTTGTCATTAGTAGCTCGGCTGAACCCTCTACACGCAACCATTTTCAGAAATAATGGATGGGGAGAGTGTTAACCCATATGACGTTGAAGCCCTTGAAATTCTCTACGAAAGGAATTTTTATGAAGCGTATGGCTTAAAAATTAAGGGAATTATCCTTGAAAGAACCAATCACACTATGTGCATACATACATCCATACAAATATTTACATATATATGAAGGATATGCAAAATATTAAGACAATTATTATTAAGATAATTAGGAAGATCAATGATGCATCATAAATCATGTTCGGAAATGTCATATAGACATCATTTCAATCCATTAGATGGTAGATTTATAATTTTTTGATACAAAGAGTAGTTTTCACCCCTAAATTAATGCAAGCTTTTCAGCTTCGTTTCAACTTCAATCTCTTCTTCAAAAGCTCAGTAGTGAACTCTGTTTTCTGATAAAATAACACGCATATAAAACTAACGCGTGCACATATCGATTCATTACGACTTAAATCGAATATCGATCTTGATTTTAATACTGATTAATGACGCGATCCACTTGCAGCGGGCGAGTTCTTTCAGATTGCTTTGAATATTCCGTAGGCGTGTTTCCATTAGGTTTCTCATCAGTTCAACTCGCGTTAAAAGCCCATTTTGTCGAATTCGGTGACGCCCACAGAGAAGGGAAATTACCGGAAATTACCTGATGTCTTACAGGAAGCGCTCCTGAATGCAAAACGCTCGATGTCGCGGACTGAAAGTTCATCGAATCAAAAGATTGGTCAGGAGTTTAATTTCATGCATTATTTCGTTCTAGCATTGGGATCAATGGGAATTAAATTATTTTTGAGTTTTTACTCGACGTGAGAGAACGAGGAAAATAAATCAGGCTTTTTCCCATTTCATTGTTACTAAGACTGGAACGATTCGGGAACTAATGCTTTCCCTCCCCGACTAAAGCGCCAGTAAGAAAGGTAATATCTAAATCTTCCAACGGTTTCCACCCTTAAGAGAGACGTACACCCGGAGTCCGGAGAATTTATTTAGTTCTTCATTTATCGCAGTCCCCTTTTAATCCTAGTCGGGGAGCAATTTCATTAGTTAATTTTCAGCACCTGCTCATCCGGCTCCTATCAGGGGTGTACTAGGGACGGAGGGAGCCCCTTAAGGCGTTGGTTAACATTTATGAGAAACTGAATTTTTAGTAGCCCGAGGAAGGTTTTTGAAAGGGTTTATAAATTATTTACATTTCTAACTTAATTATTTCGCCATAAGCTTACTCCTGGTCATAATCCTTAAAATTCCACTGTAAATATCGCGTCTATACTATAGGGAAGATCCCATCTGGAGACGAGTTTTTCCGAAAATTTCGCTCAGGTCCGGCAATTCCAGCTCCTGCAACCCTACTTAAACCGTGACCATATCAGAAAGATCCCATCCGAGAGAAAATATTAAAGCAACCTCAGCGGTGTTTATTATTCCGGTCCGATTCCGGCTATGACAAAACGAACAAAACCTAACACGCGAAATCCCATTTATTCTTTTGATAAAAGAAACACTCCAGAGCGAAGAGAGAAAGGGGACAAGGAGAAAGGAAAAAAAAAACTCTTCCATTCCACTATGGTCATCGTAACACGGTTTCCCCTTAATTCCCCAGTAGTATTTCGAACGGAGGCGCAGGGAAGCGGCAAAACCGTTGAAGCCGAACATGTCAGATTTTCGATGCCTCTGGGGCGCCCAAATTCGTAGGTTTCGTCCCCCTTTTGTTGCCTCCGGATTATAAGGAAGGCGAAACATGAAGACGGGGAAGAGACACCGTTAAGGGGGAGACTGTCTCGTTAGTTGAAGTTTGCATGACGCGTGTGTGCGTGTGTGTCGCGTACACTGGGGGGCGAAATTGAATAGATTTTGCCAGAAATTAGGAAATTGTTTGCGAAATTCAGCAGACGTGAAAAAAATCAAGTGAATTCAGGAGTTAAGAATGCACTAAATTAATAACCCATACAATGGCTATAACGAAGAACATTAGTAGGTACTTAAGGTTACAATGGAGATTGGTTGCACGGTCTTAGTAAGAATGGATAAAAATCTCTCGTTATCTTACACATAGTGAAACAATTCCTTCAATTTTGGATCCCTTCTGTTCATTCAAATAAGATTTCAACCTATAAAAAGTTTACTTTACTGCCTTTTGGATTTTTTCATAAGGGTAGTTTTCACCCCCGAAGAACAAGATACACACATCGCCCCAAAATATCTCTTGAAGAAGAGGGTAAAATGGTCCTATTCTCAAATTTTAACCTACTCGTTCCGTTAAACGCTGTTATGTTAAAATTTAACAAAGGATTTGAAAGTAAATGGGACATAAATTAACTCAACTACTTACTGGTCCTTTCATAATATACTTAAAGCGATACAAAATCTGGAACAGACCATAATCCCTAAAGCCGATTTCACTAAACCAATTAAAGACAACTAAATGGAGGAAATGTAGGGCGCAAAGAGATCCAATTTCGTCGGACTATATTAATTACCTAAGGACTTTTTGTAAAATGTGTAATGAAGAGGGCAACTAATTTGCACGATCGAAATCGATAGCTTCTGTAGCTTTTTCGTTCATAAATCATTACTTTATAAATTCGTAATAATTCCGTAAACGAGAATGTACACTGAAAAAAAAAGGAGATCGGTAACCGTCTAATTACTAATTCATTACTGCAGCAAAGGGAATTTAGCATATAATAATATGTACATGTAGAACGTAGTTGTTGTTAAATATTTTTGCCTCATTCGGATACTAGATTATACAAGTGTTACAATTTCCTGTTCTACAGCAGAAGGTTTCATGTACCTACTAGATAGTTTCAGTGTACTAGAGTTTAAAATCCATATGGAAACTTTACCAAACAAAAATTGTTTGTAATTGTAACTAATTGCAATTGTACATGGTACTAATCTTTAGCTAACTCATCAAAAAATTTGTACTCGCTTTGAATAATTTTTCTTAGTGTATGTATATAACATTATTGTGAACGAAGAGAACTTTCAAGCTCGTATAGAAATTTTTATTCAGCTACAAAGTGGATAAAAATGAAAACTCTCCCTCTTCCTCATTGGGCATCTTGGAGGAAAATCTCTTTCCCGAAATGGCTTCGACGTCGAACTCATCACCGTGTGTATTTACTGCCACCCCCCCACCCCCGTGTAAAACTTTTATCTTGAGTGTAGTGGGTAATGTAGGATGTTACGAACTTATGAATAAAATTACTCGAACATGACGTGCGGTCTGGCGGAGCAACCCTGAATAATAATACGTACGTCAGGGGTTGGGGTGAATACAAGTGAATCTGATTGGAATATGGGGATAGATGAGCAATTTTTCGAGGGGAACGGCTCCATTTTAAGAGGATTAGGGACGCGGGGTAGCATAACAAATATTTAGAAAATTCAATGGAGGGGTAGGCCGGGCATAAAAAGGTTTCCAAGGTTTCGTTATCGATATTGGGAGACGCCGATACGTTATAATTTCAATCAAGGGGCCATTACATCGCGGGTTTTTCTCGGCATCGAGCGTTCCGATTCCTGTTGTTTTCGCCGCCCCGATTGATACAATCCCCACCAGTGCGGATAATGGAGAGAGTTCGGCCCTCAACTTTCGTAATGTAAAAAGTTTTTCATTGTTATGTCTTTTATAGAGATATCGCGAACATGTGCTCGGCGTAATATTGACTTTGTAGATATCAAGTGAATAAGCGTTTTTCATCGTTCACCGTTTGAACTTCCAGCGTAAAAAAGAAGAACGCTGAGAACGTCATTCCCCTTAAAAACCGCCAATATTGAGTAGATACGCTCGACTGTAATTCTCAATGGGTATGCAACAAATGAATTAACGTCTCATAACTCTGTACGAATAATCCCAGATTTCCACTTTCTAACTTGACGGACATTAACCGAATTATACTTACGAAGAGCCCACGTCTGCCAATTCCCCGCCGAACTAAACTCACTCTTACCATTCATTACATATCTCTAGTTTTGGATTATCGATTTCCACGTCAGTCTGTTGAATAATGAAAAATGACCGCCTGAAGCGATACCCAAATCGAAGACCGATAATACGTAAAATTAAGCCAGCGATTAATATGCGTCGGCCAATCTGAGTAGAGGATGTGGGGGTGATACCGGATATCAGAAATGACAGTAGAGTTGCGAGTTGGTAATACGATTACGTATTGCGGGACACGACTGGTCCATTGCTTTTATACATGTACACGTATAGTAGTTATTATAAGGGTAGGTACTCTGGAGGTATTGATTTGTAAGCAATTCTAGTTTATTATGTATACCAAACAGATTGGGTGAAATGTGATTATATTCGAAATTATTTCTAAGTTAATTTGATGCTGAACAGTGTTACTGATTCCCGAAACTTGCAAGAATTAACTCGATTTCACTTAAAAACCCCTTTCGATGAGGTAACCTTTAACCCGCAAGCCCATCTGAAAAAAATTGGGGGAAGACACCCCAGTTTAGGAGGGTAAAGTTTGGGCTATTTTTGCGTCAAAAGTTGTAATAATGTATAATGTAATAGAAGTAGTAATCGTTTACTATCAATTTTACGAAAAACGCATAGAGAGTAGAAAGAAGATTGATTCAAAAATTATTGTCCTAATTGCACTGTATAAATTTATTATTACAGAACTGGCCTCATTGTTGTATTGTGTAATATGAGTGTGATTCACTTTAATTTTAATTATTTATTAATTATTTGCGTCAATTTAATAGAGCCCACTTATTTAAAGTATGGCCATAACAATTCTACAAATTTTTCTTTTGAAACAATAAAATGAAACCTGTTAAGACACGAGCATATTTGCTCAAACATACCGTCATACCGTGCAGTAACCGCAGATTTTTATTGTACAGGGTTGAACCAAAAATATTATGCAGAGAATTGAAGGCGGATTCATTGTCCACGACCTTATTAAAAATATTAAGTAGTTATAAGTGCAATTTTCAATAAAATTACCGTATTTTGTTTCCTCTTTCGTAAAATAGCGATCCAGGTGTAAGGACCTATAGTTATTATACATCTATCCTACTGTGACACTTTGTGACCTTAAAAATAGAAAAATTTAGTTAGCAAGGCTTCAAAATAATTTTTTTGTATAATTTAAACCAATATACAATTCACGGCTTACTTTGGTTCAGAACAAAAAAAATTATATCCCTTCTAATTTCATCACTAATTTTTAAAATAACTTCAAAATGGCCTCGTTGAATGTACTTATGGTACATAGAAACAATCGGTATCCCCATAGTATTTCATTATCAGAAAAATTCAAAATTTTGGCAAAATTCAACCTTTGCTACTGTAGTGATTTACTGCAGCAACTACTCTATTATTTACGTTAACAAAGTTATACGGAATTTCGTATTTTACAGGAACGATACAGCACCTACTCCCATGAAAAACTGTTAAAATATTCTCACACAGTTCCCGAAATATCCGAATTCGTTACAAATTCCGAACCAGAGACGTGCGAAAATCCACAATATTATTCCCTAACAAAAATAGTCACCAAACCCGTTCTACGATATCAAAATCCAGGAGCTACCTGCTGCTACAGCGCTACAGATGCATGGACGGGTGTTTCAGACGATTTGACGGGAGCGCGAAACCCCGACCGTTCGATGAATATTCGAATGCAACTGAAAATCTTTAGATTTGCTAAATCATCGCGGACGCGTCCGGAATCCGAAATTACCCCACGTCCGGACAGACGTGACGGTCGCTTCCACCGTTTTGATTTGTCGGTCGCGATCCAGTAAATCTGTGTACATAGAGGTACTCGACTTCGCTGTTCAAACAATACCGAAACGCATTATAAATTTAACGGCGTCGTTAGAGAAGTGGGAGCCGCAGCATGTAATAAACTGCTCGTCTAGAGTTGCTTTAACATGGATTACTAGGATCAAAATATGACGTTTTGACTGAATTCAAAATGAAGCCGCTAAAACCGTGGTGTCATATGCGACATCAACAATATATTCTTCAAACTTGTGAATTTTAGGCTAATTTCGATAAAAATGTAGGCAATTACGGAGAGTAGCATGATGGGACTTAAATAAGTAAATGTATATGCAGCCCTCTTAAAGGAGGGTTGTTTTGGTATTTAAGGACCCTGAAACAAAAAGTGCATGTCTATATTTCCATTGAAATTTGCCTGAAACATGACGATGTATCAATCGTATAGCTTTATCATATGAGGCAAGCATTCCACAAGTTTAAAAGCATTTTGGAAATTCTCAAAAGGGCCCTTCGTTCCCAGGGAAAAGCCGACCACATAGCTACGTACACAGAGATATTTTCATAAAATCATGTTTTTCAGTTTAAGGAGACCTTAAAACGTTCAATATCTCAAAATCCGAAAATCACCTCACGTGACAATAATAAAATTGTTTCAAAATAATTCAAAAGTACGAACCATTTTGACGATGACTTAAGGCCCGATGACCGGTCCTCCAAGTCGCATCTACTGCCACCAGAATGTACGCCACTGTCTCTGCCACTACCTAAAAAGAAATAATAAGAACGTAATTAACACTTAACTTCAGGATAATTCTAAAATTGTCATTCAAATATAATTTTAAAGAAGTTACCTACACGATCCGTTCATCATGTCGATACTTTTACAGTCAAAATCACGTTTTTTAAGCGAGCAAATCATGAAATCAACAAACCCTCAAACGACCTTTAAGCGTGATTCTAACAGAGTTACTGAAGAAACTTCTGGGCCCTCTTGTACGGAAATTTCCAATGAGACACCTCCGATAATTAAAAGCGAACCGTCCTCGACGCGTGTTCTCGCACAAACAAAATTCCTAATAAGGAAATATTCCGACTGCGCTCAACGCTTATCGGACGGACTGAGACAAAAAATTGTTTGTGACCTACTTAATAACTCACGACTGATAACGAGGCGAGAAAAGGCGAAATTCGCTAGTAGAGTTGCCGGTTGAAATAGTAGGTGAATTTATATAAGTATGAAATATTATTTTCGATCGTAATAAAATTATTTAAACAATTGTAAGTATTTATAAATAATTAATCAACACGAAAAACGAACGTAGATTAAAACTAAATTGGGTTGAATTAATACAGTGCGTATTATATATCAGTATTTAATAGACAGGGTGCTACAAAACCAGCGTAACTACTTTTGATGAGTGATACGGTTCAAAATTGGTAGAAGTCTGATAGGCCAGGAGCTGTTTGTAGAAAACCGACTTTTTTACATTATCTAAGGCAGATTTTCATGGGAGTTTTCAATGTATTTTATTATTTAATAGGAAGCAATATACTTATTTTCTTAATAATTCCACCATCAAAGGGCTTCAAGCTGTTGGAAATATTTTCCCCCCAGGTTTTATTGTTTTAAAGGGTTGAATCATTTAGGAAAATAATATATCACTTCGTAAATACTTTGAGTCCCAAAATAAAAAGATTTTAAGGGTAGGTACTCAGTAAAATGCCACAATATCAGTTCAACGATAAAGACCAATAAATATTTAACATATTTGAACATTATTACTGCCTTTTAACTGTTTCAAACCATTATCAATACAAGGGATATTTTTCACTCCTTAAAAACAACAAATGGCGTCTAAGGCACTTCTAAAGTGGAAGGTAAGATGAGCTAAATTCCACATTTTCAAAAAAATAGAGGCAGTTTTAAAGATTTCTGAGGAAATACACTCATAGTGCTGTGTTCATTGTTACATAAATTATAAAATATTACCGTTAGGGGGTTTTTGAAAGGCACAACACAGACGTTATAGTTAGGTCGTTTATGTTGGCGTTTATTCGTGCGTCAGAAGATTATTTAAGCACGAAAATAACATAAATTATTTTTAGCATCATTTGTACTTTATCTCAGTGTCATGCTATAGCTTCTACAAGTCCGGTATGGTCTAGTGGCTAGGATACCTGGCTTTCACCCAGGAGGCTCGGGTTCGATTCCCGGTACCGGAATTCACGCTTTTTGGGATATTTTACAAAATACATTCGGTACGTTTTGCATTTATCGAATTAACAATTATAATTTCAAGAGAGATTTACACGCACAAGGAACGCACGTGAAGATTAAAGACAACAGTTACGGTTTATTATGGGTTGTATGACAACTAAAAAGACGTCCAGGGCGATTCCTAAATGTAATATCGATAAATTCCACTTAGGCTCCCGAATTAACGGTCAATTAATCATCATTAACGTTCTAGCGTTTATAAACGTGATTTCGACGATAAAATAAAATCGTGAAATAACAACGACTAGCCGGATCGATCCCCGTAAGATATTGAAAGCGAGAGATAAAACGCGTTTATTAATGACGTCGATTTGACATCCGATGATGTTTACCGAAAACTGCGAAATGTCACTGCGACTAATTAATCAACCCTAATTACCAGTAGCATAGTTCAGCGGTGACGATTTTTCAACTGTCGGGCTCGAACCTCTTCCCCTGTCTTTTTTGAGTGTCATTCGCGACGAGAGGACGCGAATTAAAATAGATGAAGGATGCTCGTCGTACATATTTAAGCGTCGTTTGATAATGAGAGCGCCGCACGGAGACGCCGCTTTTCTGTTCGCGGCTAATGGACGGATCCCGGATTTCGATTATGGTTTTAATAGCCTGTGATATTCCAGGTGTTGGAGGTTCGCGACGTGGCAGTCCAAGCGATGCAGCTCAATCATCGGTATAGAGTTAAATTGAAAAATAAAGCGTAGGAGTCCTAGGTCAGATTGAAATGTGTGCGACGATAGGAGAATTGAAAAAGTGGGATATGGAGCGCAAAATTAAACCGCAATTTTAATATTCTTACTTTCGACATTTCGAAATACCTGGAATACCACAACGCATGCGATTCTGAAATTTAAGTGACATTACAATTGCACCCCAGATCTATTAATGCTTTACAATCCATACAAAACTTTTCGGCGATTCATAGGAAAACTAGCTTTATTGATGCCAAATCCAGCAACTTACGTATGTTTACCCCATCACATTCTTACGCCATTTGCTTTTAAAGCTGAAGTACTGACAGTTCCAGGT
The DNA here is from genome assembly GCA_963576515.1 of Cryptocephalus primarius. NCBI lineage: Eukaryota > Metazoa > Arthropoda > Insecta > Coleoptera > Chrysomelidae > Cryptocephalus > Cryptocephalus primarius. Next base: position 17,232,600 of record OY754941.1, read on the forward strand.
CTAAAACATGCGTTGACGTCCTAGCCAGTTATTTGCCTCCTTGTGCTTGATTTTTATGACTGGGCTTATAGAAATGAATTTCAGTTTGATTGCCTTGCAGAGAAGAATACTCTACACTGTGTGTTGCAAAAACTTCACTCCCTTCCTGTCGAGAAATACACGTTACACGTATGCGCTATATGGAACAAAATTGTAGTAAGCAGATCCCAACCCTGGCGTTGTTTAATAGTCATATAAGCGTTTTCAGAGGAAAACGTGACACTTTAACCAAACCCAAAATTCACTTGCCGTTATGTACAATAGAATATTACAACATAAACCTCACTCCAACTATCCGGCCCCGTTTCCATAAATACCGAGCACTATCTCCCGCAAAAAAAATTAGTCAGGTCACAAATCCCCCCGCAATAAATGCGCATGTACATCATTAATAACGACAAGGAAGCCGGCCCTATCTGACAGAGGGATCGAGCCGCGCAGCCGAATTTTTCCCGAAATCGCAAACGACATTCCGTTTCGTGCGAATCTGATACGTCGCATAAAAAGGCGCTGAAGGGGTAGGATGATTTATTTTTTTCGGGGGTCTTCTCCGACGCGACCGATGAAAATTTTTAACTTTCAGCTTCCGCTGAAACCTCTCGGCGGGAGTTTTAAGTACGACGGGAACTTTAACGGAAGTGGGATCGAGGAAGTAGAACTTACGACTCCGTAAGAAGATAAAAGCAGGTAAATCGTATTTAACTGTGGTCGGTCTCCAAGGCTCATCTTATGCGAGGCGTAAGTAAATGCATAAGTAAATTATTTGGAAATTGTTGAATTTTTAATGGCAGCAATGGATTTATTGTTAATATTCCTCTGTTCATCTGTGCCCTAGATAAAGCTTTTATGGCGTGGGTCTGACGTTCGCTGTTTACGTCTCTAATTAAGTAATAAGTTCCAATCGACTCAATGGATCAAAGTCAGATTTGAACAACGGGTACTTTGATACAAAATCCATCATTTCTGAAAATTTGAAACCAAAGGGACGAAGGGTATGGCTGATATCGACTGAGGGACGTTTTGACTCCGCAATAATTTAATGGGAATTTTGCAGCCTTGCTTTTCTTTGACAAAACAGATATTCCCTTGTGAGTAAATAGAATTTATGAGCTCGATAAGGCGGGTATAAAGTATTCTGCAAGGCTGGGACTTGGATTTGCATGAATCGAAATTTACTAAATATACGTTGGTACAATGCTAAATTTTTAAATTGGTAGAAGTAAGTAGAAGAGGTAATGGATTAGGGGTTTACCTTCGCATGTATCGAGTCGTAATGTCCTTAAAATGTAATACTTAATGAGTCGACTATGATTCAACCTAAGATATTTGCGAAATCCTCGATTTTCGAGTAGAAGCGGGTAGATGAAGGGTGAGGGAGAAGAAAAGAGTTCTGAACGAAATGTTACTTTTGACTTGTGTTCCCAAAGTGGGAGAATTTGATATACAGCTTGTATAATGGCGGAGGCGCCACATTGTGCACACCTTCGACAAAAATGCAGTAATCTTAAAATTTAACTGGTGATATTTTCCGCCACTTGAGAACTTTTAACGTCAATGGAACATCCGGAGGATTATTTTATAGTGGGTCACGTTTAATTTCTATGAGGCGATACCCTGTCACCGCTAGCGGTATTGGAAACAATAACTAACGCATTGATCGAGTGGTTTGGGCGCAGTTCGGAACTTTCAGCGAAAACACTTTTTCTCCCCCGAAATCAGTAATAAAAAAATCGTCTCATATGAGTCGTATTTTTACGATAACGGCGTAAAACTTTTTACGGGTGCGGGTAAGCTGTCGCAGAATTGATTCTCTCAATTACTGGGTAAACGATCCGAGCCGCAACTATATTCCTTGAAAAAAAACTCATAAAATATATCATCCTTTTTCATATTACGTAGACATAAACCATAAAAGAGATAAAGACGTCACCAAAATATATATCTTCCGTGTCGGAGTTAGTAAAAGCCGGTGGAGCGGAGGGAGTTCGGTTCGTTGCCGCCAACTTTATTCATAAAACGTTTTATTCGAATTCATAGAACACCGAACTCGAATTAGATGTTAAAATATGCCTCGGCGCCTTTCGACAACACACGTCGCGGATCGAAACTTAAAAATGCCTCGGAAGAGGAGCGTACATATGGATGTCGTCCCCTGAAACGTTAGAATATGTCTAGGAAAGGTCCCTGTTGTTTATAAACTAGCAATTAGCTAAACAACTACTGTTCATGAAATCAAATACTTCGTTTGTCTTTGTGAAATTGCAAAAATGTCTTCATCTCCAGCTGAATCCATTGAAGTAATGGAAAATGCGCAAAAACTGTAGTAATACTGTAGTAGGAAAAAATGAGGAGACTCAAGCTTTAAAAAATGTGCCGAGGTTAATGCCGAGACCCTCTGAACTCAAAACAGGAATCAATTCGAACATTATACCAAATCTGAAATATGCCACGATTACTTCTGTCGTAGAGAGAAATTTTCAAATTTTCAAACATATATTCACGGATAAAGGCCAAAAGATTCTTGTAGAAAATTTGGAAAACTGTATAACTACAAATGATTTTAATAATATTTGTAAGTAAGGTATCAATCTGAATATAATGTTTACATGTGCTACTCTATCTATGTTTATGAATATGTAATTTAGGACTTATTCAAATTCTAACGACTATATGAAAAAATATCAAAAATAAAATACTCTCAAGAAATTGTTTAGTAGAGTAATTGCACGCCTCACTACAAAATAATCAATTTGCTGATGGAATCGCCTCAGATGCAGCGTATATCATTCCAAAACTTCCTCGAATAACCGAGATGGGGAATAATCCCCATCGTAGAAATCCAATCGTAAAGCGATGCCGTAAAATATAAACGATACGGGTTTTAATGACGAAGGATATCAAGCTAGAGCATCAACTCCTTTTATCGCCCTGTTGAAGTCGTTGAAATTAACGTACTTCTAGTGCACCCCCGCGAGAAGCGCTTTTGGCTGACTTTACGGCTAAAAACAATCGTCATTACCCACGAAAAACAACGTAATGTTCTTGTAAGTGGCGAATAGCTTTGAGGTTTCGCCTACGAAAATGGAAAGAGCGAAAGAGAGGAACGTACATTTTCTGGATAGTCTTCTCGAAGGCCAAAAAACAATCAAAAGAAAAGCGAAACTAAAGCAAGTCCGCATTACCGAGATATTTACGCGAAGTGAACAACTAGGACGGAAATGTGGAGATATATGTGTGGCGCATTTTCGTGTTTATCTTCTGTTGGCCTTTCGCATTCAAAAATGTAATAAGTGAGGGGTACTTTGGGGAAAATCGTTAAAAGTTGAAACCGACGACGAGTCGGTACGCTGAAAAAGGTAATCGCTTTTCTTTGTCTCGGAATTACTTTAAAACGACATTAAAGTGAATGGGAAACGTTCCCTCGACCCCCTACCCCGTTTTGCGTTCGCTTTAAATGATCCGGAAACGTGGGGACGGTTAAAAAAATTTTCTTCTGCAGGTCGAACCGCTCAAGAGATCAAAATCTTAATCGATCCACTCTATGCCCACTAGAAATAATTTAAAAATATATATACTCCTACAATTTATAACTCCAAATTAACTCCCATATAAAACTGTGTTTATCTTGGTGAGGCCGCAGAAGTGAACCTTCAAATTTCTCAATAATTTCATCGACAAATACCCCTTCTAAGGTCTGCTTGATAAATAAGAATAATTCATAGGCAGTTCTTATTCTCGAGTAATTCAGGTACATTAACCCACTCTATTCTTCAGAGGAGCCACGCCACCGTCTTATTAAGTGCCTGAGAAAACGACACCTGTTTGTAACTGAATCGTGGGGCTTAATGTGGAAAGCACTTAGAAAAAGGAAATCTGATAGCTCGCCTTCTACCGGCCCTTTGCCTGAATACATTCTCATTAGTTACGATCGTTATCGGAGCCCTTATCTGCTATACGTTTACCCCCTTTCGAAACCGATGTTCTTACATCGGTAAAACTAATGGCCGACGATAAAATAAAATAGTTTAAAGCGGAACTGAAGACGAACAGAACGAAATAGATTATTGAAATGCGAATTATAGGTGAAATTCGGGATTTAAAAAATTTTACAGCAAAGATTCCCTAAATGTGTTCCACAAAATTACCTCCACAGAGAGGTACCATACATAGGTAATAAGAATTTACAATTAACCATGGCGAAAATGGTTCAGTTTCAACCCTGACTGTCCCGCCAAGATTTCGCTTCCAAGACCATTCAAGACTTTGAGCTGACTACCACAAAAATGGAAATCATTTTCCCTTCTATTTCTCTATCCTCGTCATATTTACCACCTAAGGGGACATTCCTACGCACTATTAAGTTTACAAGCCACTTTGGTATTAAAAATTAATTTCATTTGCAAATCACAACACACAACACAATTACAAACTCCACAAAACTTCAAAGTTCAGATTTAACAACTCTTGTGTTGGCCCTAGGCCTTCCCTTTCTATCGTACTTCATTAGCTCGTCGGTGGCGACGCTCGCTACGTATTTAGTCAGCTCGACCAAGGAGTGACCGCCCCGGTACATCTCAGGGCTGTCCTTCGCCCCCCTGGCGCTCCAGTAAAACGTAGGCGTGTCCCGTATCTCGTAGCCCTCCGGCACTTTGTTGACGGTCAGATCGAACTTTCCAAAGAGGATGTTTTCTTCGCATAAATCGTCGGCAAGTTGGTGAAGGCTCCACATTACTTCCTGACTGGCTGCGCAATCCGGGGCGTAGAACATGACCATTACATCCCTTTTGTTGTCGGTGACTATTTCATCGAAGTTGTTGGCGACGATCTTTCTGACGGAGGAATTCGAAGGTGTTGGTATCGGTTCAGACCTGCGGATCTGCTTTGACTTGCCGGCTTGGAAATTTTCGATGAACTCTTCCATGTTTTCGTTGTTGAAGTTGCCTTCGAATATAAATTTATGTTTCGTCTCGTCTGTAGCTAAAATTACCAGGGAATCGTTCTTCAAATCCAGCAGGCCTAACGAGGTGAGCTCGTGTTTGTACTTCATCAAGTCGGAGTGAGCGAAACTGACTCTTCCCTGATGTTTCTTGGCCAGGCTCAGGAACCTGTTCCTCCAATAGCCGTAAGATTTCGATGACGAGGACCAATAACCGATGATAAGAGGCCGTTGGATGGCGTCTCGATTTAAATCGGTGCGGTTCGGTAACAACCCAAACATATGAGTGCAGACGAACTGGGTCATGTCTTTGATCGTGCCGTTTCCCGTGTAGGTAACGTTGGGTTCTTGAAAGCCGTTCTGCCACGTAAGCGGGTAATGAATAACGAATACGTTCTTGATACCAACGACGTCGGTTATTTCCGGGTTGTACGTGTAACCTACTCGTATATAGTCGCGTACCTTGTCGGTCGCTTCGAAATACTTTTCTTCGAAACGCGAAATGCCGTCGTAAAACGACTTCCTCTTCATGAAGTACGCGACAACGATCGGTTCCTTGATCGACCTCAGATATCCCGTGTAATGCCCGAGCGTCAGGAACTTCTTCAACGTGCTCACCTTCCTCAGGTGCTCTGCCATCGCCCAGCTGTCCTCCACCGGTCCCTTGTACGGTACGATCCTGCTCTTGAAATAGCTGGACCGGATCAGCTTGTACGTCGGATAATCGTCGATGCGGTGCTTCAAGCAGGTCTTCTTGCCTTTTAGCGCGCAGTCCACGCTAAACAGAGTAACTCGGATCTTGTGCTTCTTGAGCAGCGCGTCGAGCGTCTTCAGCTCCTTCACTTGGTGCTTCTGCTGGAAGTCGTAGGAGACGTAGAATACGACGAGGGCCGTGCTCTGAGGGGCGATGTGGTCGTAGTAAGAGCTGTCGCCGTATTCGTGGACGGCGCCATCGGTCGAACCGAGTTTAGCCAGCAGGGAAATCGCCAATAACGCGACGGGGAACATGTTGCGAGGAAAAATGACAGGTGTCAAATTTATGGGCATACGAGGTGAGTCAAAAGTGTTTATGCGGCGGCTCTATTTCGATAAGCATTACGGGGTAATGGTTAAATATAGTACTACAGTATGAAAAGGTTAGTTGAGAGAGAAATAACAGGAGCCTGAATCACTATTACTTTAAGTAAAGAATTTCAGATATAATGTGTACGTTAAGGAGAATATTGCATTGCTCAGGACGTTCTAAGTGTGTTTACTAACTATTTTGTCATTTCAAAATAACACTAAGCTACTTAGTAGGTTTGGTGAGCGTTCTATGGATTCATGAAGAGTAACCATCTTAACATAAACTTAAAAAATTGGGAACGCAAAGATTATTGTTCCCTGTACCTTCACTGTTGCCTCTATAGGAATGAATACGTAATGCTTAGCTAACACAGAACTTTTGATGCGGCGTTTTCGACGAGAAACAAGCCAAACAATAACCACAAGGAAGTGAACTACCTCGATGCGATACTTTGCGAAATTCAACTATGTAACTGCTATCATAAAGCTTATGCAAAAACATTCTCTTAGGAAAATTTTTCCCAAACTAAATTATTGAATGCTTTGCATACTTGCATACAATTTTTGTTGAGCCTCTGACTTGATTAACCTCCATTATAAAAAAATGGCGCGACAGAGATCTAATTAAAAACATGTAAATTTGTCTTTAGCAGAAACTTCTAGTGGAAGAAAATTATCACAAGAAACCTTTAGGAAATTTTATCTCAAATGTACTTCCACAATAAATACACACACACACTCATACGCACAATTGTAAAATCGATGTCAGTGAGATTGATACGACAGCGAATTTGTCCAGGATCACGTTGGATTACGTCATTAGTCAAACTCGAGCATGTTCAAACTTCTCGACGTATACAAATGCGAGTTGATGTTTGGCGAGAACGCGATCTTTCAACGGAGTATTACTCAAAATAAAATAAACATGCAGGCGCTCCTGATTCGGATTACAGAGGGGGGTGGCGTAACGCGAGATTTTCCCTCGTGTTTGGCTTTCGGATATCTACATGTACATATGAAATTGAAATGAATTAGGGGATTTGTGAAAGAAATAGTTGCTAAATTAGTTTAAAAAAATAGTACTGCTATTGTTAACCGTAATGAGAGGTCTGCTTAGGTATTGCTTCGTTGTACACGACATTAAAACGTTCGTATAAATTTCAAGATGAAGCTCTATGGTTTAAAGTCTGAAAGTGCAATGAGGAAATTACTGACAGAATTATAGAAATTATTGTTCAAAGAAAATGAATATCCTTAGATAGTATGTTATTTAAAAAAGTTTCAAGAGGCTGTAAGAGGCAGTAAGACCATGTTAATGTAAGCAGATTTAAGTGTTAAAAATTATCTACATGCGAATTGTTTTTGGCATTTCTGATACAGACAGTAGGTGTCAAAACAGTGAATTAAGTAAGTTTGTGGTTGTTACTACGAGACTGTGCTTTTCTATTATATTCTATAATTCTATTATTTTTTTTAATTTCAAAATCACCTAGTTCTGATTTCCTACAATTTTCATTCTTCAATATTGTTTTCACAACAAATATTTTTCGCTATATAATATTTTTGACCAGAATTTCTTATTGAAATTATTGCATTAGTTCCAATTTTCTTTTAATTTATACACGATTATCGTTTTTTGGTAGCTACCACATTACCCAATTATAATATACATCAAGTATATAAAATAATGCTGCAACATTCCCACACGGGCCCAGATTACCATTTAAATCATGCAACTAGTATTAATAACACGCATGTAATTCCGTAAACAATAAATAAATCTTGCTTTCCGGGGAATTACAATATTTTACCGAAAATTTAACATGAATTTATACTCACCGACTAAAAACAATTAATCGTCGAAGGTGAAAGTTTGGTGTCTAGTTGGCCAAATAACGTTGTTTTCGAGTAATTACGTGCCATGATGAAACCTTGTTAACCCCGTTGAAATTGTTGCCGTTTGTGCCTCCGCCATTGTTGCCATACATCCGAGCAAACTGCAAAAGAAACAGAAAAATCAATACCTGACATATAAAAATAAGCAGTGGAAATTACCAAATTACTCCAAGCTTCAGTCAAACATTGAGTGAGCGTAAAATAATCAAAACCTAACGAAAAATTAATTACAGGAAATTATTTTAAACGTCGACATGACAACGGCGCGTATTTGTACACCTCCGTCACTTCGGGAAGGTTACAACCGGAAAATTAATACCTTTTCCACGGACAAAGTTTCACCTACCGACACCACCTATAAATCAGGTCAGACAATACAAAACATCGGACCAAAACCGCCCCAAAGTTAACTCAATTAATTTTCTAAAGGTTATTAGGCTGCCATTGCGGTATTTCGTTTTTGTGTGCGAGGTTAAGGAGTTGAACAACAATCCTTTCGGAGGGAGAAGACCCATAACTGCAGTTTGAGGATTTAATCGCGAATATAAATCAGCACGCGCTGGAAGGTTGCCATAAGGGAGGAACACAACCGCAGGTAATACTTTAAAAAATATATTAGACAGTAAATTATGATTAGGGCAGAAGGGTCGCGTCTAAGCATAGGCTCTAAAACGAGGAAAGCGTTTTTATTTGAAAAGTTTATGATACGCTTAATCCAACACAATATATATCAGTAGGGAACAGCGTAATCATAGGATTTTATTTTTGAATTTACAATGGTGTCATTGATACGTTATGGAAGCAAGCAAGCAACTATACCGCCACTACGTTACTAAGCAGTATTACTAAATTATCACTTAAATTAAAAAAAAGAGCGGGTAATTTGTAATTAAAGTACTGATGTTCACCGAATATGTAATGTTGCCATGTTGCCAAATATCCTTTTCTTAAAGTGAAACGTGGAGGAGGAGCACCCATGTCTCCATTCGAGTATCAAATGTGTAGGGGCGTTTATGAATTTGTCTCTCAATATGGAATCTCCGTTAACTTGAACAAGTTTATTCAATTCGTTATTCAAAATCGTTTTCAACTGTTGGCGTTTTACGATATCCAATTGCTTAGTGGTTGAAGCAGCTGTTTTCAACGCACCATTCGGGGGACAAACGTTATATCGACCATTCGCTCCAAAAGCACTGTAATATGTCACCGACGATAGACCAAATTTCGTCCCCAGCACCACAACTTATTAACTTATTAACGTGCTCTCCGATCTGAAGGTTGGCAAAGGCAATTTTTCCCATCGAGCTAAAAGAAGCGATTCCCACGACAATGTAATCGACTACCGGAACCGGGACGTGTTAGGTTAATGGAAAGAAAATAGGAGAGCACTTTGCGTAAATCCGTCAAATCAGATCGGATGATGTCGAGAGGAGAACGCCCGATCGACCGACAAGGGAACAACACGTAAGGTTGTTCGTTGTTCGTGTCCTGGTGGAGCCAGGAGGAGCTTAGAGGGGGCGGTCGAGTGCCACGACACCTCCGTCCCGTATAATAATGTTGATATTGTTAGCGGGGGAATCGGCTCGATGTGCAACAAGCAGATAACAGGTTATATCGTGATGTGTTGGCTCTTTAATAGAGAATATGCGAGATTATCGCTATATCGAATTCGGATCAACGCAATCGCATATAATTATGTAGTTTACAGCGTCACGTCGCCGAATTGATTGTTCAGATAGGCGGATTAATAATTAATGACTCACGTTACGAATGATTTCGGAACATTATCACACGATCTGATGGAATAATACAGGAGTAATAATGGAATTATATATATCAAGTTTAATAAAATAAACCGATTTACGATTATATTGTGGTAATGAACAATGAGGTAAGATCGACTTTCCGTTTCTAGAACGGACCTGTATATAATTAGCGTATAAAGCCATAAATTTTCTTAGTGTTATATCACATATGACATATCGTGTTTATCTACGACATGAGACCTAAACAATTGGCGAAGATCGAAAATAATATTATAACAGCAACAGCGTCTTTAGGAGAGTTGGGAGAGATTTTCACAAAATGACTCCAATTTTACCCTAAACTGCGGTAGCCAACTGATTATGAAAGGTACGACCGCACCCACCAAATATGTATAGGAAATGGCGAAGGCGCCAAATACCGCATATTGTCTGAAATTCAAATTATCTCTGAAATTGTCAGTAGTGTTGAATCGGAACGTAGCTTGTGACACTTCTAGTGAAGTGAGGAATCTATTGAACCACCGTGCATCTCCATCGATAAAGCCATTAAAATGCTATAGTGGAAGAAACGTACTCTATCACTGAAACCATGGCATTTTGTTACTTCCACGACGTAATTTCAAAACTTGAAGAAACATAAGTCTCATCGTCATTTAAAAACAAAAAAAAATGACACAAGTAATGGCAAAATTGAGTCAGTGATTCTGGAAAAATGCGCACTCTTGAAATTTGAAAAAAAATTGGAATTTTTGCAAGAAGAGTGCTTTGGAAATTCAACTTTCAAAAAATCATTATTTGTAGCTGGTTCAAATTCTTACACGTACATTTACAAAATTAGGGAAATTAGATTTACCTGAAACAACGCTATATAACAAGCTATTAAAAATTTCTTTGATGCGAAGGACTAAAGAGTCAGGACTGTAAGCATGGCTGTCATCAGTGACATTAGATAAGTGGATGTACCGACCAAAATCCCTCCCAATCACCCACCGCTTTCTTTTAACGATCTGCCTGAACTGAGGTCCTCATCGCCGTCTCCCAGGACCGGCCAATATATCTCTTTCGATTAAATAAAGTCGGAGCGCGACCCGGAAAACATTCTTCTGTTACAATCGGGCCGTAACAAAGGGGCTGGAAGCGCTGAAGGGCACTAGGAAAGTGCACTTAACCCATTTTCGTAGTGCGCCTAATGGTTTTCCGATAATGCGCCCCGAGGTCGAGGCTATTTAGCCGGATAGTCTTTTATCTTCTGATTCCGGCAGGACGTCCCAATCAGGCCGGTCATAGAAACGTGAATCCCCTGGTGACGCGCGTCCTGCGGACGTTGTTCCCAGGACATCAAACAACAGGGATCATAATAAACGGCGAACTGTGGAACAGTCGATGACAAACCTCGAAACAATGTGACTGCGCTCTGGACGCAAATCCGATGAGATATTGTTTGTACTAAATCAAATGGGGATCTTATTACAAGATTGAATGGTCGCTTCGAAATCCCACTATTGAGGTAAAAAGGAAAATGAAGATACAGGAAGTGAAATATACAAATCAACCCTAACACCAATTCGGAGGGGCTTATTTCGTCCGCGCTTTTCAAAACAAAAATTTTAAAATTATGAACATAAAGTGACCTGTCAAAAATGTAACATTTCTACCAATGACACTTCTAACTTCTTAGTTCAGCTAATGTAACACAGAAATATTATGGAATTTTTAATTTGTTATAAAATGTTTGCGGTGAAACCTTTTCGCGTGTTGTTTAAAAAATATATTAAACAGGAAAGTAGTAGAACTTTTTCTGGCGTACAAAAAATCTTTATAACATTTTTTTATCAGATCGACAACAAAAAAATTAAATTAGAATTTGTACTGACCCATTTCTATATTTTCCTTAGCTGTAGAATGATTTCAACCCGAGTAACTTCATCATTAATCATTAATTCAATTCTTAACGCAATTGACTATTCAGTTCTAGACTGCACTTCAACAATTTCAGTATTTTCAACTTCACACGATAAACGTGGATCCTAAGTAATAAACGTAATGGCCGAAAGTAATTCAGATAATGAAAACTCTCTACTTTGTATTACGACTATCGCAAACAAATTAGTCATACTAGCGAGACAGAATGGGAGACACGTCAAATTTGAAATTTTTCCTTAACATCGCGAGTTACATCGGTAAATTTCCATACAGAATCACCTCGAAAAAGTTCTGGGTATTTTACGTCGGTTGCTGGTGTTTATTTTCAGTGTCCCTGACCACCGCCGCGGTGATGTTCGAAATAACATACAGGGATCAATACTACTTTCACATACTACCGATCATAGTGTACGTCCAGTGGACGGTCTTGAACGCGTTATGCTCCTACTACGCCATTAACCACGTCGAGAAATGGCAAAATATCCTATCAGCTTTCTCCAAGTACGACGACATCAGGCCCAACGTCTCCGAGACTTCCTACAAGAGCAGGTACATGTTCATTGTTTCAGTAGTAGCGGTTAACGTGTCGTATCTGATCGATTCGTACGAGTTCAATGAATGGCTTAACCTGAAAGTATCAGCAACTGTCAGTTGGATATTACACATGAATACGATCAACGTCATACGTGCAGTAATCTTAGAAACTCTGACGCTTTTGATAAACAGATACAAAGAGATCAGGGAAGAGGTTTCGATGTGGCATCAAAGCCCAATGGTGTCGAATGATCGCCTGAAGACCCTGTTAAAACGGTATAAAATCCTCTACGAGATTAGCAGCAGCGTCAACGAAATTTTCGGGAAGATTATGTTGATCTTATTTACCAATACGTTTTTCATCACGATTGATATGGTGGGGATCACGTTAACCGTGAAGGTGGCCACATCTGCGACCGTTAAGTTTGCCTCGCATGGCGGTATGATGGTGGTAAGTACTAAATCATCATTGTAGTCATCTTCAGTGGTTTTTGATTTAGATGTTAATAGGCCTTTGTGTTGTAGGCAGGTGCTCTCTACATCCTCTCCTACTACGATAGCATGGAAAAGATCGGAAATGAGATCGTGAAGCTCTGTTGTATCCACCAAGCCTTTAATGGCGTTCCTACCATCAATGTTGCAATGTGCATCGATAAATTGTCTCCAAGGTTCACTGCTGACGGATATTTCCCTCTCAACAAAACAGCCCTTCCTGGTTTATTGGCCGGGATCGCGACCTACGTCGTAGTATTGCTTCAGTTGAAGCCCAATTGAATGGAGGCAAAAGGATATAAAAGTACTAGACTGTAATAAAATCAGGAAAAACTTTAGAAGCAACGCGTAACGATGTCTTTTCGCAATGCCTGGGCTTTTCAATCAGTACTGTAATAACAGATTATCCGGATAAATTCTAAGTGTCTTAAAAATATAAAAATGTGTTTCCTACCACACCATTTTTAAAGAAGTAGGAAATCATAACTGCCTTCATTTGTGTCCAAATTCCAATTAACAAAACGGTTCTGTACTGCACTTCATCATTGGCTTTTGATATTTCTAAGTCCCACGTGTGTATTTACGGAATAATCTAAATGGCTGAAAACATTTCCGATAATGAAAATACTTAATTTTCTAATACAGCAACTGTCGTAAACAAATCGATCTCCTCAGTCACACGAGCGCAGCGATATGGAAGACACATCCAACTTGAGGTTCTTCCTCGCCCTAGCGACCTGCATCGGTAAATTTCCATACAGGATCTCCTATAAAAGGTGCTGGAGATTCTACGTGTGTTGTTGGTGCTTATTCTCAATGTTCCTGAATACCTTTGCGGTTATCTTCGAAATAAGACACAGGGATAATTACTTCTTCTACATATTACCGATCATAGTGTACGTTCAGTGGATGATTTTGAACGTGCAATGTTCATACGACGCGATTAAGCACGTCGATAAATGGGAAAAACTCCTGTCAGACTTTTCAAAGTACGACGACATCAGCCCCAACGTCTGTAAAGGGTCCCTCATGAACAGATACATTTTCATCGTTACAGTAGTAGTTGTAAATATGTCGTTTGTGTTCGGTACGTCTTTGAACTATGATCAGTTGAACTACTTTTTGACAATAGAGGCGAATTGGGTATTCCATATAAACGCCATCGACGTCATATACGCGATCATCTTCGAAATCTTGACACTTTTGAAAGAAAGATACAAGGAGATCAAGGAAGAAGTGTCGACGAGGCGTCGACGCCGGGTTGTATCCAAAGACCACCTGAGAAACCTGGCAGCACGATATAAGATCCTCAACGAGATTAGCACGAGCCTCGATGAAAATTTCGGAAAGCTGATGTTGATCTTATTGGCCAATACGTTCTGCATCACGATTGATTTGATTGGGATCACGTTGACTGTCAAGGTGGCGACGAAGGCGATAGTGCAGTATGCTATCCATAGCGTTATGCTGGTGGTAAGTCTTGAATCTTTATCTTCTATGTTCGTTTCACACTTCCGTGGAGTGATTTTAAACATGAAACCTGAACTTTAACTCCACACGTATATTTATTATCCTTTATATTGCAGGCAACTGCCGTCTACATTCTCTCCATCTACGACAGCACGGAAAAACTCGGCAAGGAGATCGTGAAGTTCTGTTACATTCGCCAAGCGTTCAACAGCAGTTTTACCGACAGTCTTGTGAAATACTTCGATGAATTATCTCCGAGGTTCACTGCTGACGGATACTTCGCCCTAAATAAGACGGTGCTTCCTTCCTTGTTGGCTGCGATCGCTACGTACGTCGTAGTCATGCTTCAGCTGAAGCCTAATTGAACAAGTGTATTTACTACCATTTTCCAAAGAAAAACCGCGATACAGGCAGGTGATCGTTTCATAGGACAAGGTTGTAAAGATAATCCAAAATCCACTGGGAGAGATGAAGCAACTGTTGTGTTCTACGGAACTCCTTTTTTTCCTTAGTAATGTTGTAGATGTATTCTTCACTTCATGCAGTGTCAAAGTGTGATAAGGTTAACAAACACGCGTGCAATGGAAATAATTAATTTGATATACCTCTCCATCTCTCCTTATTGATAATAACTGATTAAGCGGGTCATCAAAAGTGCATCGGAAAAACGAACTCCTTAATAGCCCAGACAGGCCCATTTATTTTCAGTAGACTTGGCGTTCGAGAGTTTCATTCGATAAAAACACAATTCCATCAAGTCTATCTTGGGACGATTTTCGTTTTTCATTTTGCTGTAAGATTTTCATTTCCCTATTTATTAGAGTTCCTCTCAGGAGGAGCGCTTCATTTTGCCGTTACGGCTTCACTTTTTGTTCTAATTTCGGAGGGAGTAATGAAAATTATCGCAAGGCTCTTTTCGTAAATTGGCAATTATAAATATGGCGGTTGTTTGCTCGGATAAAGAACGGAATTAGTTACAGGTCGCTACGATTCCGGCGTCTTTATTAACTTTAAGAAGAAGTCGCTTGAATTTATGGATCTCAGCATACATACATTAGACGTATGATTTGTTAAATAAGTCGCGAGTATCCAATAATTCGTTACTTTATATACAAAATATTAGAAGTTTGTTTCGAATTTATATTATTAACTTCACTGGATGTCTTAAAAATCCCAAACGTTCCTGACAAAGTTTTAACAACTTTAACTACAGTAAGCTTTTAAAAGTTTCCCTTTTTCCCGCTGAAAGTTTTTAACGACATTTACTACCATTTGCTTTTAAGCGGATTAATAAATCGGACTGATAAACAGAATTTGAGAATTACCAGCTAATTAAGCAGTCAAAAGAGCCCCTCCAACTTTTCAATTTATTAAGGGACAGGTCTACCATACAGGACCATAAGGGACGTTTTTTTGAAAAACTGAAAGGAAACTGCAAGAAAATTCATTTAGAAGGACAAAGGTGTTTACGACTACGACCGGGATTCGAAACCAGAACTCTCAGAATATATATAAAATGTAAGAAAAATAATGACGGTTTAATAATTAAAAGAGAACAAATTATGACATAACCTTCAAAACTGCAGGAAAAGGTAACCACCGATACGAATTTCTTCCAGTCAGATTCGACGGCCGCATCTTAATCGATCGCGCTACGCCAGGAGTCCCCGAAGAGAACCTCCGAAACGGGGCAAGGCGCCCCCCGACCGACAGAAGCCCCCCACAACGATTAGCCCGAATAATCCCCGGGAAAATCTGCCGGAACGCTCGTACGGATCCTCCTCTGCCGCCGCCGCCGATCAGAATGTCCGGCACGTATTCACTGCCACAATGGTGCATAAGTAGGGCTTTATTGAAATGCAAAACAACGCGGAGCCCCAAAATAGACCTCAACAGAGTGCGGGACCCCGGGGAGCCGTAGGAGCGGCATTCGGAATCGCCCCCGGAGGTGATCGGATACGCGGGCGGCAAGACGGTTTAGAGATGATAGCATACGTGTGCGCCGAAGGAAGCGTCGAGATAATATTACGGGCGACTCTATGTGAAATTTTAATGAGGTGCCGATTCCTAAACATCGATTGGCGAGATTGTTGAAAATTATTGAAACTACACCTCCTCACCAATGAGATAAAATCTCAATACCTTCGGACTTTTTTGTGAAAATTGACGAACGTCGTGGCAGTCGTATAAGGTAACGTGCTAAAAATAAAAATTCAGACTCAAAATGGATTCCATGAATGCTAAGAGATTTCTCATTTGAATAAATATGTACATACATAAATATATCTTCAACCTAATCAGACATGAAATCTTGTTGATAAAATATTCAGCTGTTCTTCGTCCATTTCCCGCTGAATTTCCAATGTAAATACTAAATCCGCGGCAGACAATTAGAGTATGGAATCCTCGGAAATAGTCTTACAAAGTTTCTGCGAATTTCGTTCGAAACTCATTAATTTAGTTGTGTTAAAGCTATTAGTCCCCGAGTTAGTCGAAATTCCATGATTAATGTAAAGAAATATTGGATAACTTCATTAAAACGATTCGGATTAAGTGACAAAAGCTTAGGCTGCAAACTCCCTGCTAAGTTTCCTTATCAAACATTTGAAATCTACGGCCATAATTCATTCCTTTTTTTTTTCATCGGGAACCCGTAAGATATTAAAGACGGGAAAAGGGTGAACTGGTCTCTGATAAATTTACTCGTGAAAGTATGAAAATTAGCCTAAACTAAACCTGACGTGGATATTGGCCATTACTAAAAATCTGTCATAATAGATTTCATAATAGAAATTTTGCATTCGTAGTGACTGCTTATTTTTGGTTTGCTATGGTTTATTACGTTAAAGTCTCAAGGCAAAGTTCTTATACCGGTATCGATTTCCCTTCCTGTCGACGTTTTCCACTGGAAATGGGAAAAGCATAATATTTTCCACTAGGTTTGACAGAGTTTATGATGATTTAATAATATTTTCATTTTGTTTTCGAAGGATACGGGATCTCAAGTTTTGTTTTCCCTCGCATTGTTTTCAGATACAGAGAAATATGTATGCCGATCTCACATCGGAAGGAATTTCACGCAAAAATACTTTTGACAACGTTTCGGCTCGGCGAGAGACATTCTCAGCTGCAGGATTTATGACTTGTGTGTAGAAAGGATAATATTTTCTTGCTAGGAATCGCGCCGTGATAGAAAATTATAAAACATTTTATTTACTGAGAAAAGGATATTCTCAACTCTTAACACGTGACGTGACTCAAAATACGAGACGATGAATTTTTAAATTGTGTCTGTGTCAAAAGTGGAACCGTTTCCACGCAAAGCCTTGCCTTACCAAATAAGACATGAAATATGTGACGTCCAATTTTCTAATTATGCCCGGAAATTCATTTTTCCCGAAGGTATGCTAATAATTTTAATTCAATTCCCGGCGACGACGGCGTCGCGACGTCTTTTCATTATCCATTCGGCTCCCTTCGATTTGAGCTCACGGTGGATGGAACCGGAAACCATTCCATCGAATTATCATAGAAATAGTAGGTTTCGTCGCTCATCAGGAAATCGCCCATTGCCTCAAAACTGTTCCCGGGACTTTCAATTTCGATTCCTCGGGTATACACGTCGGGTTGATTTCGTTAAGGAAGGAGAAGGGGAGAGATTTCAAGGTAAAGGGAAACAAACAACAGGAAGGCACTTTCCCAAATTGGGGATACCTTTGATTATGTAAAAAATTTGTCCGAGTTTGTTTGAGCGAATTTTTTATGGCCGGGAGGAAATGAGAGATCATTGTGACTATATAGAAGGGAATCATCGACGCGATAATTCTTCACTATTGTTACGTTGTTGAGCTTACTTATATTATTTCACTGCGTTTACCCACAACCTCAAAAATGTGTAGGGCAGATGAAAACAACCCAAGGAAACCATTAACCGTGCAAGAAACAAGGTTTTCAGGACGAGAACCAAGTGATAATGTATACGAAGGAAGTTGGAATAGTAAAACAGAACATGGAAAGTTTCTTACACATTTTCAGAGTTTTGCTTTGATGATTTGTGTACTTTTTTAAACAGTTAAGCGGTTCTGTCGTCACATCGAATAAGTTTGGGCGTGTACCTGCTAATTGTCTGTGTATATACGATTCCGTCTCGTTAACAATTAACCCTTTAAATAATACAACTTTCCAAATGAATAATTCCAGCTCAGAGTTAAAACAATATTACGGCTCATAGGGTCTAATCAACACAATTAGAACGGTTTAGTGGGGATTACGGTCCCAAGTAGCTGACTGTATCTATATAACTTACGGCGCCGTACAATTTATAACAGCCCGGCGAGGGATCTCAGTTCCAGGCAAATATCTGAAACTTAAAGAGATAAGTCTCAAAATGCATAATTTAACGGAGATGAGGGAAACGTATAGGCCAAACAGAAGTTCAGACCCGAAGTTTCTAAGGAGTAGTTCATTTTAACTTCAGATGATTAACGTAGTGAGGATGTAGTGAATTGTCTCCAGCTAGAAGTTCACGGGAGTCGCGAATGTTTTACGAATTTCCTTTACGGACCAGTTCGCCTCCGAGACGAGGCTAAATGTTACGCTTTAGCCCTCATCGGATTTTTTTAAAAATAAGTTTTATACCCGGGATAGGGATTCCTCGAATGAGGAAGCAGCACCAGGAATAAATCATAATCCTACTTGAATAAATATATAGTGTAATAGGTATTGATATATACAATATATATACCCTGTGCGCCTGGAAAATATGGGATACAATTTGTTGTAGTGCTATTAGTACCAATGCTATTCTCTCATCACATCCAGCGAATATAAGTTTGTTAACCTCCGATTTCTCTCCCAGTATATATTTTAGCGATGTCAAACAAGAGTAACAGTCACTGTTAGGACGGCTCCTGTCGAAACGCGAAAATTCAATTCAATTAATACGTTTAGAATGTTTTTCACATAGGTAACTACCATATAGTTACCTCAGTGAAACACATTCTAAACGTATTTGAAGCTCAAATCTATTTTAAATTGAAATAGTGTTTATGAATAAGAGGTTTAATGCATAATAGATCATTTTAATTACATTAGCACATGACATACATCATAGTTTATTCCGCGATCGACCTCATGCGATCCATAAAGTAATTTGTATCAAAATCGAAGCATCTACTTTCTTTAATTTAGATGAGAGTGCCATATTAATCATCCATGCGCCATATCGTGGATTAGCGGTATATCCTCTTATTGAATATTTTGCCGGTAGATATTCAAAAAGGAAAACTTAAAACGTCAACGCTAATGCATAACGAATGGATCCTCTTCTCTATTTCGAGCCGGCTACAAAATTGAATTCTACTGATGGAAGTTCATTTTTTGCAACTTTTTTGTCTTTTTGCCCTGTCACTTTGTAATTTGATTAAATTTAGATACCGACCCTGGAAATGAATGTGTTCGTTTTGAAATGGAATACATTACCACGACCGTATCACCCCTTACTCTAACACACTTGATTATATTTTTATTCAATTTCATGTCGTGAAATGGATGCTCAAAAACTTGAAGCGTAGAATAAACCCGGAATATACATCAACTGATTGAAATTAAAAGGAAGCCACTGACGCTTCGAGTAGAATTATTGGATCACCGGAAAGTCCTCTTCTTCGCGATCCACAAAGGGGAAAGTCCAAAGGAAAACGAATTGAAAGGAGCAACGGCTGCGACGAATCCGGAAAATACTCGAAAAGACACCACAAGCTATTGAATGTTTTATTTATGGGCGAATTCGGAAAATTGATATAAGCGTCTCTTCGTGTATGCTGTCATCTTATCAAAAGTTATCTCTTTCCAATATATAAAATTACCTCATCCATCAGCATCATCGAGGAAAGCTGTAAATACATTTCTCTGAGAGCTGACGGGTCGTGGAGCATTTCGCGATGGCATAAATAAAACAGATTACTCTTCGTTTATAAACAGACTCCTAAGCTGGATATCGGATCAATTCGACAAATGCACAAGAAGGGAAACTACCGAAATACTTGCATTATAAGTTCAATCTGGCAATTTCTCTTATAGAAAATTCGAAAAATACTTCTGCCTTTCAAGCCAACATCCCATTAGGGAATCGCTATACTGCCTCGTTATACCTCATTAAAATTAATTGTTTAGTGCTCTCAAAAATCATTTGGTGCAATCATCATGGTCAATTACATTGCGTCCGAACGCTAACGGAAATATACAATGTTTTTATTAACATCTAAAATATTACCGATAAAAGCAAACAATACCATAGAAATATACCAGTTGTATGGTTTCCTCTTGAAATAAACGATGTGTGTAGCTATTCGTTTCATGTTCTTCATATTATTCAGCGGTTGTGAAAATACCACGCTAAAATTCGTACCGACACGTAATCAGGTCAGTAAAAATAAAATAAAAATATTCCATGATGCAGGACGACCCAAATAATCACGTAATTACGGTTAATATTTTGTCAGTATGTTTTACAATTGTATAACTGTAAGTACTGCTAAACACACTTTTAAATTTTTCAAATTGTCCCTGTAGGATACAGAATTGCAAGTGAAACTTCCCCAAGGCGTAGTCCAAGGCAGGCTCGACCACACCATTAATCAAAAACTAAGTTATTACGCATTCAAGGGAATCCCCTACGCATTGCCGCCCATAGGGAAACTGAGGTTCAAAGTATGGACTTCTTTCCGAGAATTCTCGACTGTACCGCGTCGTAAAATTAATTTTTAGGCCCCGATTGCGGCGGAAAGTTGGGATGGGATCCTGGACGGGGGCGGCTCGATCGTCCCGTCGTGCATACAAATCACGCCGTCCTTTTTAATTGATTACCCGGAGTCCGAGGACTGTCTCTACGTTCACGTTTACACCCCCCTGCAAGTAACAATTGCGACATTCGTTACTTTAGATGTCTACAAATTACTTTTTCAGTCGCTGAGTAACGTGACGGATCTTTTGCCTGTGATGGTGTGGATATACGGAGGAGGCTTCCTGACAGGTTCTGCCGATAATATTTATTACGGACCTGATTACTTGCTCGAGCAAAACGTTGTTGTGATTCAATTCGCGTACAGATTGGGAGCGTTTGGTAAGAAACAAAATTTTTATTCACGTTTTGGGTATTTTTTATAGAATGTTTTTCTACTACATAGCCTGTCAAATTATCTTTTACGACACCTGACCATTTATCACTTATGACAACGTTAAAGTTGTGGCATATATCGTGTCATTAATCGTGCTTCCCGTGAATTAATACCTGCTTTAAAAATATGCTGTGAAATGATTTTAATTTAGAAGAATACACCACTTTAGAGTACAGAATACTAGTACTTTAGAGTACAAGAATACAAAATTTACAATAATATGATTAATTAATAAACATGTGTAACGAATAATAACCCTTTACTTAAAGTTAATTATATTCCGAGAATATCTGTTTTGGGGTTATATTTGGTATATCGTTAATTTTTGCTTGAAAGCTTATGGAACATCACTAAAAATGATTACGTCATCATGTATCAGCAGGAAAAGTGGTGTCCATATATTTATGAAAGGAAGTGTAAAAAAATCGATTATACCAGTATTAAACAGTGATTAAATTTTGTTCAATAATTTCCCAGTTCATATTTGCCTTTAAAATCAAAGCAAACAAAAAGAGAAAGTTCCATACCTCCTTTGTATCAAATTAGGACGTATATTTTTAGTTCGACGATGGAACTTTGGACCAAATTATAGCACATGCTATCGCCGGATCGGAAAATTTAGAAACATCGCAACATTTCACGGTTTATTACGATGAATTTCGCGTAATGAGGAACTTGATTTACCTTCGACGTAACGCTGTAATATGAAATGATATACGTTACTTCTGTTAATAAACATGTTATGGAACGGCCGGCAGGAGCGAAATTTGCAATGTTTGTGTTTTTGTGACTTTTTTTCTGATGATTGCCACATTTCTTTGAAAACACGTTACGATACTTTTCATCACAAAACTGTCATTTTTGATAATTTTCATAGCTGAAATCATATTTAAAAACTTTGACATCTTCCCTAACGCAAATCCCCCCCTTGTTTATCGTAGCAACAACACAACATTTGAATATCTTATCAATGTTACACTGGGGAAGCTGCAACAAGCTGCCCAAAAAATTTCTGAATAGAGGATATTCTGTACACAAAACATTACGACTCATGTTCACTCATTACCACTCGACATGTCTAAGGAAATTTAGGAGTTTCTATGGTGCCATTCACAGAGGATTGCAATTGCCTAAAGAAAAGTTTGGAACGACTTAGATTTAGTCATAAGATCACTTGATTCGATTTAAAGCGCACTATATTCCTCCTTCAGGATTTTTAAGCACTGGCGACATGGAATCCCCAGGGAACTACGGCTTGAAAGATCAACACCTAGCCCTCCGTTGGATTAAAAAGAACGTCCAATATTTCGGCGGGGATCCCGATAGAATTACTATATTTGGAGAGAGCGCTGGTGGTTCATGCGTGGAGTATCAGTTGTTATATCCGAGGAATAAGGGACTAATCCACGGTAAGTCAATTTCCTGCATGTAAACAACGAGCCACTTAAATTTTTATTTCAGGTGCTATATCGCAGAGCGGCACCTCGTTGAACATATGGGCGTTTCAGAAACAGCCGAAACGAATCGCTTTCAAATTAGGACACGCAACTGGTATCGTGACTAACAGCACTCGGATGTTGGTCGAGTATCTCAGGTCTTTACCTGCGTCGAAAGTGAAAACGGCCGCCCTTAAAATTGCTTTTGAGGTAAGAAAGTGATGCATTTATTGTTCTGAAAGTGATGGTAAGTTTTAAGGAAACCACTGGGATAATTCACGGTATAGTATTTTCCCCCACGATAGAGCCCAACCATCCTGAAGCCTTCCTCACGGATAGACCACATCAAATGCTGTCAGAAGGGAAGTTTATCAAAGTACCTCGCATCATAGGTTTCAACTCAGGAGAGGTTGTTTTCATTAAGCAGCGTAAGTTTTAGTGAAAACTGTAAAGTTATTATAACCAAATCACTAACCTGTCATGTACTTACATTATTTCATCCCATTTTGAGTAAACGCCTAATTTGAATTAATTTCTAAGCTACGCTGTTAAATATGATTTAATTGTTTAAAATAAAAGTGTTCTTTTAGTTGAAATAGCCGTAACGCTACTGTCTTCGATGTTAGGCAAAATGTCCTCGGATCCCAACACATTATTGCCTAACGGAGTAGAAGGAGACAAGGCCATTATGGAAGTAAGGAAGCACTATTTCAGAAACGAAAAACCGCTATCGCTTCGATACATGGAAGTAAAAATTTAGAAAACTATCACTTTGTTCGTACCGATTCAATCGATATTTCAGTTCACCAACGACGCCTGTTTCTATCGTCCGATAATAGAATCGGCCAGGTTGCATCAAGCATATTGCCCGACGTTTCTATACGTTTTCAGCTATGAGGGATACCTTGGAAGGAGTGCTTTTGGTTTCAACAAAGACGATTATAAAAGTAAACTCTCGGTTTCTATGTGGAAACGTATGAGCAGTGTTAATTCTCGAGAGTTCCCCAATTAAAATCGCTCAATCGAATTTACTGCCCGTTTTAACAAGTGGGGAAAGATAGGATACCTCGCCATTTGAGGTAGCAGAAGGTTTCTAGATTTTTCTCTCTATTTAAGCAGCCTGTCAAGATGGATGAGAAAGAGAAACAAGGAGCATTGACACAATAGAAGCAACAGTTCTATTCCGTGGAATAAAGGTCCCGTTTACAATATATATGATTAAAATCAAGATTTGGATATATACAGTGCTTGATATAATGTATGTAGTATGTCACACTTCGAATTAATGTAGGAGTAATGTTAACTTCTCCTTTTCAACTAATTTAAATGGCGAAGATTTTGTTCCACCAATAACCAAGAGAAAGTGTCAACCTTTGGGATAATAGTATGTAAGTTCAATTTTACAAATCAGAATTGTTCCCTACAAAGCCATGAAAATGTCGACGAATGAGACGAAACGTGGGCATATTTTCAATACACGAAGTAAATCCGATTGGGTTTCTTTAAATGAGGAAAACCTGAGGATTCACACTACCCATAAACTCTCGATTATTATAATTCTGTCTTAGAAAACGATTTTATGTTTAGATGTGTGTCACGCCGAAGAGCTGGTTTACATCTTTAGCAGGCGATATTTACCAAAGGCTCAGGGTATGGACAAGATCGTCAGGTCTAGAATGGTGAAGATGTGGACCAACTTCGCAAAAACAGGGCAAGTTTCACAGAATTATTAATTAAATTTAAAGGAAAACGCAGCCTAGTATCATGGGCAGAAAAGATAGCAAACTTTCTTTAATACTCTTTTGGTACCTTTCCTCACCTCATACTATAAAGATACGATGGTAATGTTATAAACGTATAGAAGTAAAAAGGAAAATTATACTCACAGTATACGAGAAACCATATTATAAAACTGACGAGATGAATCAGAAAAATATTAATAGGACGTGAATTTTTTAAATAATATTTCAAATGAGAAGCAATAAAGCCATTAACAAGCGCTTTTCTGGGTTCATGACCCCAAGAAAACAACTAGGAAATGTATTCATTTCATCAAATTAATTCGGGCACTTTCATGACATCCTTTTTTCGAATTATTTGCAGAAATCCTACCCCAGTACCGGACAAATTTATGCAAAATATAGTCTGGCCAACGCTATCGACAAACATGACATACCTGAACATAAACAAGAAACTTACGATTGACAGTTACCCGAAGAAAGAAGCAATGACATTTTGGAAAGACATATACAACAAATACGGAAAACCACCATACGACACGTATTAAAGAAATAAATGGTTATTACAAGTGTACGATTCCTCCCTCAATAAAGTTCATATTCGTAGCACGTCCCTTGTTCTCTTATTACACCTGCGTTGAAAATATAAATTTTTACTTTGCTAAATGATATCTCGGCTGCCTGGAGATTAACAGGGCCTAAAATTGAACCTAATTTTCATTAAACATGCTCGACTTCCCGTCGGGATATTGCTTTTGCTCCTCCAAACATTTTTAATTTGGCGCAATCTGGATAAATTGTAAACGGGATAATATATTGCGAAGTACCCAGTGATGCCTCCCTTTCACAGATAGCCAGTAATCACATTAATTCGAATTGCTCTTTGACAACACGATCCTGCGAGGTTTTGTGTCCTGGAAAGGATAATAGCCACTTCCAATGTATGTTAAACCGGAGCGCGGTCGTAGAATTAGGATATCAACTCTGGGAGTCAGGAAAAGGATTTTGCGAAAGGTGATTATTAAGGTTGGAGTTGATTATTTTGGTGACATGAATCCTACTACTTACTGAGAAAGGTATAAAGTTAATTCACCCTTAAGTACAATGTATTAATTTATCGCACACATTTCTGCGTCATAAAAAGAGCAAAGTGTCGGATTGTAAGCGAAATATTCTAAAACTTCCCCGAGCCGTAATCCGGAAAACCTTCAACAGTGAACGGCTTTTAGGGCCGGGTAGATAAAATCTGTTTAAAAAACCCCCAAAAAGGGCAAAGAGGGATGCCCCTAGCTTTGATTAACGGTTCCGAATTACACCCGAAAACCAACACTCACGTCAACTCCAATCTTTGTCGGGACCGAATTTGCGTTAAGAGCCGCCAATTTTTCAGCAAATCCCTCCCGAAATCTCTCACGCCGCGCGATTCATTCCGTTAAGTTGGTTTCCCTCTTTTCTCTCCATGAGTAAATGCCTTCAAGTTTTGACAGATTGGCTGTCGGACCTTAAACAACTCCGGGCTCGAAGTTGTAAGTGGATTTAGGCGAACGTGACGAATTCGAGCCGAGTTATTGGCCCCGCCGTGCGCGCCCGCTGAATCGGTTTTGATACTCATTTGCATTCATATCGATATTAAATTCGCGGACGGAAGCAGATCACGAGATGT
Organism: Cryptocephalus primarius; assembly: GCA_963576515.1. Taxonomy (NCBI): domain Eukaryota; kingdom Metazoa; phylum Arthropoda; class Insecta; order Coleoptera; family Chrysomelidae; genus Cryptocephalus; species Cryptocephalus primarius. Next base: position 17,258,737 of record OY754941.1, read on the forward strand.
AGCGCGACAATGTTACCAACCAGATTTATGCCCAGAGATTCGGATTTGATACTGTCATGAATGAAGTTATATGCAAAAATGGTTGACACGAATTTATTTCAATTATTTCTGTCGTAGAGAAAATGATATTTTATAAAACTGAAGCCGAGTTAACGGTATTTTAACTGTACTACTGAAATTAACTAATATTTTAATACTCTTTAATTAATTGACTGTGCTAGGATTCACGTAGCCACTGAGTATAAAATGGTGCCCACCATTATATTACTGCGTAGCCACCAAATATTCGACTGAACACCATTCTATAACCTGCGCCGCCACCAAATATTCGAATTATTGAACACTGCCAATCACTGGAAAAAATCTGCTGCATTTGGTTCAAATCGTAGGTTTTGGACCACAGACTTTGATTAACAGTTAAAGTAAATGAAAATTCTTAATTCTTTCTAAAATACTCTATATCTTTCGAATTTAACTTTTATTATATACCTTACGAAAAGAAGTTATAAGCGAAATATTAAAAATTTCATATTGTCTCCCTATTATATTATACACAGTAGAGCTAAAAAGCTATAGCAGCAGTTGGTTGGAATGGCCCGACTTGGTAAACGTCATGTTAAGACTTATGAAACTTTAACTTATTCGACATGCCAATATCATCACCACCCGTAAGTAATGTCGTCGCTTTTGAAGCTTCCAATACTTCCCGTTATTAATTTTCGAATAAATAAGATTAATAACAACTATAAATACTATGTTCCCGTCAAAACAAACACAAAATCCCATTATCCGGCAACGTTCCCTTTAAGCCTCCTGCAGTGACGCGAGTAGTCATCTCAAAATTCCGCCGAGATGTTTGATGAGGCCGTTAGGTTTGCACGAAGGAAACCTATTAGAATTTCCAAGGGGGGACTTAATTGCTTTTTAAGGTTTTATCGACTGCCGATGGCTTACTTGTTAAAAGTTTTCCGAGGAAGCGGAAAACGAGGGGGAGGAAGGGTGGGCGTACGAAGGCGTTGTGTACGTTCTGCGAAACGCGGATAAGTTTTTATTAGGTGGTAAATCAAAACGGTCTGCAATAGTAAACTGAATAAATCCCGAGGGGCGATAAGGATTCGTAAACCGGGTCGGAGGCGCGAAAAGGGGAAATTGCCCCACTTTTTATGTCCTCAATTAAAAACTTATCGATGATTATTAAACTCGAGCGAACCCTTAAAATGTAACGGGTTTTGTCGTTCGGTAGAAAAAAAGAATTCAATTTTTATCCGAACCGTAATTCATTTTCCAAGCGCTTCTATCTCATGTATTTTCGACGGCTGAAAGCACGACGACGGAATGATGTAGGATTCGTACGCGACTTCTGGTTTTCGCCGAATATTTACATAGATTTTGTTTTCAAATCCAGAAAATCTATATGCACCCCGAAAGTGTTTACCGAGGAGGAAGAGCGCGGAGCCGCGCAAACTAAAACTATTCATATTTCACTTCACGCCCGAAAACAAGCTCCATCGAACTTGTCACAGAAAAACAAACATCACAAAATGTACCAAGTTGCATACGAATTTACTTACGATTAGCTGGCGGAATTGAGTACGGCGTTGTACGATACACCTGGAATAAAAATATAATTTGAAATTAGTACATCAACATAAAGTGCTCTATTATGAATGTAATTTGGAAAGGACATAAACACATCTCCCAAAATATATCCAATAAAAACCTTCGAGAAGACAGTGCAATAGCCACAAATGAACGTATTCGCTAATTAGAGACTGTTTTGCTTGTGAAATCTTTAGGAACGTTAGAAGACAACGCTAAGATTGTAACTTATTTCGCATATGTTGATATGTCCACGATATCAAAACAACAGGCAAATTGTTGTTTATCCCACTTTCCACGATTTATTGGGTCATAAAAGAGGCGATATTGAAAAGCAAAGATAAAACACGCCGAGAGTTGTCGTATCGATGAAGCATCTAAGGACGCAATTCGATGTGTAATTTACAATGTGTATATCTGAAGATTGAGTATCAAGTCTAAGTCAATTTATATCAACTTACATAAATATTGTGAAATTTTTCAAACATTGACATCTTTCTTCAAATAAATATAATATTAGGAAATTTAAAAAAGGCGATTTCTTCGTGGACTTAACCTAAGAATGCATTTTGTATTGCCTATGAGTACTCAGTGTGCTGAACGCCATTAAACACCTTCCCTTATTTTGAGATATTTCCTAAAATTGGGAGGAAATTTCTCCGTTTCGCAACATTTCTGCCCCGAGCGACATCTAACGGAATCTACATCAACAGACCTTCCTTCATTCCCTCGCCCCTCCCCATCCAAGAACATATACATACACGACAACAAACGTTTGTTGGAAATAACGTAACCAGTAAGTACTTCACGTTAATGGCAATTTCTCTTGACAGCAGGAGGGAAGTCCTCGACAGGGATTTTGCCATGCGGCCATTCAAAGCTGGAACACGGTCCCGTTATCAGAGGAACTCGTTACGCCACCGTCGGTCGAGGCGAATTGCTGCGGAATATAATTACTAAACGTGCGAGCCGGTCGGTTGACGTTAAGGGGGCGGCATTATGTGTCATAATGACGGGCGGACCCCTCGCAGATTCGAGGCTTCGAATGGACCGGCAACAGCTGCGACGAATGTAATAACATCCACTTCTTTATTAGAGTCAGCATCTAATAAGTCTATTGGCTTTTTCTAATTTCGGACTGTGCTTATACGTTAGTGCCCAAAGGGGAACTAATATGTTTCATCGTCTTTGGGTTTCAGTGGTTTATTATGTAACCAGGCCCTTGGCGCCTAATATAATATAACCTGTTGTAAAAGTGTGATGTACAATAATAATCTTCAAATTTGTGTCGTTTGGGTTACACCAACTCATCTCTTCGCAGGTAAAGCCATGGTAAAAATATGATATAAAATTGATTTAATGCAGATATGTGCAAGATGTACGCAGATACGTGCAACATAAGATTTTGATTGATGTGAATATATTTCTATTGAAATCGTTGTTTTTTCCTACATTTCCAAACTCGATATATTTCTAAAAAATAAAGCGTTTCTGTAGTTCTACCTCTGATTTAAACAGGCAAAAGTTTATTTGTCAGCATTAACCTTTACTTAAATGTTCCAGTCAAGGTTAAAGGTTCCAGTCAAAAGAAAACCCTTCGTAACACATTTCATCTTCACCACCTTTTACACATTCTGACTATCCGCTTGGCCTACATTCACAACTTCCAATTAAAATTGAAATCCACGTGTTCAACCTTTAAGATCCTCGGCACATTCGACCCCGTTCGATATTAATCCACGTGGCCGTCCCACCTCCTGAATCCTATCCCCGACGTCTGAATCAACATTTCACGGGGGCGCCGATATTATCCGACGGATAAATCGAGCCGATGATTCGAACACTCCACTCTGCGGAAAACCCAGTCGAACAGAAGTCGAAATCAGCGCTTTTGCATTTATTAACGGCGGAACAGAGCAAACAGTTTTCATAATTTATCGCGATGCATCCGCGCAGGAGACGTTAACAGGCGATCGTGGCGATTCCGTTTCGTTCTTTTTCCGCTAACGATTTGTTTGATATATGGAAGGTAAACACGCCAGGTATTACCATCAATTCATTTAAATCGCTGTGGATTAATCATTGAATCGGGTACGAACGATCGTCGGTGCAAGATAGAGTAACTTACGCCCCCTTGGAAGCGTTTTGCGATGCAGGCATGCCGTAACTTTTTCTACAGATTTCTGAAATTGAACCTAATTAAAGTAGTGATATGTACACAAAAAACTTTACATTCTTCCATTTTCTTATGCCTCCTGTACCTATGATGCTTGGTTTCTTTGTCTGTTCTCGCATTCATGTCTTTTATTAAAGAAAATCCCTTACGGATTCGATGCTGTTTAATACATCTCTTCAGGAATCGATCGCCATTGTTGTGGACAACAATATTTCAACTGAAGCTGAATAATCACAGGGCATATTGGCGTTCTTTCGTTGTTCGATATAGAAGAATGGTTTCAAATTAAAAAAGGATACCGGACATATTATTCAAGTAGATGTAGATTATTTTGATTTGTTCAGAAGTTACGAGCAAGTATTTGATCATCGCGTATCTATCAAATGAAGACTGCATTAAAATTTGTATGACAAAATCTCATCGCGATTTCAAATTTACAATTCGTTATTATTCGAATATTACGGAATATTACTGTTACTTCCGCAGATGTAGGACAAACATTTTCTATTTTTGAACATATGTTTACGAATTGAAGACGAGCTTTCCTTATGGAAAATTTTGGAAAACATTTTTATAAATGCTTCTTGTGCCAACATTAATGAATGAAATTTGCCAAAAGTTTTTCCCGTCTCCTAAACATCGTATCGTTAAAAATGTTTGTCTGTATATTTTAAGCAGGTGTATTTTTATCACTTTTATCAGATTTCGTGCATATTCTTGAAATTTTCACGCATTTTAATGCACATTTTCCACCTCTTGCACATAAATCTGCTTTGAATTCTGTTATGAAAGCTTGCTTATTCTTTTCAAGTTACTGTATTACTTTCCTGCATAAAGCACACATTTCATATCTGCCATGGCATATTGTACCCAAAATTTTATTTTATTTTTGTGTAAGTTATGGTGTTAACTTTTGCGACTGCAAATTTCGACCATTCAATATCGACTCTGCCGATACAAATTGCTAAACCGATTTCAAACAGTGAAATCCATTTCAAATTGAAACTGATCTATTTTAAATCGAGATTATTCATTTTCAGTTTCAGATCGGCGACTCGATATTGATCATTGCCAATTTAAAATTGATTACGGTGGAAAGGGGCGTTTAGTAAATCACGGATCCTGTGGCTTTTAATAAACTTCGCCTCAGCGCGAGTGAGTAATTTCCATTTACCTCACAGCAATAAAGTGGTGTAATATTTTGTTATATAAAAGTAGCTAGCGTAAACGAGAAAATATGAGATAACCGGCAACAACAGAAAATTCCTCCTGCGGTTGAAACCCGTGACGCAGTTAACGGACAAATTTCTGCGCCGACAAAAACATAACGTACAAAATGTCCAAATCGAAAACCTCATCGGGCCACGTTCGCGATACCCCCGTTTGCATTTCTGCAGCTCGCCAACTTCCAAACGATCCAATTAACGTTGCAACAAGGTCGGCAATATGCTCCGACGCGTACACTTCGGCATCCAGAAAGTCTATCCCGTATTCCTACTTTATCGTCGGGAGTATTAATTCCGTGAGATTTGATTTATCCTCGAAATATGAACAAACCACAATGCGAAATAACTTCGGTGCCGTTTCGCTCGCGGAATACGTATTAGCGCTGATTCGTTCAAGGGATCCGGGACAGGGAGATTCGCGAATTTAATGTCTGGTTCAGAGGAAGGAAGTTATCCCGATGGTCGCGGGATTGAGAGCTCCAGTTTTCCGCGTGATTAAAGCGACGCGCGGTTATGCCGTTAGCAGAAAAACTGCTTTAATGCAGTGAGGAGATCCAATTAATAATAGAAATAATGATTAATCTATCACAATGATGGGTAAAGTTGAGCTCACTGCCAGTGACCCGGAGTAAAAGACATAATTTAAGGCCATAAACCCATTGGTTTTCCGAACCAATCATCAACTAACAATCGGTAAAATTTCACATAAAATTAATAAAACTTTCGAAAAATGTGCTTTATATGAGGTTTGGCTAAAATGGTATTTTAACACCTAACCAGATATCTCTGGTTATTTTGAGTGTTCAAACTTTTACCCCCAAGAAACCCTGGGGAAACTACCTCCAGGGCAAAAGCACACTTCATCACCATATAACTTTTGTTTCCTGAGGCATTTCCCACGTTCACTCAAAATTTCACGTTAATCGGTTTAGCTATAAGTAATTCGTAGGCAAAAACCTCGAGTAACTGGACTATAAACTTCCCTAATATATCAGCAAATTGTTATTATCAGCAATTGCAACAAACTGGTCAACAACAGACGCGTTTCGTTCAACGATCCGTCATGATAGAAACCCAGTAATTCTCCGTCGAAAATTAAACATTCCCCGTTCGCCTATGTTTACTTCGAGCATAATCCCTAATCGCCCGTTCCATTTGTGGACCGTGAAAGTTTACGGTTTAATAAAATAACCTCCCTTCTTGTTTTGTTTTAGTTTTTCCCCGGCAGTCGCCCTCCTAAAAGAATTAACAACGAACTTTCTTACGTTGTTTTTTACGTTCTCGGAGTCATTTCGCCCGGATCATTTCCCTATCCGAGCCGGTGAGTTTTCTCGTAAAAGCATCGATTACTTTTCCGAACTTTCTCCGGGAAACCCGATCGGTTAAATGGAGGACGTACGTACGTAATTTAGATAACTAATGCGTTTGATTCCAGCGAGTACATTTTGTATTTCAGTAAGTGTCGTTAATCCTTTATTTTCCTCTTCTCTAATAGCGACGGGAGGTGATTGTGGTGCCTAAGTGGCGTAATATATTTAAGCGAAACCGCGTCTCTTAATAGGGATTAACACCCTCTGCTTTTGTTAGGTTATACATTCGTCCGAAGAACCATAAATGTATGCAGATCCAGCCTCGAAGCAGTTATACTGTTTACCGTTAATGAGTAATCTCTTAGGAGAAAGTTTTAAACTGCTCGGATGAGTTGGAGGAACCACACTGGAGAACTTCGATAATTAGTGGATTAAATATTTGCTTTAACTTTTAAACGAGGCGTTCAGTTAAGAGTGTATTATGGACAGATGATTAATTAAATAGATTGTCTTTTCTATACGCTCGTTTGATATGTGATAAAATCAACGTAATAACCACTGGTGGTAATCGTATAAGGATTAACGGTGTATCATCAAACACGACCGCACGCACATAGAGAGAGAGAGAACTTTCGGTTCATTAAACAAATCCAATAGTCGAATTTAATTATAGAAACTCGGTCCCGAATTGTATTCCAATGGTTCCAATAAAGTTCGCCGACGGTCGCAATCAAATCAAACTACCACCTCTATATTTTATAAAAGGGAATCACGGTGTCCAGTCAGGATAGCGCGCCACTCTCCCATCATCTTGTCGATTACAGGATTCGGATGCAGAACTAACGGTTTAATCATTTTGGGCACGTCTCGTTCCGGGCAAGTTGATGGAATCGGGATGATCTTTGTTTCGGATCCCCAATGGGCGAACTCTTTATATGCAGAACCAAAACTATGAGCTGGATATGTGGAGTATTTCTCTAAGACTGAAATTGCGACCGATTTCAAGTCCAACAGAAAAATAATCATGTTTGAATACATAACATTCATACATGAATTGACTCTTACAATTTATTTGCACACACCACAGGTGTCATTTTAAATGAACAAATCGCAATGTAGTGTGTAGGTCCAGGAAAACAAGAAAAAAAGATCCTGTTCAGGACTGAAATATCGAGGTATCTGGGAAGGATTTTAAGCAATATTGACATATAACAGGAAATTCAAAGTTCTAAATTCTATTCAAAATCAACATTTTCTAACGATTCGTCATTAATTTCGTCAACATTCTCTTCTACATCCACCACATCCCAATTCTCACAATTTTTCCCGTACTTTTTCCCGTTTTACAATTTTTCCCGTTTTCCTTCCATGAAAATCAGTTAGTTTCGACACTTTCCCCTCGACCGCTATTCGCTTTTCGGCTTTAACTAAACGTTCCGACGATTGCGTAACGTATTACGTCCAATAAGTTGCGCGAATCGGCGGGGCTTTGTCTGGGCGTCGTGAAAACCTCGGAGTTTACCTCGAACATTTTTCACGGAGACCGCGGCGAAGTCGAGAGCTTCCCTGCGCCCGGGTCGCGGACGATAAATGCCCGTGGGGTTCGATTGGTTTCATTTGTCTGGTGCGGTGTACTGGCGAAGGGTGTAAACACGGGGCGCGGATAAATGTAAATCGGAAATCGGGAGATCTGCGGAAGAATTCATTCCCTCGGGAGGGGAGAAGTCTCGAAAGTATAGGGTCGCTAATCTTCGGCGTACAGGAATTTCTTGCGGGTGCAGAGAAAGCAATATTTCAGGAGGAATATATATGCTATCTGAAATATGTGGGGTAATTCCGATAGAGAATTATTTTCATATCGGTGAAGAATTTAAAAACTACAAACTGATTCGTTTTTATCAATATCCTAAAACTAGACTGCACGATAGTAACAAAATTTCAACTTTACCTGTTCTAGCCACCAAAATAATTCCTAAAGTGACACTAATTTTCCTATACCACCGTACTCGGCAATTGGTCCCGAGTGACACCGGAAACCTCGCGAATTTTCCGACCCTAGTGGCTTCACAAAGCGCATTTTCCGACCGCACAAAACGGACAAAAGCTTAATCAACCGATTCCAAGTGTCACCGGAAAAACCGCGCATTTTCCGACCTTCCACGTTACAAACTGTACATTTTTCGATCGTACCCTATCCGTGCGAGTCCAAACAACCGATTACGAGCGGATTTTCCGACCATCGCTAACCACAATCGTTCATTTTCCGACCGTAACGTACTAGTGGAACCCCCATTGGCTGGATCTAAGAACTAATGGGCTTTTTCTGTGATTTCTATCTACTGGTTGTACATGTTAATAGATTTATTTGCTAAACTAGCACTTTCTGTTATATCTCAACCTAAAACTGGACTTCTTTACTTCATTTTTTTGTCGAAAAGCATCCTTTCCTTAAATATGACTTTATTCCGTTAAAGTATGGACTAGGTAAATTCTTCAATTCCTTACAATTAAACTAAGTACAATACTTAATTATAATCCGATCTATTCTAGCCCTATAACGCTTACTCCACTGTAATCATGAAGGAGGCGCATGGTGAAATGTACGTATAAACTGGAATACATGACCCCCCTCTTCGGTAATTGCCGAATTTATTCCGCAGTTTCTTTCAATCCATGTCCCACAGGAACGGGCATAGCCGGAGAAACACATCGATAAAAGTCATAAACAGAAAGGAAAGCCCCGGGTATAAATCACAATCGCTCGTAAAATAAAAAGCCTCATACCGCTGACCGATACCGTTTAAGCTTTATACCCTTAGCAGTAAGTGTAAAAGTTCACGTAAAAAAAAATAGGAACGTTGTAGCTCTCAGAAAAGTACGCTATAAAAATAAAACAGAGTCGTGCTGAGGTGTAAGTTTTTCATTTGCGCCCCGTTGAGAGTCGGAGCTCGTTCATTATTGACACGAACGGCGAGGGTTAAGGTCACGAGGACTAGGAAAATTACCCCCTGAAAATCGATAAGACGAAGTGAAGTGACATGTTTAACTGCACGACGTTGAAAAGTCAAGTGTACACAAAGGCTGAGAGGTCGCGATAATTTCGTACACGGGTTTTTTGAAACTTAATTGCCGATCAAAAGGGGCAGTGTTTGTTTAAAAAAAATTCTGATGGGGAAATTCTGCACCATTTTGGAGCATATTTCCTCTTAGCTCGCTTAGCTCTTACGTTAGCGCCCCTTATCCTTACTATTTCTATCTTACGCATTTTGACAGGTTGCCCAAACAGAGAGGAAAGAAATTCGAGTCACCCTCTGCAGCTGTACGGGTATCCTATCGTGCCTAGTAGTTCAAAGGGGCAAGAGATATTTTCGCCCTTGTTCGAAAATTTATTGGCAACTTCGCCATACGAAAACCACTCGATTATATTATGATAATTGCAAATTTTACTATGAAAACTGTGCACATAGGATAGATTATAGTGTGCGAAGATTGCTAAGTCTCCAACACAAATGATCACTCTTGCTTTAGTAATTTATCTTCGAAATTCAATTAGAGAGTTTTATTTCGTCGGTGCGCTTTACGTCAGCGCAATCCAATTTACTCCTTCGTCCCGTTATATGACGTTACTTAAGGACTTACGTCGTTTCCCAGACAAACACACTTTTACAGCATCTCGCCCCGGCCATGAATTCCTTCATGTGGCCAGAGCTCTCGGTGGCACGTCATAACTGAATTTATGACGTACGCCTCACGGATTTACTGCCCATTAGAAACGATTCCGAACGTTGCCCGAGTTATTTTCCTTTCGATACGTTGGCGGGGCGTAATTTTTTTCGATTTCTATAAATAATATCCCCGAAACGGTCCGTTTTTCCGGCTCTGTGCTTTATTCGGTGAAAAACGTTCCGATCGAATGGCTTTTTTGTTGGCCCTCCACGGACACGAAGGTATTTAACGCGGCCAATATGAATTTGGGGTTTGGTGAGCGAAAAAAATTATAGGATCTCGGAATTCGACCGTTCAGGTGTAATTTGCGTGATATAAAATATCCCTTATGATGGATGGAAGAGGAAAAACGCTTTCAAAATTCTGGTTATTACGCTCTGAATGGGCGGCGGGATGTTGATCTGATCGAAAAGATCCGTTTAGTTTGGAGCTTATTGGATGCGTCAAAACAGCTTCACGCTAATTGCGGAAAGCCTTTAACTGAATATTCCGGACTGTGTATTATAGCTGACACCCACAATTAAACTCTGATTAAATAACCACCGTACAATATCCAGGGGGTGTAGTTTAGAGACTAAATTGTCATTTCAGCCTAGTTGCAACACCGTTTAATTGAAACACATGAACGAGTGTTATGTAAAGCACGCAAATGTTGAAAATTGTTATTTTCTCCTTATTCTTCGTATGTATCTCATTCTATGAAAAATTCTCGTTTCTTTCTCAGTGTCTTCCAAAATTAGTTCAAAATTATTTAACATACGGAACTAAAATGTACCTTACCAAAAATTAGCTAAATAATATTGGCGTATTTTAAAGGGTCGAAAGACTACCAACACACAGATCTCTTTCTTACATTTTCATAGGATTATTTTTGTAAAATAAAATTCCCTTAAATGACACATATAAATCCTAAAGCACAAGCTTTTTGTAGTCACTATTGCTATGTAATTTGTATATTAAGTAAAACACTGTTTACATGACCGTCCGGACTTCGGGGTAAACATGGTTTCGAGACTTACTCGCCCCTTACAATTAAATCAATTCCTCCGATTTCGGCCCGTGTTTACGGAACGTTAAGGGTGGAAAAAATAAACCGGGCAGATATCCAAAACCCGGACGGAAACGTCGATACCAAAGAAACATCCCCGACGTAAACTATCGGGGGAGACTCGAGGATTTATCGAGGCGAACGGGCGGTTTCCGAGTGCCTACATCCACTCGAGCAAAACTCTTCCACGGGTAAAAAAATTAACCGTTATTTATCCCCTTCCCGTTTTGTCTACCAGAGGAGCTCACGGTCAATTTATCATCCCAGCGTCCATTAGGACTGTACGCGGCCCCGTGATTTTAACTAGGGGGTCGAGGAAGAAGGGCGAGCGACGCTGCTAGAAAGATGCGCTTTACCCACTGGGTAGGGAAATTAGAACAATACTGTGAAGAATATTGACGAATGAGTACGTAGAAGCCATTTATATTACCTTAAAAATTAATATATTTACTTCTGAATAAGCATCCCTTTTATGTTAGAATAATCTGCTATTAAGTAAAATCCTTGCACTTAATACTTCGATTCCAAAATAATTCTAAAATTCACTAAATATCTACCTTGTGTTCTCCGACGACCATTGGACGATTTCCATCGTTAAAATCTCAACGTTTTTTCAGATCATTGGAAAACATTCCCTTACTTTGACGAGCAACTGAGCCAAGCAGCCAGGACGTTTCCTTGCCCTTTCATGTGTTACGATTACATCCACGTTAACCACCGCTAAATGAAACCCTGAATGTCACTTTCCAACCCCGTGACTTTCCTAACCGAAACCGACGAGAACCGCGAAACTTGGTACGATGTCGAAACTACTTACTACCCGAAGTAATAAAGAAAATCACGTCGAATAAATGCACTGCGCCCTTTGAGCTAACCTTTACCGTTTCACTCGGGGAGAGTGCCCGTCTCTACATTATCGACATCAAGGAGCTTTCGCTCACATCCTCGCGCCCTCAAAGGGCCCCGCATCGTCAGCACAAAGCTGCGCCGCGTACGGACAGGGCGAGTCCCAATCAGCCCCCGAGATATTTATACGCCATTAATGTCAAACGCCAAATACATTGTCAACCGTTAATAACCCGGTAGGTATAACGCGTTCTCAGATCAGATACTGCACGCCCCCGAGTTGTGCATCGCTAGATGAACGGGAACGGTGAGTTTAAGGGTGATTTGAAGAGAGTTTTTAATACAATCGATTGCGCCCTTCACTACTCACGTTTCGAAACTCTATTAGAATACTTTATGGGTATTCCATATTCAAAGCACACTCCGACCCAAAAAAGAATTTCTAAATTTTCTGCAACGCTAGCGAAATAAATTACTTCCCCTTGCATTGAATCTCGCGATTAGCATAGACGATTAAACTTGAAAGGACGGGAATACGTCCGTTGTCCTTTCTGCATTTCCTGACGGCGAACCGTTAAAATCCACATTCGAATTAAAGAGTTTTTTCGGATTCATTAACATTTACACAAACGTTTAACGTACGGGTGCTCCGAAAAACCCTAATAACTTTTTTGGGGTCAATTAACGTATTCGCAACGCTTCGCTAAAAATTTAACTTGGAAATTTTACGAGCGGTAGAGCACTTTGTCGTCGACAGAAGGAGAATTTCTGCTTTAAAAATGTTAAATTGTAAAAAATTCCGGTATCGTTTCGACCCGAACAAGCCGGAGGGTTTATTCAGTACTCCAAACATATTTTATTAATTTAAACATTTCAGGAGTTCATCAACTTAACAAAACCTTTTCACGTACATTCAGGTCGCCTGTACGGACCCTGCCGTTAAAATTCCTGTTGCGTACTTCCGGCTATAAAAGAAGAAGGAAACCAAAATTCTCTAGCGCGAAATTGATTTTACGAAACGAATGCAGTTATCAAATACTTGAGCTGACTTGGGAGCCGAAACAGTTTTATTAGAGTTCGGGAAAGTTGAAGATTATGTAATCTCTTTACCCGGTTGATCGGTAACGTAGTTTGGAAGAGTTCTGGCGAAATGAGGTAAGTTCATTCTCGTGAAATAAATTAATAAGTTAGATAACGTTTATATGTTTAGTAAAGGTACCCATATGATCCGGTAACGGATACATCATTCGATCCGAAGGTTAATTACCTTTGCTTCTGTGGCCACACACTAGTATATTTTTGATTACGGTGAAGAGCAGCAAATGTGAAATCCGCGAATTTCAAATTCACCAAATATTACTGATATGCTTATTCCCCAATTATTACACTATATGAATTGTAATAATACGTACCCAAGAACTTAAATGAAATGAAACAATTTCTTTTTACAGGAACTCCAAACGGGACGTTTACATGAAAACAGTGTCCAAAAGTTATTCATAACTCCTCCATCCTTTAATTGATCGGGAACAAATATCAGATCACCAGGTCAGGTCCTTTTCGATACAGTAAAGGGCTTAGCTTATGTTAAAGTAGTGAAGTAATGTTTACTACCACGAGACTGTGCTTCGGCCGTTGATATCTCGCACAATTTCCTGTCTCATTCAACAGGAGTCGAAAGCTTTCGTTATATGGCCACAGGTATTTGATTCTACTGGGAAATATTTCAAACCATAGTAAAGACATTTGTAAATTAGACGTTTGTTAATGGGAGAGTTTCGTTAAGCCTTTCGTCACTGGGAAACTTATTTGATACAGTTGTTATTTAGGGAATTTATTTCCGTTAACTCAGTAGGTAAATAAATAAGTAGATCAGTGAACATTACGTGGTATTTTCCTGCTTATCCTCTACCATGACAATTATCAAGAAAAATTAAAATAACGACATAATGTAATAATGTAACTGGCGTAAGAGTTCGTTGCATCATTTTGCCTTGAATTGCATTCTTATGTACTCCTGAATAAAACAACTGTCATCACTCAGCGCGTTAAAGGACTAAGTACGTCATTTTCTTTAATGTAGATATATTTTCCCGTATTTTTTTTACAATGGCATAGCAGAAGTTTCGGTTAAGCGGTGACGATTTGTTACGGTTTTAACGAAATTCGAAATTTAATAAAGGCATTAATTTCGCTATCAAAATTATTTGTACAAGCTTGCTAACATGTAACACTAATTAATACAGTAATCATTGTAATATGTCGGGTCACATTTCGTTTACGTGCCAGCACGACATCAACAAACTGCGCCCTACCTTTTATAAATAATGCCCGAGTTAATTATATTGCCTTAAAACTTTCCCGTAATTTCGAAAAACACATTGCTACCCGACAACCACTAACAAAATTACTTCTGGACTGGATTTTTGTCCAGTAAATTAGAAAATTTGCTGACGATTAAGAGATTAAAACAGATTAGCTACGATATTTGTTTTAGCCGGGAGGCACTTAGGCTACAAATGTTTCTATGTAGAAGTGACCATAAAGAGGGTGATCAAATTAATTTGGAGCTTTGGGTCGTTCGTGCGAGAGCTTAATAATTCACGGCCCGTCCGAGGCGAAACTCACTCATTTCGGGTACAAAAAATATCCGAATAAACATATTGTATACGTCCATGGGTATTAACCCTGATACACCCGGAATGGCACCGGGCTCGCACAAAGGCACGTCAGAGAATTAGTCATTTATCAGGAGAAAAACTTGAAACGATCTCCATTGTTATCCTTTAATCTAGCTAGCTGATAGCGGCATTGTATTCTTTCGTATATGTGGGAGGCTGCGCCGCCAAAAAATTCAAACGGAAATGAAAGCGGCCCCTCGATTGTCACGAACGAACGTCCCGGGCAAAAACTGAAATCTATAAAAAGCGAAACACCGAGAGAGAGAGAGAGAGAGAGAGAGAGAGGGAAGATTCCGGAAGGGTTGAGGGTCTAACGAATGTGGCCCGAGCGAATTTTTATAGGAATGCGACAGATGTTGCGAAAGAATAAATCAGAACTTTGAAAGACAGATTCAATTTCCCTTAACTGCCGTTTTTAAATGTTCCCGTTCGATGGTCGCCAGTTTATATTTCCACATAAAACAGACGAAAATACATATAAGGGAATCTAGAAAGGGCCAACGCCTCTAATTTACATATGGATATTTCATGTATAATGTACGTATTGTTTTATTTAGTCCATCAAGCTTACTAGTCGTGCTACACAAACTGAAACTTTTCAGCATTTAAAGATCGGCACTTCCCCACAAAACCTCTACACGTGATATTCCAAAAAAAACTTTCTGCTTGACACTATTTCATCTACTTGGTTTCAAAACGTTCGAGACTAGACCGCACTTAAATCCCAAGATATTTATCGCGCTAGGGGTGGTTTACCGAACTAGACGCCTTGCTAAATTTTATGAAGTGAAAAATTTCGTAGGACTATGAATAGCGAATCTCCGCGCCGAAATCTCCGAATATAATCATGTGAAGTGCCGTTATTCTTGATCCTTGGAGATAAATAAAAATATTTCGCGAGTAAAGCCGCAGCTCTTTTCGCGAAATACGTTTTTTATTATGCAGGGGCCTTTTTGAAGACGATGCGGGAGGATCGACGCTACGAAAGTACACGGGGGTAAATATGGCATATATTATGGATAACGAAGAAGACGAATCGACAAAAAAGTTACGTAGAAATGTCTGAAATATGATTTAGACATCAAGCGTCAACGCTGAGTAAAACAGAAAACAGAAATATTTTCCATTTGTCATGTGATTATTTTGCCTTACGCTACATTAGGTAAGTGTTTCGAAGGGATGCTGACATCCATGAAAGTGCAAGAAATATAGAGAACAAACGTACTGTAAAAGCATATGCTGACGGTCCGTCAGCAATTATTGTGAGAAAGACAGAAAGTGTATTAACGCAAATACATTAGAAACTACGACCTGAATTCTGCCACACAGAAAATTATCGATGAGAGAATAAGTAATACGTGTAAATTGCCCCTACGCGAAGTTATTCAACTAGGAGCTATTATGGGACAATACGTCAGTTTTAGGGAACAATGACGAGCGTAGTTGAAAAGCGGAGTATCTACAGTACATACTATATTGTGATTATACAATAGGACTCTTCAATCGATTTTCTGATGGACAGTTTGAAATAAAGTAGGTAAAACTTGGAAAAAACAAACCGCTTTTGAAACGGCGGTAGAAGATATTAGCAAGACAAATAAAAAAGAATACAGGACCTCCCATTATTACTATAATTCTAGAAAACATCACGAAGTTGATAAGTAAATGAATTTTTATGGTCGACTAACATGTTTTCGGTAATCGTTGAAAGACAAAGGTTTTTCTTCTTATATTTAGGAAGCCTTTACTGTACGAATCAAGTGTAAAAGTATTACGATTCATCATTTATTCCGAAGAGTTTGAGAGGCGTCAATAGTGAAGAGGCAAGTCAAGCGTTAGTGAAATATGTTATTGGTATATTGGAATTGAATCAGTGCAGTGCAATAGAAGAAAGATAAGAAAATGATATACTTTTGGGGCTTAATGGCAGAGTGGGTAGAATAATCAAAAATCGGCAACTTTCAAATCAAGTCTTTTTCCTACGATCCTCCCATCGTCATTCGCTGACATTCCCTATCTCTCCTTTCATTCCGTGTCATGCAAAACGCGCGGGACACGTTATGACAACAAAAAAACCCATTTCCAACCCCTGAAATCCACAGAATCGGCATCGGCACAAACCAGTCATCGATAAACACGCTCGCAGACGGTCCGCACGAGTTTTAATCTCAATGGACGGAAAAGATCACACAATCGAGGGATTATCCTCTCGTTATCTTTCCTCTTCTGGCGACTTCCCGTTTAATGCTCCCCACGATCGGGGATATAACGCGCGGAACACCCCGGAGGTGGGATCCGAATCGGAAGCTCTGGATACGGGAACGGCGAAGGGAGGATTCCTCGAGGAAGATATCGAGTGTGGAAAAAGCACATCGGACGTGATCGTGATCGAACTTAATCCCGTAGTAGACGAGAGGCGGTTTTAACGACGACGGCTCGGGTTAATAGAGCCTTATGAAGCGTATGTTTCTCTTATCCGTGTCGTATATTCAGCTATCTCTAGAGCTATCTTTACTTCATATGGTTCTGCAGTAATATACTTGAAGTGTGAGAACAAGTTATGATATCGAAGAAGACGCCCACGGTATGATAATACATGTAGACGATGTGAAATATTTCACTAGCAATACAATTATGTATAACCTATAGTTTATCCATTTTCCATTATCCTTTTTCTATCTCTCAAGTCCCACTTTTTACTCTATATTTTTCTCTATGTACATTTCCTCCATGACTTCTCATACAACGGTTATCAAACTTTATTATCAGTCGTCTTAAGCCAAAAATTATCATGTGAACATTAAACTACCCCAGAGGCCGTACAAATCAATATTTTGCATTTTTGAAAAAAGCTCACGAAACGTTGAAATCTCTTACATACGCCTGAAAAATTTTGTAAACTTTTGATAGTGCTTTTCGATTCTTTTGAATTTTCAAAAGTTGATGTTTTTTCCGACGACTCTGAATTGACGAAGAAAATTCTTGTGCAAAAGCTATCGAACTGATTTGAGTTCTTTTATGTTAATCTAAAGTTTTTCTCCCTGGAATATAAAGATCCTCAGTACATATTAACAGGTCGAAAAAATTAATTGAGAAACCCACTTTTTGGTACTTGTTTGTTTATTAATGTTTCGCATCACATGAACTTTCCTCCTAATTCAATAGTTTAAAAGTTACAAGGAAAAGAAGCCGGTAAAAATATTATTTCATTTATGTTTCCGTCCCCTGTGTTTCGGGGGATAATTCAATCATTATTCTAGACATCATCCCAAAAATATTTCATAGAAAACATCATTATTACCTTTTGCACCCACGTACAAACAGATGCTGCATGGTTAAAATTTGGGAGTTCTTAAACTTTTGGCAATGTTTTAAAAATTTTTTAATACCTATTAATTGTTCCTATTTAGTTTGAATGAGAAAAATACATTAAATAAAGTTCCTAAAAATGTCTATTTCTTGCTTCTATTCAATGTTACTTAGCGAATTTACGGCAATAACTAGGAAATTGATGACTATGAAGAAGACTTTATAGCAGTAACAGTGTTGTAAGGTGATGGTGATACGTATTTACAAACCTACCTCAATTTAAGTTATAATTGCGTTTACCAGTTGAATATTAAAGAACGTATCACATCCACAAGCGACTTATAAGAAATGGCTAATAGCATTAACGTGTACAAATTTTTAAATTAATTCGATGTCGTGAACTCGATGAAAATACATATATATCACGCCGACATATAAATCAAGCTAATAAATGTGTGGTAAAAACGTAAGGATTATAAAACCAATACGATTAGAACAAATTAAACAGATTTCCCACTCACCACGAGTCGGAAAATGCACACCTGAATGCAGGAGGGCGATTCGTCGCGGAAAACTAACCTACGAACCCTCCTCAAACCGACGCGGACGTCTCACGCGCACCTCGAATTGAAATAAAGTCGGGGAAAGCGTCGTCGTAGTCGCACCCGGATCCGGCGTCGCGGCGTCGGCGGCGGGCGCTCCTTCTGACTGAAATTTTCGCACGGACTGGACAGGTTCGCGATAAAGCGTCGAGGAAGTTTCGGTGCGGAAGACGCGTCGCCATGGCGATGACGTCGCGCGCACCCACGCGACGCCAACTTTTGATAGTTCGAAAGTGATAACAGCGAGGGGAGCGGAGGGGAAGTTATTTCAGCGGTTTGCTGCAAAAGGGCAAATGCGGTAGTCAAAAGAACGAAACAGGTGCGTGTCCGTGCGCCGTTTGTCGTCCCGGAGGCGGGAGAAAGGAGCGATAACGGGTTAAATGGACGGCGCGGAACTGCAGAATAACTTCAACGAAATGCTGGCAACAAAACGGGGATAATGGCCAACGCGAAATTAAAGCTCGAGCTGCATTTCCACTAAACATGCCAACTGTTTTGTTTTAAACTCCTGCATACCCTAATCTCCACAATCACACGAGGTATATTTCTCGTGCTGAAAGTCCTTTTTCTACAAACAATGGCAAAACGATGTAAAATTTGAAGCAAATTGAACTGAACGGAAGCAGAACTGAAAATTTCCATAGCACAAACTTAATATCTTTTATCTCTTTCATCTCTTTTAGAGATAATACAAAAATGACGAGAAAACCTTTGAAAATAGAGACCCTATATTAAACCGTTCCTCTCTGAATTATTGGTCAAAGTTAAATCATGGAAAATTACTCTTGAAAAAAAAACTGTTTTGAAAAATTCTTCAAACACGTTAACTTTATTTTGTATTATTCCTCCAAACATTGCAAGTGGTAACTAAATCTATATCATTTCTGTGGCCGAATGTTGCTTAAAAAATCTTTGATTTTAAAACGTAAAGGTTGCTACTGTTGAAACTAAAGGAAAGTTTTATGGCATTCTTTATTTCAAAAAGGTTTGCGTTGATCTTATTAAAATATCTATATTTATCTTCGAAATATTTGACACAAAATTTTTAGGAGAAAGTTATTGGGGCGGATTTTACCCGCCCTTTGATTTGATGTGTCAATATTTCAGCACCCTCAAAAGCGGCGGGTGATTTACCCATTTACCCAACATTTTTATTTGTAGTGCCATCTTACGGAAATACCGATCAACTAACTCTTCTGCATAACAGACAGGTTTGAGTTTTCTTCTTGGGAGCGGATTATAATAACGTAGAATATTGATCCTAAATGATTGCGCCATCTACGTCTATTTTTTATAAAAGAAAATTGTTTCCAAGCAGGGTTGCCTATGTACATGAAATGGGAAAGAAAAATTATAAATCGTGGAAATAATTAACAATTACCGCTCGGGGCAAGTACATAAAATAAAATTGCCACTTTAATGTGTATAACAAATTTGAAAAACTTTTCAAAAATTCAACTTTTTAACTATCTACACCGGTTTATTATCACTAGACACGGAATTGTGCAAGTGCAATTAGTTATATCTTATATAAATAAGATGCAGATATCGTTCGACTCAATTAAAAATATATATATATTTATTTACTTAACGAATGCCAGTTAACATGATTAACATCAACGGTAGAGATCTTAACGTATCCTAGACGTAAATATTTTTACAAATATGTTTATTTTTCACGTTAAATAATTATCATACCGTACGTAATTTGCATAAATGTAAGATCTTGCGATCACTAAAAATATTAAAAACCATAAACGCCTCATAAAAAATGTACTTGTTGTAGAAATAAAATGTAAATTCAAATAAATGCATTACATTTAAATAACTTGTATTCAAAATTATGGTGAAATTAGCATTCGAACTCGTTCGCCCAACATCATATTATATTTTTATTGAATAACTTTTGGTAAGTTCATAGAAAAAAAAAATCTTCTTTTCGCAGTTCATAGAAGGGCAACGTGGCTTTATCTTTTTAAGATTAATAACAATTTTCAAGGATTCTGACTGGTCATATGTCACACATTGCGGACGCAGGAACAAAAAAATCTCACGTTATCGATTATTTGATTAAAAAAATCAAACAAACAGATAAAGCCCCGAGTAAACATGTGAATGCAACATATAAAAACGTGATTTTAAAATCGATCAGTTGAAGTTTAGATCGGCATTCCGTGACTAGTTAGAATTTTGCAAGGAATCAATAGGTAAGTTTCGTTATTTCCGCATTTGCTTTGCGACTTTACTTGACATAGCATCAAAATTGATAGGTGAGTGCTTTATTAGAATACTTGAAAAGGTGCAATTATATTGTAGCGAATGCCCCGTATAGGTCGTTGTTAGGGAAAAACAAGTAGTTGTTTATGTAATTGTGAAATGTAATACTGACGTCAGTGTAGTACAAAATCTCTGTGTGTGTAAAGACTGTTGTAGTTTTAGAAAAGTAAAGCCAGTTTGTATAAGAAACCGCTACAAATTTGGGGGCTCAACCGGGATTTGGTGAACCGAAGTAGCGGAAAAATTTTGGTGGACCTGAGATGGCGTACAGAAGTGATGGCGATGGCACGCGGCGGAGAGGCGAGGAGTGCAGTCTGTGCGGCGTTATGGAGTTGTTGAGCGGCTGGCGCGACTCGAGATTCCACAGGACTTACAGCTAAGTTAGATTTAGGATAACACTCGAATGGATTGACTGCGTGCGGCTGGCGCGCGTGGCCCATTTGAGTGCTACACTCACATTTGTAACTCATATTGGGAGACGGGCGCTGTTCATCTTTAGTACAAGAATTGGTGATGGTTGACCACTGGGTTGTGCGTCTGGAACCATGAAGCAGTTGCTGGGGATTTCAGTAACTGCAGGAGCAGCGAAGGATTTCAAGAGACAGGTCCCTCTTCTACCTGGAGCATTGGATGGGATTGGTCATCCCTGGTGTCTCTGATGGTCAGAAGTAGGATTGGCCTGCTTGGAGGATTTCAAGAGACAGGTCCCTCTTCTACCTGGAGCATTGGATGGGATTGGTCATCCCTGGTGTCTTTCATGGTCAGAAAGAGGATTGGCCTGCTTGATTTCGATTTGCTGCTGATTAATTTTTGTACAAGATTTGCAGTCTAACCCGCTCAATGGAGTTAATCAAATGGATTTGGCAAGGATCAGGCGGAATCTCTGAAGAAGGGGAGAAGCCGTAGCAGTAGCAGCAGTAGTAGTAGCCGTAGCTGTAGCAGTAGCAGTAACCGTAACCGTAGCATTAGCAGTAGCAGTAGCCGTAGCAGTGGCAAAAGCCATAGCTGTAGCAGTAGCAGCAGTAGCAGTAGTAGTAGCCGTAACCATAGCAGTAGCAGCGGTAGCAGTAGCCGTAACAGTAGCGGTAGCCGTAGCCGTAGCAGGAGCAGTAGCAGTTGCAGTAGCAGTAGCTGTAGCAGTAGCCGTAGCAGTAGCAGTAGCAGTAGCAGTTGCAGTAGCAGTAGCTGTAGCAGTAGTCGTAGCAGTAGCAGTAGTAGCAGCAGTAGCAGTAGCCGTAACCGTAGCAGTAGCCGTAGCCGAAGCAGGAACAGTAGCAGTTGCAGTAGCAGTAGCTGTAGCAGTACCCGTAGCAGTAGCAGTTCGCTGATATGGACTGCTGTGGAAGTAGATCGTCCGAGGGTCGAGGGCGACCCTGAAGACGGAGAGGGATAGTGTAGCGAATGCCCCGTATAGGTCGTTGTTATGGAAAAACAAGTTGTTATTTTATGTAATTGTGAATTGTGAATACTGACGTCAGTGTAGTACAAAATCTCTGTGTGTAAAGACGGTTGTAATTTTAGAAGAACTAAATCTGTTTGTATAAGAAACCGCTACAATATTTTTAATTACACAATTTTATAACATTTAACAATGTTACCTGTATGATTTGTGTCAGTTTGAAAACTTAAGACAATCATTTGTTCAATTGATAGCCTTGAATAAACGTTACCATTGTGAATCCCGAAAGACTTTCAGAACGTCACATTTGACCGAAGAATGTTTTTGGTAACAAAAAAATGAATCTTCATTGTTGAAAACCTGGTATAAAAAAAATACCTGCCTTGTTACCGAAGTGATCTCATCCTCAATATCATCAATAATTCATTGAACTGAGTGGACCTCAAACTTGAAGTTTTTGAATTATAATGAAGTTAAAGTTCATTACATTATAAACCATTTTTGTTTCGTTTTGACAAAAAACGTAGCCAGTGGTGTAGATAGCCGCAGAAACTTTTCTAATTCCGGTTTTCACCGTATCTCCACAACAAAATTTAGTTGATTAGTTGTTGTGGTAGTGACAGCAACTCGTTACAATATTGACAAATTTAAAAACAATTTACATATTATTATTACGAATAATTAATAAGGAGATATCTGTACAGCACTGTAGTAAAGGTTAACGTGAAGACAAATTCTGTTGTTTTTGTCCAAGGCGTACAAAAAGTGTCTGGAATAAATTTCACTTTGGGCACACCTATTCTACTTATTTTTTCCATATAAACCGATTTTAAAATGTGATAAGACACGTCGTAGGTTACATAAACAACCCAACGTACCGACGTGTAGGTAAAAAATATTTGAATTGTTATCGCTTCAGTAATTTGAAATTTAAATTACGGATTAAGGTCGACGCAAAAGAAGTGTATTTGTCTAATTGGCAACGTTACGTAGTTCGGTGCGAAAAACATTCGTTCCACTTTTTTAAATTAATTTACAGAACATTTAGATTCAAAAACGCTTCGACGAGATTTTAAATTTTATTTCGTTTCAAGGAAATTTCGGTGCGCTGATAAAACTACACACTTTTCGTGTACAATACCGACCAGCTACTTCTGTCATTAAAAAACCGAAATAAACTCCAGGAAATAGTTAGTTGAAGAAATAATTCTTGTTTGCTACGTAATCAAGAAAAATCCAGATAAGGTCGGAGTAGTAATGGGAAAAATTGAGCTATGATGGCAAAGAACTTAAGCATAGGACGTCTTTAACTTTCGAAAAATAATTGCTTTTGATAAAGTTTCTAATGACAGATTTATAATTCCCGACCAGGGAAAAATGGGGATTCATGGGACAGATTTTTAAGAATATTTCAAAAATTTTTAAGTTTCAAAAACTCCCCACCCCACATTCCGCCATGATTGATTGAAAGAGTACTCACCGTATGTGCGCTCTCCTGGAACTTCTCCTCCATCGCACAAGAACTCAAATCGACGCCA
Organism: Cryptocephalus primarius; assembly: GCA_963576515.1. Classification (NCBI taxonomy): domain Eukaryota; kingdom Metazoa; phylum Arthropoda; class Insecta; order Coleoptera; family Chrysomelidae; genus Cryptocephalus; species Cryptocephalus primarius. The sequence goes on from OY754941.1 coordinate 17,282,474, forward strand.
CGCAGAAATACGTAGAAATACATCGTATTCCTGTAAAAGAAGTTTGTTTTTAATGAGATGCACAATACAATAGGGAGAAAGGGAGAGAAAGCGCCGTTTATATGGTTCGTAAAGTTGCATTAATATCACAGAAGAGGAGTTGTACTGGTTGTTCTTTTAATATTGGCAAGAAATTTATAGTGTGATTCTTTAACGGAGGATTTTCCATATATATACGTAGGTCGACACCAGGATACTATGGAAAATAACAGAAACCGCGTTACCATTTACCCAACCAACTATTATTGCCCAATGTCATATAGCAAACTGCCAATTAAACTTAAACATTTGCCTAAAAAATACTTTATTCATGAAAAATGCATTCCATGAACATTTCTGTTATGTAATTCTGTGTTAAAATACTGTAGGCATTTATAGAAACTCAATTGTAGATATTTTTGTAATGACGATGATAAAATTTCGAAATATTCGAAGTATTCGAAATAAATAAATAACATTAACTTTAAAACCAAAGCACAAGATCCGTTTTGGCAAAAGATCAGACCAATGCAAACTATAACAAAATCAATGCAGAAATATTGAACACCAGTCGAACAAAAAATGAACAATAATCACATTGATTAGGATGATTCAATTTCCCAAAGTAACCAACAAAAAATTGTTTATAAACGGATTTGCTAGTCGCTATGTTTTCAAACTTCTCGATAAGATACAAACACTTAACAAGAACCCATGCCCATAAACCCATTATTTAGATATTATTTATATTCCAGTCAGACCTCCTATTTGTTCATTTCGAATAATAGTCTCTCAGTTCAATAACTTCACAGCATCACTACAATTAAGACGATAGAAAAATAAATGACAGGTTATGAAATTGCTTATGCAAATTTAATTTACTTGACGTGTCATTAACTTATTAGAGGTATTGAACTTGAGATGCAGGAAAGCGTTGGCTAACGTGAGAAAAGAAATGATTTTTAGTAGTAATAAACTGTTGCCAATAAGTTGATTTTATGTGACTTTTATTGGCTAACAAACGGTAATACGTGAAGTACAGTAATGATCATTTATGGTGAAATTAAAAAGATGTTTCGTATTAACGACACCAGGTATGTCATAATAGCGGTTGTATGGTGTCACCAATAAAACGCATTAACCGAGGAAAATGGTGGTGCATTGTTTTCGTTGTATAACAATTTTTAATGCTTCATACAATTTAACATCTACGCCTAAGACGTCTTGTAACGCTTATTACTGCATGTCAGGTGTTATGATATATCACTTCATTACTCCTTGAAATTTGAAGTATTCTATCACACTTCGCAACGGTAAAATTGTTAGCAAAAGCTATAAACCTCAAGGAGTAATTTTTTTTTATCTTCTGCAGATACCGATGAAATCAGATTCAGTGTTAACCTTGGATATTTAATTTTTTAAACATATCTGATCACACCTTATCCTCAACAAGAAGTAATTAATAATAAATAATCGTGAAATATTGGATAGGTCAAATGTAATAGGATACAATTAGTCTGCCGTGCAGGATGTTTGTTATACGTAAAACAGCAAAACTCGAATCAAGTGGTGATCATCATATAACTATTATTGAGGTGCACGTGAATGATATAACAAGGAACTCTTACTCAAGTTGTACGGTGTAAAAATGTTTCATTTACGTTTACCAACGATACGATGGATTAAGGTAAATTAGAATCACTCGCAGTTAATTAGATACATCGTGTAACTAATCAACTCGTTAAGGTAAAATTTGTTTTATTAATTACCTTGATGAGAATTTTCCTGAATAAAAACAGAATATTTGCTGATGTAATTTAAGATCTGTTAGAAATTATGTTATAAACGCAAATGTCAATAACAAGTATTGTAATTAGAATTACTTCGCAACACAAGGAAATTATTAGAAACTTGTAATTGTAATTTTTTCAGAATTTTTCAGAACACTACTTATGGTACTATAACGTGAAACGAACTATACCATGCATGGGACAAATGAAACCTACATATTGCCCTGAGAAATCTGCCCCATTTTACGGGTCAATTTTAAAAACTATCTTTTTCAGAGGTTCTGGTATAGTACAAAGTAAACCAAAACTTTTTCAAAAAAATTTCCCAATTCACCATTCATTGCCTTCACGATTTTTTTAAGTATCTAAGCAACGCTTGCTGGTCCGCCCTCGATATATTCGAATAAATAACATAATTTCTTTCGACAATGTTATCGCCGTTAATGGTGTTAACAACATGCGGCGTGGAACGTTCGGTAAGTGCAGAAAATGTGGGCAAACCAATTATAATAATCAGTGTTTATCCTGCAAGTGGCTCAGTATATGCCGAGGCACTGTGGGAACTAGTCGCGTGTGGCGAAGAGCATGTGCTGTTGAAGATCTTGCCGGTCTTGGCGATTTCGGTAAAAGTAAAAGTGTTTTCCTTGCGAGCGGGATAAGAGTAAGAGGAGTAAGTACGTTAATTCGAAATTCAAAAGCTTGAGCCTCGCGACTTATTGAAATTTTACTTATTACTGGAATTTAGAATCACATATTGACTTTTTTAAATTTTATTTTGAGTCTAATTTTGAATTTTTGGAATCATGCTGATAGCACCATTACGTTTGTAGTTTTTTTATTCATATTATAGAATTTCACGCCGATAATTGCACTAACTATTGCGTGCTTGGATAGGGTACAAGCAACTTTCATTTTTACTTAGAAAACGTAAATATAATGTAACAATGCAAATTTTACTACTCCCGCAATAAAAAACTCTTATGGTAATTAAAATCAAATTAGGTAAGCAAATTGCCACACTTTTAAAGTACCACTAAAAATGGTAAGAGAAATGAAAAGGCCATCAATTTTAAACTAAGCCCCAAATGGAATTCGCACGGTAATTTTTTTTGTAAAATTTTACCCTTAAAAGCACAAGAAAAGTTGCGTTTCCGTAGGTTTTCAAACCACATTTTCTGGTATTTCGTAATCCAAGTAAATCGCAACGTTTAAATCTTCTATCTTCACTCCCAATCATTAGTAAGCAGTGAAAGTAATTAATAGCATAAATACCTGCACCGGCGTCACGTGCCAGTTGATCTTGAGAGTATTAACGGTATTAAGTTCAATTACTTCGATCTGCATTAGCTTATGCGGTCAAGATCGATTATTACGAGGGAAAACCGTAATCGAAGAGATTTATTTACAATTATTCAAACAATGTGCATAATTGGCGAGCCGGTTCGTGGAATCGTCGGTTATCGAAAGAACGCTTAATTGTTTTAACATTTAAAATCTCGATAATGTTAAGGATTGCAATGGTTTTTTAAAAATCCCCAATGTTGTATAATATTCCACAAGATATTCATGAATATTTATGGTTTTAATCTCATATTTGTTATGGTATCCCAGAATATATTCAAGGGAATCACATTATATATTTAAATAACATTTTAATAAACGGGGCTAGGACGTTAATGCGCTAAAAATAACTCAATTCTGGTCTAGAAGATTCAAGAAAATTTCAAATTTATTTCAAATTGTTACAGATTTTCCTACATGATTTTAAGTAGAATCTAGTACCGTTTTCGTTTTGATTTCAAATACTAAAAATTCTGAATAATGCTGAAAAGAAATAAAGTTTCCTTTGGAATTTCTGAAGACTAGAATGGCTGCAAAATTCAATCAAGAAAAGTTACAGGGAAATTTGAAATGTTAGAAAGAACCTAAAATAAAGATTCTAGACGAATTCTTGGACATTTAAATTACTACAAGTGCTTTAAAACCGAAATTTAAAAATTTAAGCAAATTCCAAAGCGTAAAACCACAGATAAAATCTAGATGGGCCCACATAAATTCTAGAAGCAATCTCGTTATAATTTCAAACATCTGAAAGTTCGAATCATGCTGAAGACAAGCTCTAGAAATTCCTCCAAAATTTTAGAACGCCAGAATACATTTAAAATTGAATCTAGGAAGTATATCGAAATTTCAAAATGCCTATAACCTAGAAGGAAGATTACAGTTTCTTCTGGAACTTTCAACATGAAGAACGCCTCCAAAGAAAATCTAGACAGCTCACAGAAGGTCGAAATTCTTTTATTTTACTCTTAAATGCTATAAGAACTCTAGGATATAAATTGCAGGGGGTCTTCTAGAACTTTTAACGAGCGAAATTAGAAGTTTTGTAGATTTCCCAAGGACAATGTCAAATCTAGCTTTTCTAAACGGTCTCCAGTAGAATCTAGAAATTTTTCACTTTCATTTCAAATACTAGAACGCCCGAATCACGCCGTAGATTCTAAAAGTTCGTTTCAGTGTCGTAACAGCGCAGTATTCTCACAGGCAGACAGGCCAATAGGCGTCAATTTATTTCTTAAAGATTTATTAACCTCTTCAAAAGTGATCGGAACAAATTTAGAAAAATTGCACATAGTCTTCAACGTAAATCCTAACAAATAGGTCAATATGATTCATCTAACTTTCCTTAAAATCCAATTAACTTTTCATGGTGTTCATCACTACATTTTGAATGGACGTGTGTATACAATAGGTTTGAAACATTGTATTACAGTAGAATGCTACCGTTTTGGAGCATTGCTTAAGAACATTTTGAATTTTCGGTAAACAATCGAAATTTACTACACGTGCCAATATTTCTTACGAAATAATTTTTAGATCTTATAAATATGTTGTTGTTTATTTACTATCCTCATGATTAAATATCAACTTTTCATTCAATAATATTGGGCTTTATCTGCTTTAATAAATATTGCATAGTTTACGGATTCATGTCTTATCTGCCACGAATAAGTTGGTCACAACAAACAAGATACGTAGGTATGTAAATATAAACATAGGTATAAAAGATTTCATTGTAATGAGCACCAACCCATGATTCGGTTATAATACGAAAAGAGCAACATTAGTGTATATTACAGTGATAAGCATCGAGACAAAAGGTGATCCGTTAACGTAACGTTAGCATGTTTGTAATATATTTCATTTTTATTTCAGATCGAAAATGGTTTCGAAGTTTGTGATAATCCTATCAGTATTCCTGTCAACGTGTCTTGCTGACATTCACAAAGGGGGCATTTTATTCCCTAGGGAGTCGGAAACCAGGCAAGTTGTTTCCCTGAACGGCCTATGGAATTTCGTCGTGCCGAACGCTAGCCATCCCTTTTTGGGTTTCCAGCACTATTGGTACAAGAAAGAATTAAGAGAGGTAACATATCTTCTTTACCTATAAAGAAGAATGTTTCACAGCTTAATTTTTGTCGTTTGATCTCATTTTCAGGCCGTTCAGACTGCCGTAATGTACATGCCAGTACCTGCCAGTTATAACGACATAACAACCGATTGGAGAATCAGAGATCATGTCGGGCTTGTGTGGTACGACAAGAATTTTTACGTGCCTAAGTCGTGGTCAGATATTGGAAGGGTTTGGTTGAGATTTGGGTCGGTTTCTTACGCAGCTCAAGTTGTAAGTTCCATTAAAATATCGAGTCTATTAAACTTCAATTCATAACTACGGTCTAGTTTCTCATTAACTCTTGTTTCAGTGGATTAACGGACAATTAGTTATGAGTCACGAAATTGGCCATTTACCGTTCGTCGGGGAGATTACGCAATATCTAAAATTCGGCAAGGAGAATAGAGTGACAGTCGCATGCGACAATACGTTACTCTCCGATACCATTCCTCAAGGTGTCGTGGAACAGCTGGACGAGTAAGTGACAGCAGCATTGCTAATGTATCATAAGCTCGACTTTTGTTGTTCCAGTGGAAGATTGGTCCAAACTTACACCTTCGACTTCTTCAATTACGCGGGGATAGACAGACCGGTGTATATGTACACGACGCCAAAGACTTACGTAGACGATATTACGGTGTTCACCTCTGAAATTCAAGACGGGGTTGCTTTCTTAGAGTACAACATAAGCGTGGAAGGAGCCGACAACACTACTGGCATCAGGATAAGCTTGATCGACAAGAATAAGACACTCGTCGCTACGACTAACGATAACGCGGATGTGCAAGGCACTATTAAAGTGGAAAATCCGAAGCTATGGTGGCCATACCTTATGCATCCCGATCCGGGATATCTCTACACTTTCCAGGTAATCTAACTTTCTTATGAGGTGTTCATAACTCTGAGATCTCAGCATTTCTAAGTGGTTTACACGTGTTTTACTTTTTTTAATTTTCTCGAAATTTTCACGCACTTCTCACTTGTTTTCTTTTTTTTAACGTTTTTCCAAATTTGCTCGTACTCCCCACTCGTTTTATTTCCTTTTCCTTTTCTCGCAATTTGCTATAAAAATGTTTCAATACAGTTCAATTTGATTCAATTTTCCGCGTAGGTCGAGCTGATGAGCGACTCCGGAGAACTGATCGACAAATACAGCCTGCCTGTAGGCCTCAGGACCCTACAATGGACGAACACTTCGTTTTCGATCAACGGCCGCCCCCTTTACCTGCACGGCTTCGGCAGGCACGAGGACTCCGACATACGCGGCAAGGGCCTCGACCTGCCCCTCATAATAAGGGATTACAATCTGATCAAATGGGTCGGAGCAAACGCCTACAGGACTTCACACTACCCATACGCCGAGGAGATCATGGATCTGGCCGACGAGATGGGGATCATGATCATCGACGAATGCCCGAGCGTCAATACGAAGTATGTGACCGAGTGACTGTAGGATGCGTCCAAATTTAATTTTAAATGTGTTTAGCTTCTTCATTAGCACGCTCTTGGCGAAACATAAGGTGTCGCTGACGGAGCTGATCAAGAGGGACAAGAACAGGCCGGCTGTTATCATGTGGAGCGGTGCCAACGAGCCTAGGACGCAATACTCCCAAGCCAAGGATTACTTCAGGTAGAATCCAGTATCGATCCCTCACTTTTAATCTTTAGTAATCTTTCAGGCAAGTAATCGAACATATTAAGTCATTGGATCAATCAAGACCTACGACCATAGTGGAATCGCAAAGCGCGTCAATCGATCAATCGGTGAGTCTGGTGTACTTAGTGTGCTATCCTTAAAAACTATCCCTAAACAACTTTTAGTCCCAATACGTGGACATCATAAGCTTTAATCGATATAACGGTTGGTACCTCAATGAGGGAAATTTGGACGTCATCACTCAGGCCGTTATAACCGAGGCCCAGAGTTGGCATAAGACATTCAACAAACCGGTGATCATGCAGGAGTACGGAGGTGATACATTAGAAGGACTGCATTTCGTAAGTATTTCCTTTGAATCCATAATGAATTCCTACATACTCTACATGCCAACTCGCTTTAAGAAACGACAAGGCCACTTAAGGAGTTACTAACAGGTACTAGGCTTTCACGTAGTTCCTTTTTTAAATGAAAACTGAGAATATATCCTTTTCTGTTTGTTGACTGAAGATAAGCTATTATTAATAGTTATGTGCATTTCGTCCCAATGGATTTGGATTGAATATCAAGACACTACATTTCTGAGAGTTGAGGCAAAAATTGTAGGCTTGAAAATACGATTAGAGGAATTTGAGATCATAATGGATCCAATTTCCTGAATATTTTATTTGCCTTGGGTCAAAAGATCACAGATTTTGTGTACCATCGGCAAACGATCGTAAGGGTGTCCAAGTACGGACCCCTGCGGAACTCCCGAAGCGAGAAGTGAAATAATATTCATTTCTAGAGCCCTTCGTTCATCTGGTCTGAGGAGTACCAAGTCGACCTGCTCTCGAGGCATTTCCAGGCCTTCGACGAGCTGAGGAAGTCCGGATTTTTCGTCGGAGAGTTCATCTGGAATTTCGCAGACTTCAAAACGGCGCAAAGTAAGCGTTAACACTTCGCGTTCGATCGACTTTGCTTACGGTTTGTTCCTTTCAGCGTATACAAGAGTCGGCGGCAACAAGAAGGGTATCTTCACGAGGAATCGCCAACCGAAAGCGAGCGCGCACCTTCTGAGGAAAAGGTACTGGGGCCTGGCCCAGGGATATGCTAGTAATGTTACGCTACCAAACGATCTTTTTAGTTACGTTGTAACGAACCATGTTCGCGACGAACTGTGATATTAGGTTATGTATGTATTATGAATTGAGTCTTAGTGACGTGAGGGTTCGATGAACGATTAGATTCTCTTTACGATGTTCATTAGGGAGGTTCTAAAAATTGTTGTTCCTTTTCCTTAGGAACGTAAGAGTTCAACCTTTATATTTTAGTACAACGATTAAAGTATAAGTGTGATTTTAATATTAGAATGTTAGGAAATGTTCGATTAGTATAGATAAATCAATTTGAATATTGTGGAATTACATGTTTTCAAATGTATTCTAAATTAATAAAGTTATCAGTTTTGCTGTATGAAATTGCATTACTACTGCAAATCTAATATTTAAATAGTTAAATAGTTAAATAGTCACTTTTCAAGACGTTAGACAAGTAGGTGGAAATAAAAAGGGAGTATTCACCAGACAATGTCAGCCGAAGGCGGCAGCACGTCTGTTGAGAAGAAGGTACTGGTCTTTAGCAAATATTCTAGATAGTGCTACGATGCCAACAGATTTAGAAAAATACGTTATAGAACAAAACGCACCGAGTAAAGATGAACTGTAATTACTTATGAATATTAAATGCCGGTTTATTGACTCCGTGTTAATTTAGTAAACAATAAAGGATAGTACAGTAAACACAATTCTGAAGCAAAATATAAAATGTTCACGACCCGAACAATCCTTTCCATATAACGACTGAACAGAGAAACATACTTACATATATTCTTATTACTAAGCAATCTACACAACCAGGTATTGACACATACACCACTTGAATACATTTAGATAGGATTACCTCATACTGATAAAGAATTTTCAAACCTAAAACAAAAAAGATATAAACCAATACATTTCGCTTCCAGCAGCGATAGAAATGAAGCCAATAAATATTGCAATAGCGGTTATAATAGTTATTTCATGCGCTGGTGTACACGCTGGAAACCTTTTTCCAAAAACATCCTTTAGTAGACGACTGAAATCATTGAATGGAATCTGGAAATTCTCTCTTCTAGAAAATGGAACGTTCAACAACAATGAAAGTCTATCGGTAAGTGTAATAACTCAAAGTTTACATTTCATTGTATAACTATGAGCAATTCAAGGGTCACGAAGAGGACAAAGACTCGCATTTGATGCCAGTACCATCCAGCTACAATGACGTTCTCACCACCATGCAGGGAAGAGACCACGTCGGGCCAGTAAAATATGAAAGATCGTTTGTCGTGCCGAACTCATGGCTGGAAGGGTACAATAGGATTTGGTTGAGGTTTGGATCGGTGTGTTATTCAGCCGAGGTGGTACGTTATTCCCTACAAATCGTATACCCTTTAACCGTCCATAATATCACTTCTAGTACGTGAATGGCGAAATGGTGATGTTCCATCAAATAGGACATTTGCCATTCGAAGAGGAAATCACGCCGTATTTACAGGAAAGTGAGAATACTGTCACTGTTATTGTCGACAATTATTTAAATCGCACTACTCTTCCTCAGGGTGACGAGGTATATTTACCAGAGTACGTTACACCACGACCACATTGACACGTTTAATGACTCTTGATGTATTTTGTTTAAGTAGTGGAAGGACATCAGAAACTCACTCATACGACTTCTTTAATTACGCTGGAATTGATCGACCAGTCTATATATACACAACACCACGTATTTACCTGGAAGACGTAAATGTTAAAGCTGTGTGGTCTGAAGCCTTAGGTATAGGTATGTGTTTGCAACGTGTTTACATAAACACGTCACGATTATCGCTTGATTGTCTCGTTAGCACTGGTAATTTACAACGTCAAAGTTGGAGGAGAGGATACCAACAGTGTAAATGGGTCGTTACTAGTAACACTGTTAGATAAAGAAAGGAACGTGATTATCGAACAGACAGCAGACGTTCAGAATTCAACCCTACCGCATTCTAGCGTCATGAAAATTTTAAATCCAAAATTGTGGTGGCCCATGCTTATGAGCGACGATCCTGGATACCTATATACTCTAAAGGTGACAAATATTCCTAATGTACATTACCTAATACCTTACTAATTATTTTTAAGATATTACTTATAAAAGACGACCTCATCGATGAATACGAGCAACCGTTCGGGATAAGGGAACTCATATGGTCCAGCGATGGTTACGAAATTAACGGTGTCCCGATTTACATCAGGGGCGTGAACAGGCACGAAGATTCAGACATAAGAGGTAAAGGACTAGATCTACCTACGCTCGTACGAGATCACAACCTGATGAAGTGGCTGGGAGTAAACTGCTACAGAACCTCTCACTACCCCTACTCAGAGGAAATGATGAATATGGCAGACAGTCTAGGAATCATGATTATCGATGAAGTCCCAGCGGCAACCCTCGAGTAAATAAATCTTGAACGTTACGAGCAATGAATTGATGTCGGAATGTTTCAGTTACTTCAACGATACTAATTTGTTAGAAAATCACAAAACAGCGTTAACTGAGTTGTACAATAGAGACAAGAACAGGCCGTCGGTTATAATGTGGTCAATTGCAAATGAACCGAACCTCGAAGTAAACTTATCTGAAAATTATTTCAAGTAAGCAAAATCCACCAACTAATTACATCCCCAAGCCCATTACAGAGTTGTCATTTTAGGGAAGTCGCTGAACATATGAAATCCCTGGATGTCCTACGTCCTATTACTTTGACAAATTATCACGACATCGAAGAAGCTCAAAATGTGGTAATATATTCAAAGATCTTTCCTTACACTTGCAAATCAAAATTGTGCCTTCTCTTCTCGGCAATTATTACTAACGAAATTGTTCTAGTTTCAGTACATAGATATAATATGCCATAACCTGTACGCAGGGTGGTACGTGAACCCTGGGGACACGCTGCCGAGCGTAACAGAAACCGTACTTGACGAAATTCAGCAATGGCGCGAAAACTACAGCAAACCCATCGTATTCAGCGAGTACGGGGCAGATTCTTGGAGAGGATTGCATAAGGTAATGGGATACTGATCCCGTCTACTCGTTCACATTTCCTTTTTTATAGTTACCCTCGTATATTTGGTCTGAGGAATATCACCTGGACATCTTGTCTCGATATTTCAAAGCGTTCGACGTATTGAGGAAGCATAGCTGGTTTTTAGGGGAAATGATATGGAATTTTGCAGATTTTATGACAAGTTCAGGTAGTAAAATCAAATAAAAAGGTTTATGGTTGAGAATTGCTCGATTCTATTTCAGATATCAGAAGGCTTGGGGGTAATAACAAAGGAATTTTTACGAGACAACGCCAACCAAAAGAGGCTGCATTCTTTCTGAGGAGAAGATATTGGTTGCTAGCACAACGTTTACATAACATCACGTTACCTGCTGATCTTAGTAATTATGTAATGAAATGAGTTTTAAAAGAGATACATGTACTTATTTTTATTTTGTTTCTACATACCTAGAAACAAAATTACTCAAAACTCCTATCTAAATATAAAGATATCCTGACTTCTGGAAATTGTGGAAACATTGACTGTGCTTTTTGAGGGGTGTTGAAATATTGTTTCAGGAAGAAACTGAAATTATTTTGTCTTATGGAGAACACTACATATTTGCATAAGCCATTGCTTTCGGGAAAATGCTAAAATGAGGTTTATTTCTGCAGAGGATTGAAATAACGTTCGTGTTCTTAAGGAAGACTGAAAGTTCTGCTTCTTGAGTAGGACAAAATCTTTGTTTCAGGGAAATTTAAATCATCTTCCTTTCTGAAGAGAAATCGGCTTTTGACTTACGCTTTACTTTCCTGGAGAAAATTGAAAGCTGTTAGAAATTTTTGAAAACTTGCCAAAAATTGAGTGAAGTGATGCTTTTTAGAAAAGTGAGATTTTATTCCATGAAAAGGGTGAAGTTACCTTTTCTCGAAAACATTAAAATCAAATTTTCCATATAATTCAATATTCCATACAACAACTACATTTGTCACAATTAACTGATAACTGATAACCGACCACTTAATAACCTAATTGAGATTCTAATCGATTCACAACCTCTACCTCTTTAAGAGATAAAAAAATTCTGAAACTTCTCCCTTATCATAAGTAAACACTTAAGTTTTTAAGCACTTGTAGGCCCTAATACAAAACCATAATCGTTTACGTTCACACTGTAGTTACCGAGTATGAGTAATGAAATACAACAAACATGCGAAAATCTTTGATTCCAATCCTGTTCGCAATTTTCCTCTCTTACCATGTGGAGGCGTTATATCCCAGGGAGTCGGTCACTAGAGAGATTATATCTCTGGACGGTTTATGGGACTTTTACTTAAACGAAGATGGATTAGCAAATAACGGAACGCTATCAGTAAGTACATACTGCATTTATTTTCAAAAACAGGTGAAGGCATCGTGAAACCGTTTTAGGGTAACGTGAACGATAGGGACTTGCTTCTAATGCCGGTACCCACGAGTTACAACGACATCCTCACCACCGTCGAAGGGAGAGATTACGTTGGACAAGTTACTTATAAGAGGACCTTCTACGTTCCGCCCGATTGGTTCGACTCATATACGATTTTGTTGAGATTTGGTTCTGTTAGCTATTACGCAACCGTTGTAAGTGTATTGACATTACATTAGGAAGACCTGCGGTTAATTCAATCTCTTGGATTTCAGTACGTAAACGATGATTTGGTTGCCGAACATTCCACAGGCACCCTTCCCTTTAGTGCAGACATTGGTCTCTATGTTAAAGCAGGCGAGAACAACCTTACTGTCGTAGTCGATAATCGATTGTCTGCGACATCGATGCCTGCAGGATCGGAACACAAACATGCTTGGTAAGTAAAAATGGCGAGTGTTGAAGCGAAAAGATCACATTTTCTTTCTGAAGGGGTAAGACAGATCTAACCACCAGCTTCGACCAATTCGCTTACGCTGGGATCGATAGATCTGTGGTGCTTTATAAAATACCGAACGGTTACGTTGAAGATATCACAATCGTAACGACCCTCGACGGCGCTACTGGTAAAAAGAATCACCCAATTTTGATACCGTAAACTGACGTGGCACCTATTTCAGGTGTCATCCAATACGAATTGGCATTAGGCGGAAGCAGCAGTGGGAGCGACATAGCGATAACCATTCTGGACAGAGACAATAACCAAGTATACTCTGGTGAACGTGAATCTGTATCCAACGGTTCTATAGAAATACCAAATGCGAACCTGTGGTGGCCCTATTTGATGAGCGAAGACCCAGGCTACCTCTACACTTTCAGAGTAAGTTATGAGTCTGATAATAGGCCCAATAATCATTCTTGGGAAGGTGTCTCCTACGGAGCCTCCTTCTTGGCATAGGATAGAAATAAAGTGGAAATGAGGTTAGATATTTTATCTCGAGGAAACGTTGGCCGATACCCGGATCATGGCCATTATACTTGCTTATACAGTCATAACGTCGGATTTATGTTACAGGTGGAGCTATACCTTACCGATACCCTCTTGGACCGTTACGACCAACCGTTCGGTATCAGGGAACTTTCCTGGGACGACACCAGTTTATCCATCAACGGCAAGAACGTTTACCTCCGTGGGTTCACCGGCCACGAGGACGGCGATATAAGAGGAAGGGGTCTCGATCTGCCCACCGCCGTCAGGGACTTCAACCTCCTGAGATGGTCAGGGGCTAATTCCTTCAGGACGACCAACTTCCCATACTCTGAGGAGATCATGGACCTGGCCGATCTGCTCGGGATAATGGTGATCGACGAGGTGCCTGCGGTATTGCAGACGAACTTCACCGACGTCGCCATACTCAACGCTCATTACCAAGTGGTGACGGATCTTATCGAGAGGGACAAGAACAGGCCTAGCGTCATCATGTGGTCCGTGGCGACTAATCCCGCCAGTAACGTTCCCGAAGCGGGCGATTACTTTAAGTGAGTCGAAATTGGGCTGATTGAGGCGGGGGGGGTCAAGCAAAGCAGTTTTTGATGCTAACAGATAGTCTCTGAGTAATGACAGGAATAAATTCAATCTGAAACTTTCCCATCCTTTGGTACCTCGTAAAGACATGGGGAATATAATGGTGATTCACAATTCTTGAAAGCAACTGAAGCAATACATTTTTGGTCGCCTCATATGTTTCAGTGATAGAAGATTCATATCCAAAACCACATGAATTTTATGCAGAAAATCAAAGATATCTATTGGAGTCAACCTGTGCTCATTCAACAGAACCAGATAGTTTACAACCATACCATCACTATAATTAACTAACATCTATTGTATTGTTCATAGACACCTTATTTTGTGAAGGAAATCTGAGGGCACCTGATTGTATTGCGTTTCGAGAAGGTGGAGCAACACAAAGAAAATTTAAAGTTTTACAGTGACCAATGGTTAAAAACGACATGTCACAACATAACTGCTTTTTGAAATATGCAATATAAATCGCGTCACTATTTACCAATACTTATCTGGGATGCGTACCGATATGAGTAATAAAAAAACTTACCCGTAGAAGACAGCAGCGACTCCATTTTGGTCAAGACTTCTCTGCCATCTGTATTCTGAAAAACAAAAAAAAGAATATTAATGATCAGCCACACAAAATTTTTACTGGCAATTTACTGTAGAGAAACAAACTAACCCATCAATTTTTCAGAAATATAACCGACCACGCAAGGAATTTAGACCCGACCAGACCAATCACCATCCCTAACAAGAATAGCGTAACAAATGAAACTGCAGTAAGTTTCTCTATTAGCAACTAAACCTTTAATCAAATTTTTGACATTAGGAACAATACGCCGACATCATCTGCTTCATCAAATACGAAGGATGGGACGAATACATTGGTGATCTTGATGTCATCACCGATAGATTCGTGAGCATAGCGAAGCCGTGGCGCAATCATTACAAGAAACCCGTGTTGATTGCCGAATATGGCAGCGATACTCAAGACGGATATCATCAAGTAAACCTTGTACCATCGTATCAACACTTCTATAACTAAATTGCCATTTTCAGCTGCCGAACTTTGCTTGGTCAGAGGAATACCAAACGGAGCTGTTGGAGAGACACTTTGAAGCTTTCGATACGCTACGGGAAATGGGTTGGTTCATCGGTGAAATGGTGTATGATTTTACAGATTACGTGCCGCCCCAAAGTAAGCACGGGATTACAACTAAAAATGGAAATTACAAACAATCGTTTAGTCAATTGTTCTTAATGTATTTTTCTTTGTAGATATTCTCAGCGTAGGAAGTAACAAGAAAGGAATATTCACGAGACAGCGCCAACCGAAACAAAGCGCTTTTACGTTAAGGAAACGGTATTGGGCACTTGCCGAAGAAATTGACAACGCTACCGCACCAGCGAGTCTGAGAGGGTACATATCCAAGAAAAATAAGAAATGTTCGAATGATGAATTGTAAAATGACAGAAATTTGATAAAAATGTGTCAACTGCAGTACTTGTGTTTTCGTTAATTGCACATTTAAGCTTTTTAGAGTTCGCTTGAATTCGCAACACAACTTGAATTTTTAAAATCTGATATCAAATTTATAATCGATGACTCAGAAAACCCTATGAGAAAGAGCGGTTTAAAAAAATCTATGACACAAAAGACCATCTTAAAATGGCCATAAATTTAAAAAAAAACATCGTATAGCACCTTTTCAGCATTCACTTTGTAGCGGAAGGGTAGCACTAAGTGATGCTATAGGAAAAAAATTGCAAAAAATATGTGCAGCCTGTATCCAACTTCAAAAATATGCAACACGACGTAGATAAGTTCAAACATCTCAAAATGAGCCCCATTCTTAGCAAGAATTCGGATTCTAAGCAGGAAATTACTTCAGAAATGAGCCTTTGCTGCGCTGCAATAATCAGAACCCCTTTATTCACA
The DNA here is from genome assembly GCA_963576515.1 of Cryptocephalus primarius. Lineage (NCBI taxonomy): Eukaryota > Metazoa > Arthropoda > Insecta > Coleoptera > Chrysomelidae > Cryptocephalus > Cryptocephalus primarius. Next base: position 17,298,425 of record OY754941.1, read on the forward strand.
AACTTGTATTATTTATAAAAAGGAACACAGAAATTTGTTATAAAATATTACTGAACGTTTCCAAAATAATGGCGGCACGTGTGGAATATTTTCGTGTGTAAAAGGAATATTCCATCAATGTGTTAAAACTACTTGAAAACGATATATCAAGACAGCCTTCGAAAAATTATTAGAATTTCATATCTTGATAAGTGTTAGTAGAAACCTTAAGTTATTAAAACATTCAATAGATGAAATATTTTTGTATAAATATACCGCTGGATGCGTGTTATCATTACACTACATTTGAAGTAGGAATATGAAGTGTTTAGCCTCTCAAATTCAACATTTTACGTAATACATTGTTGCGACATTCGAAATAAATTTTATCAAAATAAATGGCTAAAGATGCAGTGGAAGATAACAGTAATGATGTTTGTAGCGTAAGATAATTTCCAAGTAGGTACTTAATGATTTACGTCCATGTGTACTTATGCAATTGCTCGCAAACAACACTTTAGTATTAAGCTCGGCGTTTCAAAAATGAAGACCGAACTTATAATATCTACTTTATTAATTATTGGTTACGTAAACGGTGGTATTCTGTATCCAAAGCCTTCTTCAACCAGAGATGTTAAATCTTTGAACGGCCTATGGAAGTTTTCGTTGATGAACAATGATACGGTCATCGAGAACACTTTGAGCGTAAGTGTAGACCATCCCACAAAATTGATATTTCGACGAAATGTAAATATTCCTTGAAGGGAAACGATGAGGACCGAGATGCCTTCTTCATGGCAGTGCCGTCCAGTTACAACGATATCACTACAATTTTTGAAAGTAGAGATCACGTGGGGTTCGTGAAGTATGAAAGGGTATTGAACATACCGCCGTCTTGGTTCTCGAGCAACATCTGGCTGAGATTTGGTTCGGTTTGTTACGCAGCCATAGTCGTAAGTAAAAGTTTTTTTAGTGCCTTCTGTACATTAAAAGCGGTAATGATAGACAGTTTTGTTTTTTAGTACATCGATAACGAAGTAGTGCTAACTCATGATATCGGGCATCTACCTTTTGAAGCTGAAATTTCAACGTTTTTAAAGGAAAATGTGTATGAATATACACTTACTGTTTTAGTAAACAATACTCTTGACTACACCACGATACCACAAGGGAAATTAACCGAACTACGCAAGTAAGAGCATTAACTTACTTTCTTCAAAAAAATGTTATGCGTAAAAACAACCACACTACTTTTATTACAGTGGTAGAATACAACAAGGAGTCTTGTTCGATTTCTTTAACTATGCTGGAATCGACAGACCCGTTTGGTTATACAGAACGCCTAAAACTAGAATCGAAGACATCACTGTAACAACAAGTTACAATGGGAACAACGGTAAATATTTGTAACATACAAAGGATGTATGTTACTCTCGTTTGAAATATATTTACCATAAGAGCACATACTGTTTCAGCCCTTGTTAATTACCAGATAGAAATCAGTGGAAATGGTACAGTTGACTACAACATCACCATCTTGGATAAAAACAAACGTGCGGTGGGATCATCCGATGCTACCAATGATTCCATCACTGTTCGTGATGTGCATCCCTGGTGGCCCTTCCTGATGGACCCCGCTCCAGGTTACCTCTACACTTTAAGAGTAAGCAAAACGCGATTTCAATTTTACTCACTGCACAAATAATTATTGCAGGTCGAATTGCTCGAAAGGGACAGCCAGACCTTGTTGGACACCTACGATCAAACCTTCGGCATAAGACAATTGCAATGGAGTAACTCGACGTTTACGATAAACGGTAAAGCGATATACCTCAGGGGGTTCGGACGACACGAAGATTCAAATATACGTGGCAAAGGGTACGACCTGCCTTTAATCATACGTGACCATAATTTGTTACGTTGGATCGGAGCTAACTCCTACAGGACTTCCCACTATCCGTACGCTGAGGAAATTATGGACCTGGCGGATAGTTTGGGCATTATGATAATTGATGAAGTGCCCTCCGTTGGCACTCAGTAAGTACTTTCGTCTTTCCAACCCCTCAAGTTTGTTTGGAGAAGCAACTAAAGATTTTTCGTGTGTCTTTCTACAATATTTAAATGGATTTTTTCACCAATGGCTTCAAAGCGACAACTAACAAACTTTTCTTTTTAGGAAATTTAATGAAAGCTCTAGCGCTGATCTCATGACGAACCACAAAAGAGCGATTAGCGAATTATTCGCCAGAGATAAAAACAGGCCTAGCGTAATCATGTGGTCCTTGGCAAATGAACCCCTAACTACAGACGAAGGTTCAAAAGCTTATTTCCGGTAAATTATAAAATTAACGAAATATTTTCGGGAATCAACTAACCAACGCTAAGTTTTTTAGGGAAATAACCACTGCAATGAAAGTATTAGACCTCACCAGGCCAGTCACGGTAGTCATACCATATACGGCGGAAAATGACAACGTAGTAAGTATTAAACGTTATACTATTTTATCTCGTGATAAAGACTGATTATTCTGTAGGGTCAATTCTTGGATATTTTATGCGTCAATTACTACGCATCTTGGTACAAAAATGCAGGAGATCTCGGTGCCATCCCTTCACTAATTCTGAAGTTTGTCCAAGATTGGCAAAAGAAATATGACAAACCCATTCTAATCACTGAATACGGAGCTGAAGCATTGGCGGGATTTCATTTAGTAAGCAATTCGAACCTTTTAAAAATAATGGATTTATACACCCATTAACGATTTGAAAAGACGTTATCAAAATCATGAGATTCCAGCTGCCTGAGAAGGTTTGGTCAGAGGAGTACCAAGCCAAGGTACTATCGGAGCATTTCAAACTGTACGACCAGATGAGAGCGGAGGGATGGTTCATAGGGGAAATGGTTTGGAATTTCGCAGATTTCAGAACAAAACAAAGTAATTCTCACTGATAAATAACTATGATGATTCGTTACGAAGTTCTTCGTTGCAGGTAAAAAGCGATTAGGAGGTAACAGAAAAGGGGCATTTACGAGAGAGCGGCAGCCGAAGCCTAGCGCATATTTACTGAGATCCAGGTACTGGTCATTGGCGCAGGAACTCGACAACGCAACGTTACCTGCAAACCTGAATTTGTATATCAAAAACGAGTGAACCATCAGCGTTTAAATCTTCAATACAAAATATTTTGCCGAAATGTTACCATGAATTTTTAAATAGACATCACCTATCGTTGTGATCATTATTTCCAATATCATTATGTAATGTTCCCTATGAACTATTGTCTCATAGTATGAAGTAATTTTAAAATGAGAAAGCTTATTTGGAAGCTAAATTGCTTTATTTATCAAATGAACAAATCGTTTGAATTCAAACCTCTCCTGTGACAGGTTTCTCGAGCTTTGCGGATTACACAACAGATGGAAATACTTGACGGTGAGATTTCAGGTGAATTCTAAATGTTGAACATATGTAGACCTTCTATCGTTATGTTAAATTTTTGTTGAATATATTTACATCAGTAGTCTCATTAGTCAGTTGTGTAGTAATCTCATTTTCAAAATTGCTTCATTTACCTATTAAATAAAATATTGCCATTTAAATAGTCCGCCGGATTTTCCTGAAGGATTACACGTTTTCTCGATCTGTCCAGCCTCAGCTTGCGGATTATCCGTAAGATGGCGTGACAGTCGATTACACTTAGTACCAAACGTTGAACACAGGGGTCGACCGCTTATTTGAATTTTATCTATTCTATAATTCATTCCATTCACTCATATACACACAATGATCATACGGAATTTTATATTGGGAGCATATACGCGCGTACGTCGAATGAACGCAACCGCAAGCGATCTATTAGTTATTTTATTAAAATTACCGGCCGTTTCCACAAATGTTGAATTCGGATGGGTCACGAAAGGGGGAAAACTGTACAAGCTGTTCCTTTTGTATTTTTCAATACCTCTTGTCGAGTGCTTGTAATTAATTCTTATTATTCATGGAAACATTTTGTATTATGGAAACTTTGTAGCTCACAAACATGCAGGCATTTGAAACATTTTTGTATCAGAGAATCCAATGCGTTTTACATGTCTATTTACATAATTCACCATTTCTATCACTGCGGGGCTACTAGAAATATTTTACAGCAGTAGCTGTGGTAACAATCAACTTAGTAGTGTTTCCTCCATTTTAGCATCTCATACTCCTTGGCGCAATCCACAATCCAAGTCCGATCGAATTAATTTCACTTCTTCAAGGCATTCCTTGGCCAGTTTATCGCGCCGCCGCTGCTCGTTCCGCCACGAGGTTTTAGAGGAAGGCTGCGATGACATTCTCAAAGATCGCGGCTATGATCGACGATCGGACGTCGTTTGCGCGGTTTGCGAGCACCATCTTCTCCATTTCTATCGGGAGCACATGAAAGCTGGGAGATCGTAGGAGGAGGTCGATGCGAAGTTGTTCCGTGTGTGTAATGCGGGTTGCATAGCCTGGGGTTGCGTAGAAGTGGCACTTCGGTCAAGGTATTCCACCCTCTTTTTTAACAGGGATGGTTTCGAGACAAAGGAATCGTGATCGATGAATCGTCCTTCAGTGATATCCATTAAAGCATCTAAATAAGTACCACTTTCTCAATTGTGCTTTCGAAACGTATCGAACATTCTAATTTCTTTTCGATACTCTCTTATAATTTCCACATCAATGAGTTTTCTGTTGCATTAGAACGTAAAATACATTTACCGAAATCAATTACTTACTATTCTGCGGTAGAAAGGGCACCCTCCCGTGTTGACAATTCACTTGTTGCGAAACCCTCTTAAGTTCAAAATTGGTAAAAGTTTGTCGGCAGTTTGTCCCGGCTGGATCATTTGTTACGGGAAAGGAGCAATTGCCGAACTTAATGTAAAACGTGATATCGAATCATTTTCGTGGGGGATGGATTAATTAATCACCCCGGGGTGCTCGAAGGGGAGATGTTTCAGGTTACGGTAATTTATTAGGTATTAGGTGCAGATTAATTGTTTATATCGATTCGTTGCAAAAGTGTAAGGATGAGTTTCCGAGTTTAAGTTAGATTGAGGCAGAGTCCTACACCTAAACGATTTGAAGACTAAATGAATTTAGGGTTGAGAGGTGCCATCCCATTTTATCGAAATTAATTTAGAAACTATACATTTTAGGCCCAAATATGGATACGATTTATCGAAACTTTCGAAAAAATGTTAAAACATTCATACATTCCTTAATAGATTCAGGGTAAAATTCCCTGGCAACGCGACAAAAATATACATCCACATTTCAACAATACGTGCATATTATATCTCGACACAGCTTCCGTTCCTCACCATCTTCCCAAAGGAAAATCGATAGAAAGTACAAGTAATTCAACGAAAGAAATCCCCATCTGCAAGCTTGTACTACATGTACATGTAGTCCCCGTGGAATAAGAAAGCCTGCATCTGGTCTGAGGAATTTCACTTAGAAGTCATGTCGAATTACTTCAAAGCCTTCGATCGATTAAGGGAGAGAGGATGGTTCGTCGGCGAAATGATATGGAATTTCGCAGATTTCAAAACTTCAAATGGTAAAGATATAGTATATCAAATATGATTAGTTTTTAATCAATACTGTTACTTTTCAAGACGTTAGACGAGTAGGTGGAAATAAAAAGGGAGTATTCACCAGACAACGTCAGCCGAAGGCGGCAGCACATCTGTTGAGAAGAAGGTACTGGTCCTTAGCAAATATTCTAGATAGTGCTACGATGCCAACAGATTTAGAAAAATACGTTATAGAACACAACGCACCGAGTAAAGATGAACTGTAATTACTTATAAATATTAAATGCAGGTTTATTGACTCCGTGTTAATTTAGTAAACAATAATGGATAGTAATACAGTAAACACAATTCTGGAGCAAAATATAAGATGTTCACGACCCGAACAATCCTTTCCATAGAACGACTGAACAGAGAAACATACTTACATATATACTTATTACTAAGCACTCTACACAACCAGGTATTGACACATACACCACTTGAATACATTTAGATAGGATTACCTCATACTGATAAACAATTTTCAAACCTAAAACAAAAAAGATATAAACCAATACATTTCGTTTCCAGCAGCGATAGAAATGAAGCCAATAAATATTGCAATAGCGGTTGTAATAGTTATTTCATGCGCTGGTGTACACGCTGGAAACCTTTTTCCAAAAACATCCTTTAGTAGACGAGTGAAATCATTGAATGGCATCTGGAAATTCTCTCTTCTAGAAAATGGAACGTTCAACAACAATGAAAGTCTATCGGTAAGTGTAATAACACAAAGTTTACATTTCATTGTATAACCATGAGCGATTCAAGGGTCACGAAGAGGACAAAGATTCGCACTTGATGCCAGTGCCATCCAGCTACAATGACGTTCTCACCACCATGCAGGGAAGAGACCACGTCGGCCCAGTAAAATACGAGAGATCATTTGTCGTGCCGAACTCATGGCTGAAAGGGGACAATAGGATTTGGTTGAGGTTTGGATCGGTGTGTTACTCAGCCGAAGTGGTATGTTATTCCCCACAAATCGTATACCCTTTAACCGTCCACAATATCACTTCTAGTACGTGAATGGCGAGATGGTGATGTTCCATCAAATAGGACATTTGCCATTCGAAGAGGAAATCACGCCGTATTTACAGGGAAGTGAGAATACTGTCACTGTTATTGTTAACAATTATTTAAATCGCACTACTCTTCCTCAGGGTGACGAGGAATATTTACCAGAGTACGTTACACTTCGACCACATTGACACGTTTAATGACTCTTGATGTATTTTGTTTAAGCAGTGGAAGGACATCAGAAACTCACTCATACGACTTCTTTAACTACGCTGGAATTGATCGACCAGTCTATATATACACAACACCACGTATTTACCTGGAAGACGTAAATGTTAACGCTGTGTGGTCTGAAGCCTTAGGTATAGGTATGTGTTTGCAACGTGTTTATATAAACACGTCATGATAACCGCTTGATTGTTTCGTTAGCACTGGTAATTTACAACATCAAAGTTGGGGGAGAGGATGCCAACAGTGTAAATGGGTCGTTACTAGTAACACTGTTAGATAAAGAAAGGAACGTGATTATCGAACAGACAGCAGACGTTCAGAATTCAACCCTACCACATTCTAGCGTCATGGAAATTATAAATCCAAAATTGTGGTGGCCCATGCTTATGAGCGACGATCCTGGATACCTATATACTCTAAAGGTGACAAATATTCCTAATGTACATTACCTAATACCTTACTAATTATTTTTAAGATATTACTTATAAAAGACGACCTCATCGATGAATACGAGCAACCGTTCGGGATAAGGGAACTCACATGGTCCAGCGATGGTTACGAAATTAACGGTGTCCCGATTTACATCAGGGGCGTGAACAGGCACGAAGATTCAGACATAAGAGGTAAAGGACTAGATCTACCTACGCTCGTACGAGATCACAACCTGATGAAGTGGCTGGGAGTAAACTGCTACAGAACCTCTCACTACCCCTACTCAGAGGAAATGATGAATATGGCAGACAGTCTAGGATTCATGATTATCGATGAAGTCCCAGCGGCAACCCTCGAGTAAATAAATCTTGAACGTTACGAGCAATGAATTGATGTCGAAATGTTTCAGTTACTTCAACGATACTAATTTGTTAGAAAATCACAAAACAGCGTTAACTGAGTTGTACAATAGAGACAAGAACAGGCCGTCGGTTATAATGTGGTCAATTGCAAATGAACCGAATCTCGAAGTAAACTTATCTGAAAATTATTTCATGTAAGCAAAATCCACCAACTAATTACATCCCCAAGCCCATTACAGAGTTGTCATTTTAGGGAAGTCGCTGAACATATGAAATCCCTGGATGTCCTACGTCCTATTACTTTGACAAATTATCACGATATCGAAGAAGCTCAAAATGTGGTAAGATATTCAAAGATTTTTCCTAACACTTGCAAATCAAAATTATTACTAACCAAATTATTCTAGTTTCAGTACATAGATATAATATGCCATAATCTGTACGCAGGGTGGTACGTGAACCCTGGGGACACGCTGCCGAGCGTAACAGAAACCGTACTTGACGAAATTCAGCAATGGCGCGAAAACTATAGCAAACCGATCATATTCAGCGAGTACGGGGCAGATTCTTGGAGAGGATTACATAAGGTAATACGATACTAATCCCGTCTACTCGTTCACATTTCCGTACTTATAGTTACCCTCGTATATTTGGTCTGAGGAATATCACCTGGACATCTTGTCTCGATATTTCAAAGCGTTCGATGTATTGAGGAAGCATAGCTGGTTTTTAGGGGAAATGATATGGAATTTTGCAGATTTTATGACAAGTTCAGGTAGTAAAATCAAATAAAAAGGTTTATGGTTGAGAATTGCTCGATTCTATTTCAGATATCAGAAGGCTTGGGGGTAATAACAAAGGAATTTTTACGAGACAACGCCAACCAAAAGAGGCTGCATTCTTTCTGAGGAGAAGATATTGGTTGCTAGCACAACGTTTACATAACATCACGTTACCTGCTGATCTTAGTAATTATGTAATGAAATGAGTTTTAAAAGAGATACATGTACTTATTTTTATTTTGTTTCTACATACCTAGAAACAAAATTACTCAAAACTCCTATCTAAATATAAAGATATCCTGACTTCTGGAAATTGTGGAAACATTGACTGTGCTTTTTGAGGGGTGTTGAAATATTGTTTCAGGAAGAAACTGAAATTATTTTGTCTTATGGAGAACACTACATATTTGCATAAGCCATTGCTTTCGGGAAAATGCTGAAATGAGGTTTATTTCTGCAGAGGATTGAAATAACGTTCGTGTTCTTAAGGAAGACTGAAAGTTCTGCTTCTTGAGTAGGACAAAATCTTTGTTTCAGGAAAATTTAAATCATCTTCCTTTCTGAAGAGAAATCGGCTTTTGACTTACGCTTTACTTTCCTGGAGAAAATTGAAAGCTGTTAGAAATTTTTGAAAACTTGCCAAAAATTGAGTGAAGTGATGCTTTTTAGAAAAGTGAGATTTTATTCCATGAAAAGGGTGAAGTTACCTTTTCTCGAAAACATTAAAATCAAATTTTCCATATAATTCAATATTCCATACAACAACTACATTTGTCACAATTAACTGATAACTGATAACCGACCACTTAATAACCTAATTGAGATTCTAATCGATTCACAACCTCTACCTCTTTAAGAGATAAAAAAATTCTGAAACTTCTCCCTTATCATAAGTAAACACTTAAGTTTTTAAGCACTTGTAGGCCCTAATACAAAACCATAATCGTTTACGTTCACACTGTAGTTACCGAGTATGAGTAATGAAATACAACAAACATGCGAAAATCTTTGATTCCAATCCTGTTCGCAATTTTCCTCTCTTACCATGTGGAGGCGTTATATCCCAGGGAGTCGGTCACTAGAGAGATTATATCTCTGGACGGTTTATGGGACTTTTACTTAAACGAAGATGGATTAGCAAATAACGGAACGCTATCAGTAAGTACATACTGCATTTATTTTCAAAAACAGGTGAAGGCATCGTGAAACCGTTTTAGGGTAACGTGAACGATAGGGACTTGCTTCTAATGCCGGTACCCACGAGTTACAACGACATCCTCACCACCGTCGAAGGGAGAGATTACGTTGGACAAGTTACTTATAAGAGGACCTTCTACGTTCCGCCCGATTGGTTCGACTCATATACGATTTTGTTGAGATTTGGTTCTGTTAGCTATTACGCAACCGTTGTAAGTGTATTGACATTACATTAGGAAGACCTGCGGTTAATTCAATCTCTTGGATTTCAGTACGTAAACGATGATTTGGTTGCCGAACATTCCACAGGCACCCTTCCCTTTAGTGCAGACATTGGTCTGTATGTTAAAGTAGGCGAGAACAACCTTACTGTCGTAGTCGATAATCGATTGTCTGCGACATCGATGCCTGCAGGATCGGAACACAAACATGCTTGGTAAGTAAAAATGGCGAGTGTTGAAGCGAAAACATCACATTTTCTTTCTGAAGGGGTAAGACGGATCTAACCACCAGCTTCGACCAATTCGCTTACGCTGGTATCGATAGATCTGTGGTGCTTTACAAAATACCGAACGGTTACGTTGAAGATATCACAATCGTAACCACCCTCGACAGCACTACTGGTAAAAAGGATCACCCAATTTTGATACCGTAAACTGACGTGGCACCTATTTCAGGTGTCATACAATACGAATTGGTATTAGGCGGAAGCAGCAGTGGGAGCGACATAGCGATAACCATTCTGGACAGAGACAATAACCAAGTATACTCTGGTGAACGTGAATCTGTAACCAACGGTTCTATAGAAATACCAAATGCGAACCTGTGGTGGCCCTATTTGATGAGCGACGACCCAGGCTACCTCTACACTTTCAGAGTAAGTTATGAGTCTGATAATAGGCCCAATAATCATTCTTGGGAAGGTGTCTCCTACGGAGCCTCCTTCTTGGCATAGGATAGAAATAAAGGGGAAATGAGGTTAGATATTTCATCTCGAGGAAACGTTGGCCGATACCCGGATCATGGCCATTATACTTGCTTATACAGTCATAACGTCGGATTTATGTTACAGGTGGAGCTGTACCTTACCGATACCCTCTTGGACCGTTACGACCAACCGTTCGGCATCAGGGAAGTTTCCTGGGACGACACCAGTTTATCCATCAACGGCAAGAACGTTTACCTCCGTGGGTTCGCCGGCCACGAGGACGGCGATATAAGAGGAAGGGGCCTCGATCTGCCCACCGCCGTCAGGGACTTCAACCTCCTGAGATGGTCAGGGGCTAATTCCTTCAGGACGACCAACTTCCCCTACTCTGAGGAGATCATGGACCTGGCCGATCTGCTCGGGATAATGGTGATCGACGAGGTGCCTGCGGTATTGCAGACGAACTTCACCGACGTCGCCATACTCGACGCTCATTACCAAGTGGTGACGGATCTTATCGAGAGGGACAAGAACAGGCCGAGCGTCATCATGTGGTCCGTGGCGACTAATCCCGCCAGTAACGTTCCCGAAGCGGGCGATTACTTTAAGTGAGTCGAAATTGGGCTGATTGAGGCGGGGGAGGGGGGCAAGCAAAACAGTTTTTGATGCTAACAGATATCTGAGTAATGACAGGAATAAATTCAATCTGAAACATTCCCATCCTTTGGTACCTCGTAAAGACATGGGGAATATAATGGTGATTCACAATTCTTGAAAGCAACCGAAGCAATACATTTTTGGTCGCCTCATATGTTTCAATGATAGAAGATTCATATCCCCAACCACATGAATTTTATGCAGAAAATCAAAGATATCTATTGGATTCAACCTGTGCTCATTCAACAGAACCAGATAGTTTACAACCATACCATCACTATAATTAACTAACATCTATTGTATTGTTCATAGACACCTTATTTTGTGAAGGAAATCTGAGGGCACCTGATTGTATTGCGTTTCGAGAAGGTGGAGCAACACAAAGAAAATTTAAGGTTTTACAGTGACCAATGGTTATAAACGACACATCACAACATAACTGCTTTTTGAAATATTCAATATAAAGCGCGTCACTATTTACCAATACTTATCTGGGATGCGTACCGATATGAGTAATAAAAAAACTCACCCGTAGAAGACAGCAGCGACTCCATTTTGGTCAAGACTTCTCTGCCATGTGTAGTCTGAAAAACAAAAAAAAAAAAGAATATTAATGATCAGCCACACAAAATTTTTACTGGCGATTTACTGTAGAGAAACAAACTAACCCATCAATTTTCCAGAAATATAACCGACCACGCGAGGAATTGAGACCCGACCAGACCAATCACCATCCCTAACAAGAATAGCGTAACAAATGAAACTGCAGTAAGTTTCTCTATTAGCAACTAAACCTTTAATCAAATTTTTGACATTAGGAACAATACGCCGACATCATCTGCTTCATCAAATACGAAGGATGGGACGAATACATTGGTGATCTTGATGTCATCACCGATAGATTCGTGAGCATAGCGAAGCCGTGGCGCAATCATTTCAAGAAACCCGTGTTGATTGCCGAATATGGCAGCGATACTCAAGACGGATATCATCAAGTAAACCTTGTACCATCGTATCAACACTTCTATAACTAAATTGCCATTTTCAGCTGCCGAACTTTGCTTGGTCAGAGGAATACCAAACGGAGCTGTTGGAGAGACACTTTGAAGCTTTCGATACGCTACGGGAAATGGGTTGGTTCATCGGTGAAATGGTGTATGATTTTACAGATTACGTGCCGCCCCAAAGTAAGCACGGGATTATAACTAAAAATGGAAATTACAAACAATCGTTTAGTCAATTGTTCTTAATGTATTTTTCTTTGTAGATATTCTCAGCGTTGGAAGTAACAAGAAAGGAATATTCACGAGACAGCGCCAACCGAAACAAAGCGCTTTTACGTTAAGAAAACGGTATTGGGCACTTGCCGAAGAAATTGACAACGCTACCGCACCAGCGAGTCTGAGAGGGTACATATCCAAGAAAAATAAGAAATGTTTGAATGATGAATTGTAAAATGACAGAAATTTGATAAAAATGTGTCAACTGCAGTACTTGTGTTTTCGTTAATTGCATATTTAAGTTTTTTATAGAGTTCGCTTGAATTCGCAAGACATCTTGAATTTTTAAAATCTGATATCAAATTCATAATCGATGACTCAGAAAACCCTATGAGAAAGAGCGGTTTAAAAAAATCTATGACACAAAAGGCCATCTTAAAATGGCAATAAATTTAAAAAAAAACATCGTATAGCACCTTTTCAGCATTCACTTTGTAGTGGAAGGGTAGCACTAAGTGATGTTATAGGAAAAAGGTTGCAAAAAATATGTGCAGCCTGTATCCAACTTCAAAAATATGCAACACGACGTAGATAAGTTCAAACATCTCAAAATGAGCCCCATTCTTAGCAAGAATTCGAATTCTAAGCAGGAAATTACTTCGGAAATGAGCCTTTGCTGCGCTGCAATAATCAGAACCCCTTTATTCACACACTTGAGTTGTTTATAAAGAGGAACACAGAAATTTGTTATAAAATATTAATGAACGTTTCTAAAATAATGGCGGCACGTGTGGAATATTTTCGTGTGTAAAAGGAATATTCCATCAATGTGTTAAAACTACTTGAAAACGATATATCAAGACAGCCTTCGAAAAATTATTAGAATATCATAGCTTGATAAGTGTTAGTAGGAACCTTCAGTTATTAAAAAATTCAATAGATGAAATATTTTTGAATAAATATACCACTGGATGCGTGTTATAATTACACTACATTTGAAGTAGGAATATGAAGTGTTTAGCCTCTCAAATTCAACATTTTACGTAATACATTGTTGCGATATTCGAAATAAATTTTATCAAAATAAATGGCTAAAGATGCAGTGGAAGATAACAGTAATGACGTTTGTAGCGTAAGATAATTTCCAAGTAGGTACTTAATGATTTACGTCCGATGTACTTATGCAATCGCTCGCAAACAACTCTTTAGTATTAAGCTCGGTGTTTCAAAAATGAAGACCGAACTTATAATATCTACTTTATTAATTATTGGTTACGTAAACGGTGGTATTCTGTATCCAAAACCTTCTTCAACCAGAGATGTTAAATCTTTGAACGGCCTATGGAAGTTTTCGTTGATGAACAATGATACGGTCATCGAGAACACTTTGAGCGTAAGTGTAGAACATCCCACACAATTGATATTTCGACGAAATGTAAATATTCCTTGAAGGGAAACGATGAGGACCGAGATGCCTTCTTCATGGCAGTTCCGTCCAGTTACAACGATATCACTACAATTTTTGAAAGTAGAGATCACGTGGGGTTCGTGAAGTATGAAAGGGTATTGAACATACCGCCGTCTTGGTTCTCGAGCAACATCTGGCTGAGATTTGGTTCGGTTTGTTACGCAGCCATAGTCGTAAGTAAAAGATTTTTTAGTGCCTTCTGTACATTAAAAGCGGGATTGATAGACAGTTTTGTTTTTTAGTACATCGATAACGAAGTGGTGCTAACTCATGATATCGGGCATCTACCTTTTGAAGCTGAAATTTCAACGTTTTTAAAGGAAAATGTGTATGAATATACACTTACTGTTTTAGTAAACAATACTCTTGACTACACCACGATACCACAAGGGAAATTAACCGAACTGCGCAAGTAAGAGCATTAACTTACTTTCTTCAAAAAAATGTTATACGTAAAAACAACCACACTACTTTTATTACAGTGGTAGAATACAACAAGGAGTCGTGTTCGATTTCTTTAACTATGCTGGAATCGACAGACCCGTTTGGTTATACAGAACGCCTAAAACTAGAATCGAAGACATCACTATAACAACAAGTTACAATGGGAACAACGGTAAATATTTGTAACATACAAAGGATGTATGTTACTCTCGTTTGAAATATATTTACCATAAGAGCACATACTGTTTCAGCCCTTGTTAATTACCAGATAGAAATCAGTGGAAATGGTATAGTTGACTACAACATCACCATCTTGGATAAAAACAAACGTGCGGTGGGATCATCCGATGCTACCAATGATTCCATCACTGTTCGTGATGTGCATCCCTGGTGGCCCTTCCTGATGGACCCCGCTCCAGGTTACCTCTACACTTTAAGAGTAAGCAAAACGCGATTTCAATTTTACTCACTGCACAAATAATTATTGCAGGTCGAATTGCTCGAAAGGGACAGCCAGACCTTGTTGGACACCTACGATCAAACCTTCGGCATAAGACAATTGCAATGGAGCAACTCGACGTTTACGATAAACGGTAAAGCGATATACCTCAGGGGGTTCGGACGACACGAAGATTCAAATATACGTGGCAAAGGGTACGACCTGCCTTTAATCATACGTGACCATAATTTGTTACGTTGGATCGGAGCTAACTCCTACAGGACTTCCCACTATCCGTACGCTGAGGAAATTATGGACCTGGCAGATAGTTTGGGCATTATGATAATTGATGAAGTGCCCTCCGTTAACACTCAGTAAGTACTTTCGTCTTTCCAACCCCTCAAGTTTGTTTGGAGAAGCAACTAAAGATTTTTCGTGTGTCTTTCTACAATATTTAAATGGATTTTTTATATAGTACATGGTAGACGTTCACCAATGGCTTCAAAGCGACAACTAACAAACTTTTCTTTTTAGGAAATTTAATGAAAGCTCTAGCGCTGATCTCATGACGAACCACAAAAGAGCGATTAGCGAATTATTCGCCAGAGATAAAAACAGGCCTAGCGTAATCATGTGGTCCTTGGCAAATGAACCCCTAACTACAGACGAAGGTTCAAAAGCTTATTTCCGGTAAATTATAAAATTAACGAAATATTTTCGGGAATCAACTAACCAACGCTAAGTTTTTTAGGGAAATAACCACTGCAATGAAAGTATTAGACCTCACCAGGCCAGTCACGGTAGTCATACCATATACGGCGGAAAATGACAACGTAGTAAGTATTAAACGTTATACTATTTTATCTCGTGATAAAGACTGATTATTCTGTAGGGTCAATTCTTGGATATTTTATGCGTCAATTACTACGCATCTTGGTACAAAAATGCAGGAGATCTCGGTGCCATCCCTTCACTAATTCTGAAGTTTGTCCAAGATTGGCAAAAGAAATATGACAAACCCATTCTAATCACTGAATACGGAGCTGAAGCATTGGCGGGATTTCATTTAGTAAGCAATTCGAACCTTTTAAAAATAATGGATTTATACACCCATTAACGATTTGAAAAGACGTTATCAAAATCATGAAATTCCAGCTGCCTGAGAAGGTTTGGTCAGAGGAATACCAAGCCAAGGTACTATCGGAGCATTTCAAACTGTACGACCAGATGAGAGCGGAGGGATGGTTCATAGGGGAAATGGTTTGGAATTTCGCAGATTTCAGAACAGTACAAAGTAATTCTCACTGATAAATAACTATGATGATTCGTTACGAAGTTCTTCGTTGCAGGTAAAAAGCGATTAGGAGGTAACAGAAAAGGGGCATTTACGAGAGAGCGGCAGCCGAAGCCTAGCGCATATTTACTGAGATCCAGGTACTGGTCATTGGCGCAGGAACTCGACAACGCAACGTTACCTGCAAACCTGAATTTGTATATCAAAAACGAGTGAACCATCAGCGTTTAAATCTTCAATACAAAATATTTTGCCGAAATGTTACCATGAATTTTTAAATAGACATCACCTATCGTTGTGATCATTATTTCCAATATCATTATGTAATGTTCCCTATGAACTATTGTCTCATAGTATGAAGTAATTTTAAAATGAGAAAGCTTATTTGGAAGCTAAAATTGCTTTATTTATCAAATGAACAAATCGTTTGAATTCAAACCTCTCCTGTGACAGGTTTCTCGAGCTTTAACTTGGCGGATTACACAACAGATGGAAATACTTGACGGTGAGATTTCAGGTGAATTCTAAATGTTGAACATATGTAGACCTTCTATCGTTATGTTAAGTTTTTGTTGAATATATTTACATCAGTAGTCTCATTAGTCAGTTGTGTAGTGATCTCATTTTCAAAATTGCTTCATTTACCTAATAAATAAAATATTGCCATTTAAATTTTCCGCCGGATTTTCCTGAAAGATTACACGTTTTCTCGATCTGTCCAGCCTCAGCTTGCGGATTATCCGTAAGATGGCATGACAGTCGATTACACTTAGTACCAAACGTTGAACACAGGGGTCGACCGCTTATTTGAATTTTATCTATTCTATAATTCATTCCATTCACTTATATACACACAATGATCATACGGAATTTTATATTGGGAGCATATACGCGCGTACGTCGAATGAACGCAACCGCAAGCGATCTATTAGTTATTTTATTAAAATTACCGGCCGTTTCCACAAATGTTGAATTCACTTTTCGGGCTTTTTCCAGAAAATTTTTATATAACGTACCAGGACAGCAGAATCAGCGCACAGCTCTAGAGGATCGCAGCGATATTTTATTAGGATATACTAGAAAAGCGGCCGGGAAAATCCATCGGGAAATTCCCTCTGAAATCCCCTCCTCCTGCTTTTCCCCAGGAAGAACACTCGACCCGTTTAGGAAAAAAATAATACCAAACAATTACCGAAGTAATGAAATTAATAAACTTCATTCTTCTTGATTTTCTTTTGTTTCGTTACTGGGAATACCTTTGAGAACAATCGCGCGCGGTAATTGGCGATCGGCGCTCAAATTATTTTTACTCGTTATTGTTTCGCGATTGATTTGGGTGTAATTACGTTTATGTGCACAAGTACACACGTGTAGGGAAATCCGAACGGAAGAAAAAAAGGCTTGCGGGCAAGTGCGCTCCGGAACGCGTCCCCTTTTTGCTCTCATGCTATCCTGATCGAAACTCCTGATGATTTGCATATTCGGAATAGCTGCGATAATTTGAATTTTTAGCATTTTTCTGTTGCGGCTAGCTCTAATCCGGGGGTGTTTTCGGAGTTTTTGTCCCTTAGAAAACATACTTCGTATGGGTACAATGGGATACACAAAGACCGTTCAGTCTCTTTATATTACATGGATTGGAAAGGGTGTTTTAATTGAAACGAAGGGGTGATTTCGGTACGAAACGTTTCTAAATCCAGATTCCTCGGCGATTGATGATAATCCCTCTGAATAACAAAAATTTAATAACTAAATCTTTGGAATTATTGCCTATTTGATTGTTAGGAGAACAGAAGATGCGGAAAGGTTAAGCCGAACAACGCAGCGGAGCCAGAACAAATGGTTGGACTCGACATTCCGGGTTGCCTACCAACAAATTCCCCATTTTTATTTCCGGAAAGGAATTTTCAAGTTTCATAGACGCCTATAAAATGCGTTACACAAATATTAGCTTTGACGCAAAAATAATTGCTTACCGAAACTCAGAAGATGAGTGAAAATTTTATACCACAAAGCCAATTATTTCATTTTAAATTTTAAAGGATCCAAAATAAAAATCTTAGTCTTAAAAGAAAGTCTTAAAATCGAATCTAGAAGGTTCAGGCAAGTTTTAAATGGCTTTATCAGGACAAAATCCAGATTTTGCTAAATAGGGTCAAATAGAATCTAGAAGCTTTCTCCTTATTATTTCAAAGAATAGACATCTGAAAAGACAGAACGGGTCTGCAACTGAAATCTAGAGGATTTATAAAAATTTAAACGTTTCAATTGAAATTCCACACGTTTGAATATTTCAAAAATCGAAAAGAGGTTCTTCTGGTCTAATCTCCGGATCTAATCTACCATAAATATCCAAACATTATCGAAACCTTAGAGGGAATACATGAGGCTATTACATCACTTATTTGCAGTGGGCTATTACCGCTAGTTAAAAATAAGAGATCGTATCGCGAGCGAAATCCTCGTTGATTGCCCGTGCTATTTAGTTAGTAAAACACCCCCCTGGAACATCCCCTCGATTTTATCGACCGAGCCCACGAATACGCTACCTCGCACGCTTCTCCCACGTTCCCACCCGCCCTCTGCGATCCTACTCCCGCTTGGCGCCAAGACTGCACGTCGCTCCCGGGGAGCCGCTACGCGGATCCCCCTTCCTCGTTCCCGGCGCCGGGACGAGCCTCCAGGGGAACGGCCGCCTCCCGTTTCTGCTCTCCCGGTCCGGAAGGCGACCGTGTGACGTAACGCTGCCAGAAATGATAGACGGCTGACAGCTGTCGGAGCAGGACGAACGGGTGTCGCTCGGACACGTGCACGTGATCCGCGCCTCCGCCACTCCCTGCTATTTGATTACGATGGTCACGACGAGGGATAGGCCAGCACATGGGCGTAGGCGGATGGGTCACGAAAGGGGGAAAACTGTACAAGCTGTTCCTTTTGTATTTTTCAATACCTCTTGTCGAGTGCTTGTAATTAACTCTTATTATTCATGGAAACATTTTGTATTATGGAGACTTTATAGCTCACAAACATCCCATTTGAAACATTTTTGTATGAGAGAATCCAATGCGTTTTACATGTCTATTTACATATTTCACCATTTTTATCACTGCGGGGCTACTAGAAATATTTTACAGCAGTAGCTGTGGTAACAATCAACTTAGCAGTGTTTCCTCCATTGAAGCATCTCATACTCCTTGGCGCAAACCAATATCCAAGTCCGATCGAATTAATTTCACTTCTTCTAGGCATTCCTTGGCCAGTTTATCGCGCCGCCGCTGCTCGTTTGGCCACGAGGTTTTAGGAAGGCTGCGATGACATTCTCAAAGATCGCGGCTATGATCGACGATCGGACGTCGTTTGCGCGGTTTGCGAGCACCATCTTCTCCATTTCTATCGGGAGCACATGAAAGCTGGGAGATCGTAGGAGGAGGTCGATGCGAAGTTGTTCCGTGTGTGTAATGCGGGTTGCATAGCCTGGGGTTGCGTAGAAGTGGCACTTCGGTCAAGGTATTCCACCCTCTTATTTAACAGGGATGGATTCGAGACAAAGGAATCGTGATCGATGAATCGTCCTTCAGTAATATCCATTAAAGCATCTAAATAAGTACCATTTTCTCAATTGTGCTTTCGAAACGTATCGAACATTCGAAATTTCTTTTCGATACTCTCTTATAATTTCAACTTCAATGAGTTTTCTGTGGCATTAGAGCGTAAAATACATTTACCGAAATCAATTACTTACTATTCTATGGTAGAAATGCCACCCTCCCGTGTTGACAATCCACTTGTTGCGAAACCCTCTTAAGTTCAAAATTGGTAAAAGTTTGTCGGCAGTTTGTCCCGGCTGGATCATTTGTTACGGGAAAGGAGCAATTGCCGAACTTAATGGGATATTAGGCGGAAAACGTGATATCGAATCATTTTCGTGGGGGATGGATTAATTAATCACCCCGGGGTGCTCGAAGGGGAGATGTTTCAGGTTACGGTAATTTATTAGGTATTAGGTGCAGATTAATTGTTTATATCGATTCGTTGCAAAAGTGTAAGGATGAGTTTCCGAGTTTAAGTTAGATTGAGGCGGTGTCCTACACCTAAACGATTTGAAGGCTAAATGGATTTACGGTTGCGAGGTGTCATCCCATTTTATCGAAATTAATTTAGAAACCATACATTTTAGGCCCAAATATGGATACGATTTATCGAAACTTTCGAAAAAATGTTAAAACATTCATACATTTCTCGATAGATTCAGGGTAAAATTCCCTGGCAAGGCGACAAAAATATACATCCACATTTCAACAATACGTGCATATTATATCTCGACACAGCTTCCGTTCCTCACCATCTTCCCAAAGGAAAATCGATAGAAAGTACAAGTAATTCAACGATAGAAATCCCCATCTGAAGCTTGTACTACATGTACATGTAGTCCCCGTGTATCCCCGTGGAATAAGAAAGCCTGCATCTTCATAATGTAAAGCGTAGTTCTATCGTATATTTCGTGGTAATATAGGATACACCAATTGTGTTATATTATGAAGTACGTTGATCTACTGGGAAAATGAGGTAAAGACAAAAGAGATATGGCGAGAGACAGTGGCGTGTGCTCAAAAGAAAGTAGATAGAACATGCAATTTTTTCAACAAAAGGCAGTTATTCTGATAGATGTACAGTAAATATTATATTTTACATTCAAATAAAACAGTCGACACCACAACGCTTCTTAAGTGATAGAATCCATGCAGTAATAAATATGGTATTGAGGAATGTTTAATATGGCATTTATTCTGCATTGTGCCTCGTAGACTGTGAACAATCCTGGATATTTAAAACTGCATTTATGTTCCTCATTGTAGCGATAGATGTTGTATAGAGTTGTTAAATGAATAAGTGAAACACATTTACAGAAACTTCCATGAGAGAAACGTTGTATAAAATATTTACTTTTACTTGCAGACCCGTACATGGGAAATGTTTTTAGGGATGGCATAAGTAATAGAATCGTCGTGAAAACGTGCTTTGCATTTCTTAGGGAGCATGAAGGTATTCATCTATTTTCTCTGCGAGACTTTCCCATTTTAATCCGATTTTTCCAAAATTATTCAATCCCGAAGTTCTTTTCCCCGACTGCCAACTTTCCCGTTGTACAACGCCTCTGCCGGTCTCGGAACCGGAGCCAAAAAAGAGCTCGTCCGGAGCGCGCATGCCCCGCGTTATCCTTCTGTTCAATACCGGGGTATATACTATATACAAACTCACGTACATACATACAAGTCTCCCGCTCTCGCCCCCTCGGGACCCCCATTCTTCTTTCCTTCTTCTTTTTCCGACGTTCGCGTTCAGCCGAGTCGTTCGACGTGTCCATCAAAAATTCCAGACTTTTGCCAAAAACTGGCCGGTCCCGATTGGCAATCCCCCAGGAGGAGGTTGCATCATTCGACTAGTGTGCAGGGAACGGGGGAGAGTTTTCGGGATTATTAAAAGTAAAATGTCGCCGGATTCGAATGGCGAGGAAATAGACAGGATCGAAAAGGAATCCGGAACGGGAAGGCTTGAAAGTGATGGGAGAGTCGGGTAAAGTTAGTTGGCAGGGTTTCCATTATCAGTGACCTTTATGGGAAAAGGCGCATTCGAGCAATGTTGATTATGCGATCTGTAGATATCAATAGAGAGGTTTCGTTCACTTTTCGCATTTTTATCTCGATTTATTTGTATAAAACGGGAACGAAATCCCAACATGGCATTAGGCATGGCAATCACTACAATAAAAAGAACTCAAAAACACAGTTTAAGACATTTCAACTGTTCTGTTCATACTTAAGAATAATAATAACCATTGCAAGCACTGCAGCGCAGGCACGGTTGTTACGTTTTTATGGCTAAAAATATAATTTCATAAGATTCTCTTTTGCAATTACAAATATCTCGTGTACAGAAATTTCAATTACACACTGCCCTTTTCGATAGACAAATCAAGCGGATACGACGTCAAAAGGTACTCAAGCCTCCAAAAAAAATGTTAAACAAACGGATCACTCTCGATTATATTAGAATAGCGTTTAAAAATAGAACGATCAAATTTAAGCCGCCGACAAATTCCTATCGATGATTTTGCTCTCAATCCGCGACTTTAGAGCATCACTTTACACCGAAACCATTATTACCCCAAACCAGACAGAATCCCTATTTACCGACAAGCAGACCTTCCTGCCTGGTTTCGGGTTACACGACTTAATCCAACGTTTCATAAATAAGTTTTAAATTCTAAGCCCCCGAAGCGAGGGCGGAAGGACGAGAAAGAAAGATGCCATACATATATGGCGATATCAAATTGCGGCACAGTATTAATTCAATCAGGCTATGGAACAGAGGAACGTTGCGTTGTTAATTGAAGTAGTGTTTGACGTTAACAGCGTCGGGGGAAGCCTTCGTGATCTTTTTTAAACTATGGAGATGGTAGTTTTAAACGCTGAAAATGCTCGTGATGGAACAGGCAATTAAAGTACGGACTTCCAGACGTTAAGTGCGATGATGTGCACTGAATGCTTCTCCTATTTTGTTATCCGATGCTATTTTTAACCCAAATGTCACCAGGAGAAAACAGAAAGCATTCCAAAGGCAAAGCCAAATGTGGCTTCCTAATATATTAAACGGGCATATTTAATCATTGGAAAAAGAATCTAGGGCAGTGGTAGGCAAACTCATTGCAATCTCAGTAGAGTCACTGAGAGTTCAATTGAAAAACAAAATTTCTTAAACTTGATATGTACAAGTAGGTATTATACGACGAAATAAGTTTGGCGGATGACCTTGTGATGCGCCCTGGCAATTGTGGTGAGGACAATTCATTACGGCTCACGTGTTCGTGGATTAAAAATCAAAAAACGCCACTGTCATACACCCACATTACACTTTCAACACTGAAATTGTCCAACACAGTGGAATTTTAAACGCGTCTTCAGGCACTTGAATGTGCTAATTATTACCAGCGAACAGTTTGAAATTTACATTAATGATTTCTAAAGTGAAGGACCTCTACTTGCTTAATTATAAAATTTAGAATCTTTCTAGCTGTAAACTGCGTCGGTATGATCATCACCACTCATAATTATCAACTAATAACCGTAATTAGTTGCACGTTACCGATTTCAATGATAAGCAAATCGTCGATGCGCTCCAGTAAGCGAATGAAACACATTTTTTAAATGGCTTTATTTCCCCTCAGCTACTCTCAATGTCCATTTCACGTACGGGGAAATTTTACTACGAGAACTTGCATTTACTCACTCCGTTTAAAATCCTAATTATCACCCTATGTACGTATC
The DNA here is from genome assembly GCA_963576515.1 of Cryptocephalus primarius. Taxonomy (NCBI): domain Eukaryota; kingdom Metazoa; phylum Arthropoda; class Insecta; order Coleoptera; family Chrysomelidae; genus Cryptocephalus; species Cryptocephalus primarius. The sequence goes on from OY754941.1 coordinate 17,321,805, forward strand.
AAGCAGATCTGTGAATGGCTTCATTAATCGCGATAACTTGCTGCCGTAGAAAGGTAATTACAAAGTGCACTATTGGTGTACGCTTCGTCTGGCAAGAAAACTTCGAAACTAATTACGAGTGATGTTAAATCTCATTACAGTTTTAATTTTAATAATACAACATAATTAGTGATGAAGACGACTTCTATTGTCGAGGTTTAACATACGTATCTGAGGTCAGGTAAATTTTAGCGAAGTAGGATGTCAATGTAGGATGTCAATTAATTTTCTAACTTTATTAAAGTTAGGTATGATTGAAGAATTGTGATTTCATTGAAAAATCTCTTTTATCCCGTGATTTAATTTTAATTTACATTTACATCGAGGGGTGTTTTCTCGTACTTTGGTGCCAGATGATGGCAGTCTTATAGGTGGAAAGCAGTCGCGAAGGGAAAAATGAACCTTTCTCCTTCTCTCCCAATGCTGTTCCGTGGATGAAACAACGGATAATTCTCAATTAAGATTCCTTCGTTTAATAAAGTATTCTGATGATTTTAAAAAATGTCACCTGAACCCATTCAAAGCGTGCCGGTCGGTAAAAATTCACCCGAAACTCATTAAGTCCCGGTTTCATCATTTTTCCTCCCGATCCGGATTCAATTAAATTTTTGGCCACTGGTGCGTGAAATTCGCCCTTGAGGAAATTTTTGAGATGCAAATGTTTATCATCGCGTCACAGAGTCAATATTTACGCCTTTTTTCGTGAAACGACGTCGCTGTATATTAAAGCGATTCGATCGTAAAATTTTACTACGATCAAAAATGTCACAAGAGATAAACAACTGAAGGAAATACTTCGATACGTATTGACACAACCCAGAGGGGGTAGTTTTGAGATAAATTTATCTAAATCCCTCTCCTAACCTCTTTTTCCTGACTAGATGTAAGAAAATTGTGTTATTGACATTATTGTAATTGCAGTATCTTCCGGGGAAAGGTAGACGACATAGGCATAGGTTATAGTAGCGCCCACACGCTTGGTTGTCGCTACAAGGAAAACAAGGGGCTTAATTCAAATGGAAATCACAGAGAAAAAGGGAGTGATACAGAGAAATCTTCTTATAAGCGGGTGTTCTGCCGGTAAATGCTCTATCATTTTTAGGTTTAGGGTTCCTGGAATCCGAAGGGACGACTTGTTAGTAATGCGGCTAATTTCGTCCCTACTGCTTTGTCTGGAGGAACGACTCTTGAGCTTCCCGCCTAAGCCCTTGGAAGGGTGACCCCGCTGATGCCGTGCGAGCTCGCAACCTAAGTGATAGTGACAATATATGGTATAACTCCTTTTATTTACTCTTTATTGCAATTAAGTAATATTCACTGGTTTGAACTTAGGGGTAATGATTACTAGAATACATATCAACAAGGGAAGAACGTGAAATATCAAAGGGACGAGTGCAACGATATCCAAAGACGTAAAGGAAAATGGAGCGTTCGAAAGAAACACCGACGCCACATCCGGAAGCTTCCGTTTCCAGTAACGAGATGTCTAACCACAGAAGCAATATATCAGTTCCGTATATCTCAAAAGGGAATAGCTTTTTCAGCTAATGAGCTTACTAATAGTGTTCACTTCGCATTACTAATGGAAACTGTTAAGCGCGAACATTTTTCATAACCCTGTAAAAGCTTGTAGCATTCTATTGAAAATAACTTGATTTCCACAAATTTCCTGATTTGCCTTTTCGGATCTCGAGGAGTGATGTAGGGGAATTTTTTATCATTTTTCTGCGGTTCCCCGAGGAGCCCTCGAGAACGCACTAAAGTGCTTTACCGCAATTTTCCCGTCGCCAATATTTACGGGACCGTACGAAACGTAGGCTACATTGGAATTTTTATTGCCCATATTTACCAAGTTGTGAGAATTTTCAGTAAAATAGGGGAAGTTTATATAGGAAGTTATTATAGGTGGTATATATTCAATAACTTCTCCGTCGTCCTGTATTATGCTGCATTCCGTCCCACGAATGTTACATCAGCATTGTCTCTCCACGATGGCCTGGCGCCAAATCCATATTTTACATATTTCTCCAAATTTTGGCAACGTCGGGTACAGGGGGTGAGAGTAGGGCACCGTTTCAAGTTGCGAATACGAGCCTCCCAACGCGATTTGTGCTCTTCCAATGTTGCTTTCCTTTCCGATTTTAGCGGTATTAAAAGTTAAAGGTTGGAGGTTAATTGCCCTTTGCCCCTCTCAGTGATGACTAAATTATGGGGCTAATATTGATAAACGGTGGACTTTTTCGCGGATCCCACGAGATTCGCGTGTCGAATCAAATTTAAAAAAGTCAGGTAACCCTAAGACGTACTCGTCGTTTTTATGGAAATGGTGCAAATGGACTTGGAAACGCCTCAACCAACCGACAAAAGTTCTAACGGCCACAATTATATTTTCACTAAATTTTTTAACTTTCACCTCTCAGGTTCTTTATTATTTCAAGATCTCGCGGTCCTATGCCGAGAATTTCAGCGTTGAATACGTTTATTTTTGGAACATTTAGTGAAAGAAGACGTGGGTGGCTAATCGATTTATCTCGTTCAGAAGCTTTCAACGATCATTTTAACATTGGAACGACGAACCTTTTTATTATTTAGCTGACCTACAATACAAAAAAAGGAACAATTTTTAGCTTTCACCGTTCTCAAATCTCCCGTCCCGTTACAACATTTGGAGGAAAAACCGGGGAAGAATTACGTCATAGAGGAATCGTATGGAGTATCCTGGGATCGAGAGTGATTTATTGAATAGGGGGTGTAACAAATCTACATTTGTCTTGTTCGGAGTCCTTTTCAGGACCTCTTGAGTCCGCTACCATGAAGTAATCTTCGCTCGCGCCCCGCCCATGTATATTGTATAACCGTGGAAATGACCTTTTAAAATGTACTATTTTCTTGTGAAGTACGTATAATATAAAACAATAATTAATTAAAAGAGTAAATCATAAATGTTACATTGTTCTTGCATTAATTTCCCATTTTTAACAGAACAGCCCACAATCTCCGCCAGTTCAGGCAATTAAATACTTTGTTGTAATCCATGAAGCATAAGTTTGGGCATTTTCGTATTTATGACATTTTATTCCTCGACGGTCGACCAGGAATGGGTAGATAAAGGGCGTGGGAGAGGAAAATAAGACAACGATTTTCATTGGCTCACTCAAGGTCGTGAAAATGAGCACGACCAGTGAAGGGGTTTGAAGGGGGGCTCGAAGAGGGGATCGGAACGAGCCGTGCAAGAAGGCAGAAGTGTTGGCGACTAACGAATTACATTTTTACTAAGAGATTAGCGACAATTACCGTCGATCTGTGTTATCTACCTGCTGAAATTAACAAACGAGGTACGAAAGCGACAAGAAAATTTTGCCGAGTTACTTCGATTGCCGTGATGGGGAGGCTGAGCCGAATTGTCCAGTTCCTAAGGTGGAGAGATTTTCAGGGGGAATTTTCAATCGGAAAAATGTTCAGCTTCATTTTTTATATGGATTTTCAGAAGAATTCCTGAAACCCGGCGTCCAGGATTGATATCGGTCCTTCGATTATACCGGGCCATTTTGTTGCAAGATTCGATGTGATCTTGGGCACGGCTTATTTGGCTTAGGGTCGGTAGGCAACGCCGCCTAGCACCCCGACGCCACCGCCGGTGCCGCCGCCGCCGCCGCCGCCGTCAGCTGAGCCGTCGGTCTGCTAGGGGGAGTGAAAGAGGTGGGGGAATGGGGGGAATCGGGGGCAGGGAGAAATGGGAGAACGGGAGAGGATCGCGCGCGACGCCCTGGCCCGCCTGACGACTGCATAGCGCAACGCCACTGCCGCCGCCGCCGACGACGACGACGACGTCTCCTTCATTCGCGAGTTGAAAGGGCTGCGGTGCACACTGACACAACGAGGAAGCGTGGCCCCCCTTTCTCATATTTTTACAGACTATATATTTCCATTTTCTTTTGTCCGAACACGTATAACCATTAACACATAAGATAGAGTTAAAACAGAACAATTGCGGCTGTGACGAACACAACAGGGTATGGAGGGCGCGGTGAACGGCGAGGGGGAGAAGGGCGGCCAGCCGCCCCCCAGCCCCCTCACGGGGTGTTACTTGCTGATCGTCATCGGGGAGCCGCGTAGTACCCAGCACAAGGACATCATCCTGCAGAGGATCGCCAAGGGTAAGTCGTTCTTCCTTTCCATTTTCCCTCGTCCATATTGGGGGTATGTGGGGTACGTACTACTGACGGGAGAAAAGCCAAAAGTGGGGGTGAAATCGATCCGTCGCAGAGGATCGACCGGCCGGCATTTTCTCCCCTCGGTAGACATGCTCGCAGACGGATTTCGTCTATAAAAAAATCTTCCGCTTAACCCCCCCTGGTGTATATTTCCGCGACTTTCCCACGATAACGCATACTATTTTCTTTCCTAAATAATTGCGACCTCGCAATGTTTCTCATATTGTTGAATGTAAGTAGGTTAAGGACTACTTCTAAAATCACTATTAAACAATTAGAAGCGCAATTAGATCGCACTAAATTAGAAAAATTAACACTTTATCTCCTCGATAATTAAAGGACGTAGGAATTTTAGTCAAACAACGAATTAAATTTAATTAGCGATCAATACCAATCAAGCGATATGATGTAGTTGGGTATTACGTCATTGCACCACATTAATTAGGTTCCATCTCTGAGGGTGGGAGAGAAAAATGTAAATTGTTTGAACGCTAAGAACATTGGGAGCTTTTAAGGCTTCAGACGGAAACATTCTCCATGGAAATTTGATTTATAAAGCAATTTTTATGGAAACGTCCGGTAATAAATGGAAGACAAAAATGGTATTAGCGAAGGGAAGCCAGATAACCGCTCTCACAAGCCTAGTGTAAAGTTAGCAGCCAATTTTTTAATAACATTTATAGCAGTCATTTTACCAGTAGCGTCTCAACAAAGAAATGTAAACCACCTTTGAAAAATGGTATTTTAGTATCAAAAAATCTTTGCAAGGCATTATAGCAAATTTTCAGTTTTCAGTAATTCAGAGTGCTATACTTTGATACTAAGAGAGTATTTTTGGAATTGTCACCTCTCCCTTCTTTATTGAGATGCTATTGATAAAATGTCTGCTAGAAGTGTAATTTTGAAAAATTTGCTGGTAAAATTTCACACAGGTCCTCACAAGTCCAAGTTATGCACAAAATCCAAGTTAAACTACTTGTAAGTAATCACGATTTAATTATTTTCTGAATGGTAGTGGGTAACTCGAGATTACATGGCACAACCGATAAACTGGTCGGATTAAATCAGCGGGCCTGATTACTGCTGGGGTCTGATGTGCAAACCAGACATGCTGAATTTAATTAATTAGAAAACCGTTCTATGGGAATTTGTCCGTTTTAACCGATATTTTTATCGCTTTAATCTTATTAACATGGGACTTTTTGGTATCGTTATATTCCTCATTTGAATAAATGTAACAGTAAAAAAAAATACAGTGAAATTTAGTGGATCATAACGGCCAAAAGCAATCGCCGTTAATTAAATTATGCAGGTTTATTATTCTCGGAAATAACACCTGTCAAGCGAAGACCTCTTAAAATGGTTCTTCGACATGCACCATCACTTGTAATGTTATTTATTTTGTCTTTAAGTGTGTTTTTATTGGAGTTTCAATAATAACTACTGTTATGGGAATGGTAGACAGTATTACTTAACAAGATTTATAAAATAAACATTTAAAAATGTTAAGTAACACACAGACGTCGCAGGAAGCGACTGGAAAAATGTGAAATTGTTTTGAATAAAGCTAAATAAGTATTTTCGAATTTGAAACAAGAACCCTTACAAGATTTTCAGGAAAAATAATGGCACAATTAATATTAAGGCTTACTCACATAAGAATTAATCCGGGCGGGATCTGTAAAGAAAATTTTTATATGGGTGGATCGGATAGCCGAGTTAATTTTTAATTCAGAGGTTCTAAAATGTTAATAGAAATGATAATTTCAGTAACATTTTTCATAAAAATTTATATAATCAGATTGTGTACGCATCGTATGCATTTTGTTCATCTTAAACCGCCAAGAAAACCTTGAACATTAATTAAGATTAAGGCAGGCAAGATTAAAGAGGCATTAATAGATTTCTTTTGCTCATTCAGGTCACAAAAAATATCTAACTTTATGCAAAAAGGTAGTCAATAGCAGTCAAAAGGTACAGGTTGTCACATATTTTTAAGTAAGTTAAATTTAGTCGTTAGGTAAATACTGTATGTACTTAAGTCAGTGTGAAGGACGCATGGAATCACTGAACTAAGCTGTTTGGTATAAAATTTACAGAAGAGGGTTTCTTAGACGCGCAGAAATGAAAAAATGATATTGGAAATTTGAAAAACGAACCGTTAAAAGGTAAGGAGGATGAGAAAATCACTCTATAAACTTGACGGAAAATCTCTTTGAAGGATTGGCTCGCAATATCAATCGAGAAAAATACCCGTGAGGTATATTTGAAAACAATTTCCGAAGGATCAGAGTAGCAATCGCTATGTTAAATATAAAATTGTTATTTCGCCTACAGTAGAGAAATTGTACACATTTACGATTTGAAATCAAGAAAATAACGATACTTAGAGTAACTGTTGTTATACGTTTTATAGTGTGGTTACATGTACGCCCGTATTCACAAATCTCGACCATAAAATATCTTAATCGGACCGTAACAATCTGTTATTTGAGTTTGATCGTTTTGGAATTTATTAACCGAACCTCATTAAATTGTTATGGTCGAAATTTGATGGAGTTCGTAAATGATTCGCGACATTTTTACATTCTCTTTATTTATTGTACATTAAGACCATCATCCCCTTGCGCTCGCGATAACAATTTTCATTTCCCTCGAACATTTTCCCAAAGCATATTTCAAGGAGAATCTCGCTATCTAAATATTTTCATCCCCTAGGAAGAAAATGCTTAAACGAGCTAATTTATGGAATTACCATGGCAGAGGAAAACCGGCATGGGAGCAAATAATTAAATTTAGCGATATTCCGACTGTTATTTCCTGCGCAGTTAAAAATATTTACAGATTACGTCAGATTTGTCCCGTGAGATAATAAATGGGATAAATATACGAATTTATGAAAACAATTAACGCCGCCAGCCTAGACGCTAGAATTTTATTTAACTGTACGCTCTAAAACCTTCATAATTAAATATATAACCCGTTTAATATAAATCACAAATCTTGAAACTTGCAGTTATGTAAGTATTAAGCGTGCTTGATAATAATTTCGGGATAATTTTTTAGATCTGTTCCGCCGCTGTGCGCGATACTTAAGGAGTTATGAGTCATTGATTGCAGTTTTACTGCTAAAATGGTCTTGGAATACAAATTTAACTGGCTAAAAATAAAAAAATGGTAGACATAGTTGAGTGACCACAAGGAATATGACTCACCTTCAATTATTTTCGCGAGTGGAAACGGTTCCATCGTTGTTAAAAAAGCTGTAAATTTATTTATTTTTCAAATATGACGTCATTTGTTAGAAAAATGTTTACGTATAAACTTTATCAGTAGGAGACGGATGTTAAACAATTTAGAAGGATGACGATGTTTATATGTTCTTTCTTTATGTATACCATAACCAGAAATGTGTGAAGAATATACATACGTGTTCAGTTCATAAAAAACAGGGAATAACATTGATATCGCCATGCATATATCTCAAAAAATAAATAAAATGACTATTTTTAACTCGAATCCAAACCAATTGTCGCAGTATTTCAGCTGTATATTAATTTTATTAATGGCGCTTCTAATCTTCAATGTATCAGTTTTCGCTATCAGTTTGAGGTAATAAATATTCCAAATTGCGGTTTTAATGCCACCAGTGGGAAAGGTATCACAATCAAAACGTCGATTTCATTCAGTATGTAACGCTCCGATCGTCGATTCAAATTGGGCCATATCGACTTTATTACATTGTTAACACCCTCGTTAACAAATTACGAGGCGCTTACTTGAGTTTTATTCCGGAAAATGTTCGCATACAATTTTCAAATTTCAATGACGCGTTTTGAGATCGAGATTTTATGTTACACGTACTTTGTTGCAGTGTATTTTTGATGAAATTACGCATCCACCGACAAACATTCCTCAAAGTACTGAATAATCTATTAAAATTAGACGCCGGATCACACATGAAAAGTTCTTTAATCATCGCCGATTCTCTTCAAAGCGGTTCAAAGCAAGAGGGCTATTTTTAAAAAAAACCTCGGCTCGATTCAATTACTCATTAAAATAAAAGCGAAGTAGCCAAAACAGATCATATTTCGGTCGATATCAGACTGGGTGTCATCACTATTTCAATGAGTCTAATTTATTAAGAACGAAGGACGAGGTATCGATTACAAATTCGAAATTGGAAGGTTTTGTTCCACATTGCCCCCTAATTTTATTGGTTCAGAAAAAGAAAAATACGATACGGTTAATCCCCTCGTGACGCACAGAAACACAGAAACTTTAGTTCAGGAGTATTCAAAATTACTGATTGGGGACTTTCCACGTTTTTAAATTATTTAATTAATTAATTATTTGATTCCAACACAAAATTGTCCTATAGTGAATTATTTCGAATAGCTGTGAAGCTATTAGTAGCATCTTTTCTGTTGTATGTTTCTTGTTGTTCTTAGTTATATACCTCTATGGTTTATTTTTCCTTCAAAATAATTTTATATAGTATTTTTTTGGTTTGGAAAATGGTTCGTAAATTAACCATTATATCAGTCAAATTCGTCATGCTTAATTTTCCATTGATATAATTTTGACATAAGTTCTTCTCATTAAAATAGACATTGTGAAGTTTTGTTTTTTTGTTAAATTTTTTGCCAAATAAATAACGACGCATTTGGTTACCCAAACTACTGCCAAAATTTCTGTTTCAACTGTTGAGTAAATTTGCTCTAATTTGTTAAGTTTTCTAAATGCAAAGGCAATGGGCAGATCTTCACCTACTTGTCCTCGTGGCAAGATTGCACGTAATGCAATGTTTTATGCATTTGTGGTCAAGGGAATTTTTTTTTTGAAAAGTCGTTTGAAGTATCGGTTCATTAGTTAACAGATTTTTGCACAGCAGTTTACGTGTTTCACTATTTCATTCGATTTTCGCTCCTAACTTTAAATGTTTGGTCCAGGGTTTTGTTAATTAAGCAGTTTTATGAATCGTCGGTAGTGTGTGCTTGAAAATCCTTTTATGTTGCGTTGATAGGTTGTTAAATATTGTCATTTCCCTAATAAGTTCAAAGGTCATTTTAAGGAGTATTTAACGTTAATAGAATTTTGCGTTAACTTTGTAAAAATTAAGTTAATTTCTTCTTGATGATCAACTCTGATTTTTGAGTAGTCAAATTTTTGCCAATAACAAAATTTTGGATTCCTTTTCTGGTCTCGTGTATCTTCAGAGGATTAATCCAGAGTTTGCAAAGGTACACATTACGAATACCGAAAATTTTAAAAACCAATATGTGAAATCATTACATCACATGTTCTTATAATTAAAACAATAATAATTAGAATCATCACGACTTTCATAAACGTGTACCTACGTTCGCTCGACTAAATAGTGTTACACCTACGGTCGTGTTTCATTGAGGACCGCACATGTGTTCATATTTCAATGAAAACCTTATGCTATTACGAAGTTTCTAAACGTGCGCAATCCCCTGGCACTTATACTCGCGAATTTCCACTGTATTTCCCGGATTGCACCAGTGGGGGACGTCAAGTGTGCTTTACAAGCTGTTACACACATCCCATAACAATAATATCGGGTTTTCACCGTCTGGGCGATTTTATTATCGTTTTTCTTTTGGAAATTTAGAAACCCACACCCACACCTCGAATCCGGCCCACATATTCGTAATTAAATTTTCTCGGAGATTTATTACTAAAGCTCTCTCTCTCTCTCGTTGAAGACGGTGCTTCAATTAAGATTCCGGCCGTTTTGATCACAAAGGGAGAGGCGTTGAAGAAGAAAAAAACAGTTGACCCAGATAGTTAGCAAAAGAGCACGTAAATTACCGTAACGCGCGAACCAACGGCTTATGTTATTAATATCAGCCATGAATATTTATAATGTGGGCTGATGAGATCGATCGATGCCTCGTGTATATACTTTCCACTGCTGTTTCTATCAAAAGTACCCCATGAATATAAATGTCAAAAAAAAGCCAAGTGCCCGAACGAAAGTAAGCCATACGCTTCATATTTTATCTCGGATTTAATCTAACAGGTTAAACAGGCCCTGTGGTAATTTTAATGCCCACAGGCATTACGTTGATTTATTTCGAAACAAATTACTTTTTTTAACCATTTTAAGGATGATCCTGACAAATTACGTACGTTTCCTGAGGACGAAATTAGGACTGTTGATGTGCGTTAATCGACCCTCCGTCAAATTTCCACTTTTTCGGGATTGATTCTCCGGCAGCTAATTCAGGGCGCAGGTCCCATAATAAGAATCCTTCATTGAAAACGCCCTTTTATATCCCCGTTTTTGCTCGTTTTCAATCAACTCTCCATGGGTAGGTTTTCTGCTGATGAGAAACGAAGGCTTAAACGTTCGAAATAAAAGCCGAATCGTGGAAAGTTCAATTTTTTCGAGTACGTTTTCGATTCTGAAGATAGACTTTTATTGATCGTTCGCCTCGGACTCGAAGGACAGCATTAATTGAAACTGGAAATAAGAAACTTTTACGGCGCCCCCGGGGGTTGTCTCGTCTCTTTACGATCCAATTTCACTACTATTTTTTTATTTATAAATCACAATTTTATGTGCGCAGAGGTGTGCCCTGAGTCTTATCCAGTATTCCTTACGAACTTAAAAAATACATTTATTACGCCTGAAAGAACCTGTTTCATCCAAGTTATAAAACAGAAACTTCGTATTGTAGTAGTAATACAAAGGCCATTTGGACTTAAATTATAGTTCATGTTTTAATGGAATACGGTAATAATTATTTTATCAGTTTTAATATAAGACTACGTCATGAATTTTATCTTATCAGCCAGCTTTAACGATACAAAAAGAATGTAATATCAAAGGTTCCAATTTTTGGATAAAAATCTGTATTTTGACAGAATGCTTCAATTAAGTTTAGATCACAAAAGAATTTTTGTAGCTACTATTTAAATGTAACTACTATTTAAATGTCACACGAGAATTCGTAAGGATAAAGGTTTTAACGACTACGACAGGAATTCTAAACCGAAACTCGAAAAATATATTAAAGATGTTAGAAAAATAATGATGGTTTAATACAAATATTACTATTATTTACTGTAGGTATTCATCCATCATTATTTTTCTTACATTTTCAATATATTTCGATAATTTCTTACGGTGTGCCACAGGGATCGACACTTAGGCCACCGTTGTTGATGATTTAGACAAATATATTATGGCTTCTTTTAGACAAATATATGGCTTCTTATAAAACTTTATTATATTTCGAAGACTTAAAGGACGAACTGTAACAGAGGAAGTTGTAGGAATTTATGGAAGACCTGCAAGCGAATACTGGTGTTTGAAAGGGTGCAAAAGTTCTCGAATCTCTTGAAATTAGGCGATTCCCTCCGTTTATAAAAATGGGAAACACCGTATGCTAATTCCATTCGTTTTCCGTTCATTCATCACACTTTGCTGGGATGCCTTCCATTAAATTGATTAGTTCCATTTATTTATTGGAATATACGGTTCGATTCTCTCTAATTCATTAAGAAAATAGACAGCATGGAAAAGTGAAACGAACGTTACCATTAAAACAGCGTCAAATATTTATGGGAGTGCGAACGGTTAATACTGAATAGACAAGTCATTTTATTAATAAATAACTCGAATATTGCCATTAAAAATGTAGGGCTGTACTGATATTCCAGTACAAAGCTTTCACATACACTTATCAAGTTAAAAACTTAAAAACCTATTTATATTTCTCAAAACTATGAGAAAACAAGCAACGTTCAATTTCACTGACATAAATTTGGTCAATTTTAATACAGCTGAAAAGCGTAGCTAACTCAAAACGAACAGCAATGCTAAATACCAATGTCTTACTTCATTTAGAGCGTTTCAAATAACCGTTTCACTCAAGGTTTTATTAAACCTTTGTCTTGTTCGTCTTTGGAGCGTCCCGGCGAAATGCCCGTCTTATAAATATTTGATAACGAAACTCGTTTCTAATTCGGTTTCAAAACCATTTTCATTCAGTGTCTTTTAAGTGAACGAAACATTCTGAAAAAGTCCGTGAATGAAGCGATTCAAAATGAGATTAGGACGTTCCCGAGGGAAATTCATAAAGGAAGTACGAAATAATGTAAGGGAAAGACTTCGGGAAATACTGAATATTATTCAGGTCGCTACTGGCCTTTAGAAAATTATTGAAAAGGTATGTCTAACGTTTCAGTTTTGTTTCGTTAACGTTAAGCCAGCAATTTTCCCCCTTCCTGTTTTTGCTCTCGGGGAAAAACTCGGATATGTGTGTGTATGTCTTTTCGACGCCACTCTGCGACGTTGAAACTCAGAAAATTCCCGTTTTGAATACCTGCAGCTGACATTTTCCTCCCCAGGCATGACCTACTTCTTACACAAGCACCGCTATATATCACAAAAGCTGTCCGATGAAGGTGTTGACATCCCCAAGCTGGAAGCGGGGACGATTAAAACATCTGGAAAAAGTTTCTGGAATAAAAGCTCGAAATCGTTTCCCCAGGAGGTTTTATTAGATATGTCTGGACGGCGGAAACGCACCTCAATGGAACAAATGCGGCAGTTCCGGGAAAGTTTAATGAGGGTGTCAACGCGAGAGGAAAAACGAGCCTCAATCACGGAGGAACGTCGCGAGATGTGCTCATCCAGACTGGAAGAAATTGCGATGGGAAACGATGCGTCTGAGGAGTAAACGCGTTTATATGAAATGTACTTTATAAAATGGCACGAGCAACAAGATTCTCAAATACGGACGGATAAATCATAGGGATAGGAAATAAAAGAAGATGGATGGTCGGTATAACCAGCGCCATCGTCGGAACGAGATAAGCAGCGCTACCTATTGAGGATTACCCGTGATCACGCTAGAACGTGTATACAAAGCGAAGGGAAAGAAATCACACATCACTCTTACCAATTTCTATAAGCGACAATATGTTATGAATAGAGATACTTTTCTTGGAATTTTCTTTGGAAAAGTGCAAGATAATTCCCCCCCCCCAGGGATTAACCCGCTTATCGAATCTTTTCCAACATGATAAACGGTAATTTACGTAATATTCTTTGTTCCACCTACCCTCCCCTACAATTAACCCCTGTTACATTCTCCTCTCAAACCCATCCTTGGGGTGAAAAAGAGGGTGAATGTCTTGCTCATTTTTTTTTTAAAATGAGAGTTTTGAAATTAATTTTAACGTGCAGATATGACGGCTTCAGTTATACTATGGCTGTAATATTCTCATATTCCTCTTAGAGGGCAGCCGTTTGTTGCAAAATACAGGGTAACTTTCATATATATTGCAAAGGTTGCATAATCACTATCTGTCCAATAATACTACAAAGCCTACGGACGAGCAGATTTCTTCATTCCGCTTAAAATATTCACCAGTCGATCCTGATTGATCAGGTCAAGGCAAAGAATAATACTGTCTCCCCTAACGAGTCTCCAAATCTGCTATGAGGGTAAGCTTCGAGCGGTAATAAAACAAAAGCGGAGCACCCTCAGCGAAAAACCTTAACTGCTGCCGAACGTTCCTCTAACCTTTTCCCACGTTTCTCTCTCTCTTCCAGACGAAAGGGTCTCGAGCTCCCTCTATCCCTCCCGTCTTTCCCCTGTGAATCCCCCCGACGCCCACCGCGAAGAGGAGAAGTATTCCTCTCGACTTTTTTAAAAGAAAAACGAGCACTAGAGAACAGGAAAAAGAAATTTTCATTCCACTTCCCTCCATGACCTAGTCGTTGCGCATTGGCAAGCACACTTCGTTCTCTAGGGCAATTCGGATCAATAACGAACTTTACTTGTATCCAGCAGCGCAGGGGGGAGTCTGTCGAAAGGGGGGAGCCGAGGGGGGGGGGGGGGGTACGGCCGGGGTCGTATTTAAATATTCAACTTTCAATTAAGCCCCCTTTTATTGAACTGTTTGTGTGTGTCTTACTTGGGAATGGACAGGGCTCTGATTGTGCGAACCGGCGAAGGGGATTAGAGGTGTTGTTTAATCAGGGGCTCGTGAGATATCGTGGGGTCGTAAAAACGTCCTTATGGCAGGAATAAAATGTTAATGAAGTCCGACGAAGGGCGACAAAGTCGGCGACGTAAAGTTTGATTGCGGGAGATGAAAGGAACTTCAAAAAGTTCGTGTCGCTCGTAGGGATTTCGGTTAAATTATATGTTTCCCTTCAAAGAGTAGAGAACACAAATTAAAAAAATTATTTAACTAAATAAAATTTAACTGTTGGCAAAGACAAGAAAGCTAATAACGCCGAATAAAGCTGTAGATGTGACGAAAATTTCAAATATAATGAAACTAAATCCCCTGATCGCCGGACGTACAACAGTTCCACATGTAAGGGTCAGTAATTCATATTTAAGGAAACCTATACCACTCGGTTATTTAGTAGGCCAATTCTAATCAGAGGAAATGAAGGGCCATGAAAAAAATTTAACTACCTTCGACAAACCCACACCAAAACCAACTTTACCAACTAACCAACTAACACCAAAACAATTCAGACGAAGTTATTTATACATATTATTTATAATAATCGATTTTCCATAGGGCATCTGACGACCCCAAGGTGCTAGCTAAGGATTTATGAAAATTTACGTTTGTTCTAACATTAAACTTTCTCTGTATACGTATACGATTCGAATCAAATTCGTCACACTGTATAACATTAAACACGACTTATTTGCGTATGTCGAAAATTAAATTTTTCCAACAATTTGTAAGTTGGAACACAAAGCAAATAAATAAAGTCAACACTAAACAAATTATTCTAAAAGAAGACATTAAAAGGAGACACGAAAAGAATACTTTACTCCCTAATAGGGAAAAGGTACGGCGTATCGTTTCGTCAGGGCTGAATAATTCACATTTTCGGGAATTCGGTTCAACGAAATGGGCCATGAGAGAGAATTACGAAAAGGAAAGTTAGAATGTTATTCACTCTGTCGAAATTCAAGCATCACTTATAGAAAAGAGGAAAGATGGGAAAAGAAATTTTGGGAAAATTTTCAATTTGAAAAAATATAAAAGTTCCTTTAATTTTTACGAAACTTTTGCCCGATATGTGTTAATTTGCACTTTTCCTGTCGCTTTTTACATTTTTGATTCTATTTTTACCACCTAAATCATTTTATTAATTACCAGTTCAAAAAACCCGAGGGTTAGAAGAACAAATGGCACCAGTACGTCCTAAAAATTGTAATGAAATCTTTACCACAATCTAATTTTAGCTGCCACACGAGGGAAGTCACGACCAACCAGAATATATCAACCACATATTACACGAAAAATATTACTTTCCATCCCCCGTTTCCCGCATTGTCACTTGACTAGGCAATATATCCGTCCTGTCGACGTTTATAGGAAAAGCGTCCTTCAAGATAAGCCTTGATAAATGTATCTATATATGCATGTACATATTCGTATATTAAATTTACTCCCTCCCGTTATTATAACCGTAAACAGTTCCTCGGGCTAATTTTAGAAGTGGTCGATTAAAAGGGGTGAATTATTAAATCTGTTGATATGATCTACATACGTAAGTGTTTTAATAAAATATGAGAGGATCATTGTTGAGTTTCTAAAGAGAGTCCATTTAAGCACCATTTTATTTGATTTTTCTATTAGTAACTTCCATCATAGTTGCTCTTCTTACATTTCGATATCTGCTATCCTCACGTGAATGAGCTGCGCCGTTCCTCCGAGCGATTTCGATAAATTTTCAATGCCTTTCCCCGCTTTTCCTTTTCCTTTATAAAGGTCGTTTCTTTCGTATCGAATAGCTTTGTTATTAAATGCTTCGGAAAGATTATTGGAAAGGAAACGCCGGGAATAGAAATGCTCATTGGAAGTGGAAATGTCAATGTTTGGGGAAGTTGTGAAGGATTTTAATGGACGAGGTTGAGAAGTTCGGGTAAACGAAAATGTATACATTACGAGCGCTTCGGTATCTTGTGGCTTATTTGTTAAGTTTTAAAAGATTCATAGGGAACGTACGAAATTTTTCACGAATTCTTATAAAACGGTTCAAAGTTGTTTATTCGACTTTTCTATTTTTGCTGCATGGCCCTGTCTAACAATCCCGGAACGTATTTTTTGCCCTTTCCCTTCGTAACGTTCTGCGGAGAAACCGCCCACCCCCCTTCCCATCGCGAATTCCAAAATGCGATCGTAAATCGTGGCAGAAACTTCCGTGACAATCCGGCTAGTCCAAAAATAAGGCCCATAAAATCCCGGTGGAAACTATGAACAAACTCCAAGTATCGATCCCATGATGAAAACCTAGAACGTGTCATCGTACCATACGAATATTGAATATTGCGGCCTTCTGCTAATTAACATACGGAACTAAAAATCGATGCGGAAGTGGGATTAAACCGATCCCCTTCGAAGCCCAAGTGAAAACGTTCCAATTACGCCACCCGTTGTTCCCCTCTTTTTAGCCTTTGACCACGGGGATAACTGGAGGATAAATGGAAGCGACTATCCGTGAACAATATTGGGTTTACGGTGCTCCCGAAAATACTCATAAATATCCATTATTAGGACGCTCGGATATCCCCAAATGGATTCATTTCGAGTGTGAAAATAGTAACTTTTCTGGATCCATTGTTTTCAAATGAAATTACGGAAAAGTCTTTACGGTTTCGGGCCGGATATTAAGAGTACGTATCAAATTTACGATTCTGTCGACGGTAAACTCCGAGATCCTCTTTGTGTTAATAAAGTTAGTGATCTCAGTAATACCACCATTAAAATGCATGGTAATCTGCAAGACGAAGCGAATTTTCAACACTGATTTGCATTTAGATGTCAGCTTTAATTGCAAGCATTTTTACGTAGACTTATTCGTTGCGATTTCTGTGTGTTGCGTGCTTTTGGTGTTTGAAACTTCGGATATTAATTAATATACCTGTACTGTTTTAAAATGTTATATGAAGTGTTTAAAAATAATGAACCTCGAGAGTGATATTTCTAAAGAAATTAACATCACGACACATATACAGGAAATATTAAAAGTAATGAAAAAGCATGTAACGCATTGATAAAACTTCTCAAAGTGGCCGATCCCTCATTATATCAATGAATGCTGGCGGCATGAGCGAGGCAGCGGCAGGATTTGTAACCAGCCCAACAAGATTCATTACCAACAGAAAATCATCGGATATTCATCAGCAAATTTAAATTTAATGGTTTTATTTCATTCAAGTTTGTATAAATTTCGCATTTTCCTTACGTTACCTAATGCATAATTAAATATTAAAATATTTAATTAAAATATTAAAAGCTACATGTTGTTCGATATGGAACTTCCTCATGGAGACTATATCTTAAACCACACAAGATTTCCGCTAATAAATTAACACTCATAACAATAAAATCAAAGCCTACCAACATAGTAAGCACATAGACTGTTGTGCATATCTCGCTATCATAAATTACCGCTTGTATGACCTACTTCATCCGTGACACATTTAATTATTGAAATAAATTATAACTTCCAACTGAATTCGGGACAACAACCTTCTGATGGGAAAACTGCAGAAATGGATCAGAAGTTGATTTGGCCGTTTTTATCCCTACCGCTGATGATTTTCTCCACACGATCAATCTTCCCGTTTCGTTCGCAACTTTTCGATCTTTTGTGCAATTTTTCCACACATTCGACAGAGTAACCAATTAATCATTTCCGTCTAAAATGATGGGAAATCGTTTATCAGCTTTTATAGTTTGCCAACAGAAATTCGTCCAACTTTGTTGATAAAAATTTTGAAATAAGAAAGGAGGTTATGGATGAAAATACCCGCAGTTAAATATTCGCTAAATACAAGCAAAAAAATTCCCGACAAATCATCAGGAATCGAAATCGGCGCAGTATACATGAGAATAACCCCACAGGAAGGCTATTAATACCGACATTGCGATAAATTGGATGAATTCGACTTTACAGCCCTCCATTGACTAACAGTAGGTACGCGTTTTATTGGCATAGATAATCTATATTTAGCCTAAACTTAAATGGGATTAGAGTGGCGGAGTGATACACAGCAAGGCTTCCATGAAGCGCAATTTTCTCTTTAAGTTTATAATATATGACAAGGGCAAACAAATAAATGTCACTGTAACAGATAATATAACAGGTTTATTTAATGCAGTTTTCCATGACGTAATCTACAGAAAATCACGAGAATTGTGGGAAATTGAAGCAAAATCAAATGTGCCAATCTAACAATTGAACAAAGTATGCCCGGTCTAGCAATTTTTATATAAAGAAAGATCTGCCTATATTTTCTCAATAGATTATTAAAAGCATTCAGATGTTCATCTAAAATTATCCTTATGATGATATTTGATAAGGATGTGCACACACATAAGGAAATATAGAATATCCTACTCCATATCACTCCACTTCCAAAAAGATTTCTGAATGTTTACCTTTCTTTTTATTTTATTTTTACAATTTTCAGCGTTCATGTTCCTTTAGAAAGCTGTAGTTGCGTTTGTAATCATCAAAGGCTCTAACGCTACTAGGGTTAAAATCCTTATATGAAATATTCAAGTCTTTTCAAAAATAACCTGAATCCCCCTCAAATATTTTTTAAAATTTTATTTGCTGATATTTTGTAATATTCGAAGTACAATAACTAAACTGAACAATTTTAAATATTTCGTTTGGTGGAATATTTCCTAAAAAGATATGATTTTCTAGGTATGATTCAAAAGAATAATTTTCTTTGCAATCAACAAATGGAACTGTACGTAGTAAAATTGTACTGCTGACAAAATTCTGTTGGAAAACAAAGAAAATCTTGGAATTTCCATAGAAAAACGACTGATTTTATCGAATTGTTTGTTGAAATCTGGGTGGTCCTATATTTCTATCGAAATGAGCCTAGAAATAAATTTTTAAACTTTTTTCTTCTAAGCGTCTAAAAGTTCCTCAGATTTTTTAATGTTATTAGGCTTCTTACGGCCCCCGGGACGCACCTTCTTAACTCGAGAATTTCGGGATATTCACGTTTAGATTTCAGACTAATTAAATGACATTTTTCGCCAAAATGCGAAACCGGATGCTCCGTACGCCGCTCGCGAACCTCAATTTCCCCCTTTCCCAAACTCAGCATAGTTTTCGGTCGATATTTCACGTACAGCCTTCCCTTGTTTCATACCACCAACCCCCATCGGCCTTCTTATCTCTGAATAGTTCATAATTCGCTACAATTTTCGGTAAATTCGAGAACTCGAAGCGAGAGAGCTCGTTGAATAAACGAACGTCTGCGAACATCGCGAATTACATCGAATTTTAACGCGACTCCCCCTTACCGAAGGAGGTGTCGTAATGAAATTATTCGGGGTCTGAGGTGCGGGTGTTCGACGTTTCGTTCGATTAGCTTTCGTAAGGGCGATAGGACTGATCGATGTTCGCTGAAATTAATCACAGGGCTGCGCCCACGGATGGGGCAACGTGAACTAAATGGATGTTGACATTACGTACATAATTTTCCTCGTCTCTCATGAAGGATTATCGCTTTTTGAAAACCAGGGGGTTTTCTTATGTTCCACAAACTTGGAGGTGAATAATGCCCGACTTTAATGAAACTCAGTAATACTCCTATTACAATTCTAAACAACTCTCGATTTTTCATGAGATAAAAAGCTGTGTAATCTTTCGACCTTTGTAATCATTTTTTTATATTTTTAAATATTTGGGAATATTTTGTAATAGCAGATTGATACAAATAACTAATCGATACAGTATATACATATATCTAAAAAAATATAACGACAATAAAACTTATTGATTATAGTTTGTTTGTATAACCTGCCACTTAACTACCACATTTCTCTGTTTCAAGACAAAATCGGCGTCTTTGTAGTAAAGTTTATTTGTAAATTAAAAGATGTCTTTCAACACCTACTAATGCATACCTTTTAGTGCCTACTTGAATACATAAATCATTTGAGGATGTCACAGAATTTCATTGTAGTTTGACTTGATATTCATAGCTGATGGTAATTTCGACACAGTAACCGTTAATGTCTCATAGCACGTAGAGAGACGTGGTGGCATACCGAAAATTAACTTCACACGTACAGTTCAAGAGGTAAATGCATAAACGCATAATGATGACAATCTCAGTTGCAAATATGAATTTCGATTACGTGCTTGATGAAAATCAGAATAAAATATGATAACTTACTGGCTGTAAAAATTATGAAAACACCCTATATAAGAGAAGTATTCAGTGTAAAATAAGACATAAGCTTCTAAGAAGAAAAAATATGCGCTGTACATAAAATTCCAACTGTATTGAAAAATAAATTTACGCATTTAACGAGTAGCAACTCCATTAATGCAAGGAAGTCAGAAAATTAAAACTCTTACTAAACTGACATTCTGAAAAATTAATTCTGGATAATTTTTCGATAGACGTGTATTTTCCGAACGTTTTACATTTTCCTATAGTGCAAAATATACAAACGAGGAATATACCTGTGTATCTATGTACATAGTGGAGGTGTGTAATAAAATTGCTGACGACGTAATTACGAGGCAGGTATTACCAGCCAGACTGCTAGGTAAATAAATTGACTGCGGAACGTTTTATTTTTAGTCGATTATATAACGCATTACTCTACGATAAATTTTATTTCTAGAGTCCGACGAAGCGAAAGTTTCCTTGAAATACATTCGACGCACCCCTACAAAATTTGTATTGAAATAAAATGTATCAAAATGAATGTATGAAGCTGTTATGAAAGTTTACAAGTAAAGAAAGGTTTGACGACAAGGGATGGTTTTTATTCGCTCATTAGCAATAAGGTCAAGTGTGTAAACAAAATACTATAGGCGAAATCAGTCTGGAAAAAAAGCTTTGAGGATTTTGGACACTTGCCAGCATATAAATTTTTTGACAAACGACAAATGATAAAAATCACTATGACATTTTCTTGAATAACAAACAAAAAATATGTGTTGTTATCTGTTCTCTTAGTTCATTGAAGCCGACCTCGATGTCCAATTACTAAAATGTTTTAATTATCATTAAATGGTGAACTTATAGGTTGCAAAAATGAATATATGGGGATTATAATATTAAATGAAGAAAGGAAAAAGAAAGCCTAAGACATAAAAAAGCAAGGAAATTTGCTGTTTCATTTTGCTGAATGTAAAAGTTAAGCAAACATAAAACTTATGGGGAATTTTTTTGATTTCTTTTTCAAAGTTTTGTTTGAAGCAATTCTTCATATTTCAAAATTTACTTTTCTACATGTCCACAAACAACCAAACAGAAGGCATGATATTAACAAAAAACTGAAAAAGTACCAATCTTTAACAAACTGCCACTTATAAATAACTCGGAATATTTTGGATTCTACCTTGAATCGCATTAGGGTTTTGAAAACTCCCCTCTTTTAAGTTTCCAATCAATCGTCGACCGTCTGAGGAGGCTTAGTCAACTTTCCCCCAGAAGCGTCGTTATAAACAATATTTTCATCGAGGACGCGAACCTCTCATCTCTTAGTTTATAAATAAGAATCTATTTCGAGGGGGACCGAGCGGGTGTCAACCTATCCTAACATTTAGTCGGTTGAGTTCAAGTTAATTTTACACCCAAGGTTCGTCGGCTCGCCTCTTCGACTTCTTTAATTTTGTTCGTTTTCTGATATAAATTTATGCGTCTCCAGCAGGATTCTTCCACGGGCGAGGGGTATCGGGTTACGTCCCGGCGACGCGAAAGCGCGTTTTATGCGTCTAGGGACAAAGCCAAATTGAAAAATTTATGATTCGTATCCTGAAAAAATTTCGACATTGGGACCCTCCGACGATTCGATAGGCGGAGACGGTGAGAAGTTCGTCGAAGTAGCGGAAATATTGATTGAAAATTCCTCGGAATTCTCTGTTTTGTTCAAATATATTGTCACGCCCAGGGTGTGCCAAGGGGAAGAAAAGAAGGACTAGGAAGAGTGTGAGTTTCTTCTTGACCAACTTTCATACTGAAGTCGTCCATAATTATGGGCACCTCTTTGTCTTTTATCTTCTTAATCCTGCTCCAATGTGATGCCAAAAGACCTCGATCTCGTCTTCTCCTCTATTTAAGCACATACCTGAATTATGTTGATGCTGAATGGCCTTTCTCTTAAATTTAAATATCTTATGCCATTGAACATTCGGCACATCGCTACGATTCATATTTCCTAATTTTGCTGTTGTACTAAAAAGAGGTCAATAGTCCTAACAATAGTTTTGAGATAGAAGAGGTTGGAGAAGAATACTTTCTGTGGATTTAACTCGAAAAACGCGAAACGGAAAAATCTTTCCTCACTATATTGTTAGCTTATGACAATCATTCGTTAAGAACATGGCACTTTAAGTAAATATATTTAGTCATTATAAGTACTGCTCACATTTTTCAATACCTTGGTTAAGTCTCTAAACTGTGACACATCTGTACAACAGCAAAAACTCCGCCTTCATTCCCACCACGATTAATACAATAGATACAACCAGATGGAAAACTCATTTGTCACCCGTATATCTCGACGTCTATCAATTTTCCGTAGCCCGAGGAAAATATATTTCTTCTTTTTCTGTCGTTCACTCGAGGGATTATTTTTGTTTTGTTTTCGTACGTCTCTGGTAAACATATTTCAGTTTGCCGAAGTAGATGACGAACGACATCTTCGAGTTATGTGAATGTTTGCAGTCTTCCCCGTTTTAATAATTCGATTTGGCGCGGATCGAATCGGAAGGGGCGAACCGTTTTTAACGTCCGTAGGGGATTTCTGCGAAGAACGAGCAAAAGTCAAAATATTTATGACACGAAACGTACATTGTATATGTTTTTCAAATGTGATCATTGTATCCGCCGTAGCGTCTTTCGAACAGCCAAAAACAATATCAGAACATCCGAAATGGCCGTTTTACGTGATCTATCATTCTCGAGGTATTTTTCATTTGGCTCAAATAGCGATGAGCATCCCTTTAATTGGATTTTTTTTTGCCTACTTCTTGCGTTAAAAATACAAGAGTTTTCCATTGTTTATGCTCTAGTGGCCGAAACCAGACCTTTAAACATTTTCCCACCAATTGAATTAGCCGCAGACAAGTTCGGCTACAGGTAAAAACTCTGGAATTGTGAGTTACGTCCCGCGCGGGGATTGGCTGGAAATTACCGGAGAAAAAATATATCAAAGTTGACGTAATAGGTTTTTCCCTCGCTTATGACTCTTGCCCACTTGAAATATAAAAATACTCGTCCAGATTTTATTACCTCGTGTCTGAAAGTTTGCTGTTACTTTTAGTTCATCTCCCCACCATTTTTCTGAATTAACTTTCCGCAAATCCGGAGTTCTCCAATGAATGTGGATTTGATTTTTTTTTTTTTGAAGCAAACAAAGAAAATTTATGGAAAAGAAAAGTTTCGTAATGAATTCTCCGGTAATTCTGGTGGAGGGTGGGATTATGAAAAATGTCAGATGAGAAAGTTGAGATGGATTTTCCACGAAATAAGCGAGTGTCGTTTTAAACTTTTACATCAGTTTTGATTACGCCAACTGTACCTGTTTTGAAGCAGATCACAGACCTACCCACCGTGAAAATTTAAAATTGAGCGATCCTTGAAAATTGTTCCGATTCCTTCAGTCATAGCAATAGTTTAAGGAAAATCTTGTAGTTATAATCTAATCCTATAATGCTCAATTATACTAAACAATAAGCTTGAAGTATCAACTAAAAATATGAGGATACAGAAGCAGAGATTTCTTATGATAATATTAGCAAAGCCTTATAGTTCAAGCCATCACACTACCCACTAATTTTAGCCGTTTTAATGCTAAATTATGGAAGAAAATAGTTGAATCAGAAAGATCCGTTGGTAACTGCTGTTATGGCGAACGAAATTTTGTCGAATTATCTATCTTTTTGCAATGAATTCCATCTTCAAAGACAAGTACGATACGAATTTTCCAATTGAAATACTTACACAAAGGAAACACAACACCGAGTTGATTCAAAATGCGATCGAAAACAACGAAATTGTAAAAGACCTTAAATGTACGATAAGGAAAAAATGTACATGCTGAAAAACGCTCAAGGCCAAACCATCACAGATAAAACGGAGGAATGCTTAGACTGGTGGAAAATTTTTATTAAGAATTATCCACAGGAAAAGAGGCCTGGAGAGACAACATCTCCAATACCTAAATTGAAAATATGAGCTTTTAACGAAATTAAAACAGCTTTTGCTGGAATGAAAAACAATAACGCACCCAGGGAAAACGGAATAAGCGTAGAAGCCATGAAATATGCAGGAGGTACGCTATTAACGGAACTAAAGCTGATTTTTAATAAATGCTTTAAATGATAAATGACAGCTAACAAATGAAACAACGCCATTATCACCGTTATTTATAAAATATAGGACATGTAATTTGTTTTCTTAAAGTCTGTCTTCCCCTAACAGGGGAACCGCCCCTGTTAGGTCAACAATCATAAGACCACGTTGTCTAAAAAATGTTTAAAATATGTTTTTGTTGTTCAATAATTTTTAAAGGATAGTTGTTGTACTGTAAACATTATTTACGATTACTTGAATTTATAGTAACACTTCTACGGCAAAGACCCTCTCCCACCTTCCTGAAGGGTACATAAAGGTCTCATTAAACCTGTGGCTGAACATCACTGTGCCTAATTAAAACTTTTAATTCAGCACACTTGACGGGGTCGAAGTTCCCCCGACTGTTATTTGAGTTAATCCCGCAATTTCCCGGATTGTTTTTCCATGTTTTCAGTCCAGGTGCTCGGGACACAGTTTCCAGTCCCTGCGACTTTTCGCAATTAAACTTCGGAACACGCGAATTAAACGGGGCGGAATTCCAGGAGTGCACGGGGCCGAGTTCAGATGTCGCAAGGGTACTTTACTCGTAGCCCTTTGTTCCGGAGTTTCGTTCGTCACCCGCACCTTTACCGCCCTTCGGAACGTGCTTCTCAGGTGCGTGCGTGTGTGAGCCTTCTGTGTGTTTTTTATCCGGGACGATTTAATCAACAGAAGAGGATTTCTTTCGTCGCCCTCTCTTGAGGGAGAATAATACAGCGAAAATACATCAGTCAGTGTCGTTCCATCTCCCTTTCTCCCACGCGCCGGACACCGAGGAGGGAGATATGTTTTTTTCTATGGAGTGATTGATGTTTTTGATATTTATGGTTCAGCTCGTTTCTACTGAGGGTCTTTGATGTCTCGGCTTTTAGTTGATGGTTTGCAATGAAAGTTTCTTTTGAAAGGTATCTACCCTATGTTTGTTTAAGATTCATGTCGAGTAGGGATTCACACTCTTCGTCGAGATGAGAATTAGGTTACTTTGTTACCTTTGAGCTTTAAAATATATTTTCTTCATTACAAAGTAAGTGTGAGTTTTGTGGTAAATCCATGTCTTGTCAATGTCTTTAAGCTTTAGTTTCCTGTCTCTCCCAATAATCCAGCTTGTGAGACCGCCTGCTTTGGGGAAATTTTTCTGATTTATTTTGCTGATTTCTCTGATTTCTGGTTTGTTTTGCGGGTTCTTGTTCAAAAATGTCCCCTTAAAACAATCCTGAATGTTTCTAAATAAACTGCAAACATCAATTTTTGCATCCAATAGTTGTTTTAGATTTTTTTAGACCATTTTGGACAAGAAAGTCCCTATGCAATTTTTCTCCAAAGTTGGTATTTTTCGACATATAAGTGATTTAATTTTCCAAAAACGTAAAATAGTGGTTTTTAACCATCAAACACGAGGTTAAACATGATTTTTGAAGATGTCAAAGGTGCTAAGTATTCTTCAAACATCCGTTGTTATGATTTTTTGACTGTAAATTTGAAAAGTATTTTTCCAGTAAAACTGTTTGAAAATTTGGCTTTTTTTGCCTCATTTTCCTCTTCCATAACATCGCAAAATGGTCGCCAACAATTTTCATAAGTCTCTTCGCGTTTGACCATAATTACGAACATCTGTTGAGGGGTTCGCGTGCGTCTGGCCTGTTTTTCCCTACTTTCACTTTCTGATACCCTTAATTATTTACTGAACTGAAGTAATTACCTCAGTCCACACGGAAACTTGTATCATGAGAGTTCAATGTATTGAACAATAATGGCATCGTATCGTGTAGCGTCACTCGATCCCCTTGTGACAATAATTTCATTAAAAAGCGAATTACCACAAGCTGGAATCCTACAACAAACGCGCCCTACTTCTACACAAGCTACTGCTACTTGTGGTACTTGGCATTACAAAATCATTACAAATATTATTTCCGAGCGGCACGAGAAATTACCACATTTTATAACCCTTTCCAGCTTATAATCCAGCCTTCATAAATATTCAAATATAGATACACACACGCGCGCGCGTACCCTCCGCGTATCCTCTCGACTCGTCGAGTTCACATTCTGATGACTTTTTCTTCACCTTAAGACGAAATTAGCACGTCCTATAAATACGGTATCTTCTACACGTGACTGACACGTCCCGCGGGATCTGTCACCATCGGAAACATGTTTTTAATTAAAATGTCTCCACAAGTTCGTTTAAGATGTTCTCTTCCTTTTAGTCGATCAGAAAAATTATTTTCGCCTTGTAAATGCGGATGAAGAAACACATCGATTGATTAAACTTACGTCACGGTTATGTACTGAGAGTTTTGAACTTGTTATATTCTATAAAACCGATCAATGCTGTCTAAAAGTCTATGTCTACGTTGTATCTTAGCCATCGTAGTGCAAAGATCTGGCGTCTAGTTGGTAACTAGAAATATCCATCAAATAAAATATCCATCAAATAAATATATAACGTACTACTAGTTAGTAGCTAGAGTATGCTATAATCTAGAATATCTAGAAAATCTAGTCCTTATGGGACAGTAGTGAATACAACAGAGCTCAGCTCAAAGTAACCTGGAAGTTATAGAATAAGATATTACTCGTTCTTTATATGAACGTTTCTTGGAGAAGTAGGGAGAGATGGAACGAGTGAACGAGGTCCAAATTTGTGGTTTCACCAAATTCTAATAACTGTTGGATGATGATTCTAGAAGTTCTATGATAAGGTGATGCTTCTCGTAGATGAAGGATAAACGATATGAGCAAGATTTAAGGAAGGAAGAAAGAATAATCCAAGACTAATTTTCGACGAAGTATAAAGATAAACATATGGTGACATCACATGACAACCCGGAGGCCTTGTTATATGGGAAATGTTAGAATAACATCGTGTATTCGCTAGATTTCAATGGTTATGTGTATAAATTTTGCATTTGTGAAGCTGCCCACGTCATCATGCTGCTGACGCAAGTACCTTCAGTTTTAAATTAAACACTTGTTCGGCAAACATTTCTCATTTAGATTTCGCTTTGCGAGAATGCATAATGATTTCACGGTTCACTACCAGGTCTGCAAACTTAAAGTCGCATCGACGAAATCAGCAGCAGGAGCCAATTAAAAGCAACTATCGACTCCGCTCTCGATTCGACGGCGAAATAAAGCCCGTTCCTCCACTCTCGATCATATTCCAATCTCATCGATTGTACCCTTTCGTCCCCCTCATCGGAATCGATTTCCCAGACACGTCCCGATTCCACGTCACAGATTAGTTTGGGTTTCATCCGAAGGAGGGGCTTCGATTTTTCCTGGCGTTTGTATGTTTTTTTTTCTGGTTTCCAGTTAGGTCGTGATTGATCGCCACGAGGACAATTTATAAGGTTCGGTGGCGTTCCCAGGACGAAACGAGATAACGATGGGATGAATCAAACGGATCGGATTAGTCGGGCACCGGTAATGGATTTTAATTCTCATTCCGGATGTGAAATTGTTTAGAATGGTCGCGGTGCGATTTGATTTTTCCCTCAGTGAGGAAGAATTGATAGAAAATTCGGCTACTTAAGGCCTTACAAACATGCCCATTTAATAATGAAATGGCTAATAAACCATAACAGGGTTCATACTTATAATCTGAATTTAGTTATTTCAATAACGAACCGTCTAAACAAAATTTCAAATCAAACAAAGGCTGTACATATTCAACCCGGTCTAAGTGACTAAATATTTGAACGAATAATCGGGGAGGATATACGGTAGAGCCTCAACATTTTGACAGTGAAAAATGCTTCGGCATTGGGCAGCTCTTAAAATTTCTTCGCGTTCCTCCGTCCTCGGCCAAACATTCTTCCCGCCTTATCGAAAAATTCCAATTAGAGCGCGGCTTATCTATCGGAACGCGAGCGATTGGATCCTTCCGAAGACACACCGGATTATCCCGAAATAATTAAACTGCGATAATCGTCTCCACATCCGAGCAGACGGGGGATCGGAGCTTCAATCAGATTATTCCGCTTATTGGTAATACCGGCGAGTAAACCGTTGTACAAATCAGGGGATTCGCAGGAAATGTGAGTAAATATTGAAAGCAAAATCGTAATAAAAATATAAAGTAAATACCTTTTCTCCCATTTTGCATTTTGCAGGTTCGGTGGTAAACCATTTCATTAACTCTTTTTAAAACACTTTGGAGTGTTTAAAAATTGTTGCAAAGTTACATTTTGTTCCCATCATACTTCGAAAGATCTTTCCACAGAAAAATATCTGAAGAATATTTTTTAAACAAGTAGTTTCTGGTCTAAGATTCTAGAATGATTGGCCTCGTTGCAAATCTCCCTATTGCTTTCTTCCACGTTGAATATTTAGTAGTTTTCAGTCATTGAATCCAACGAATTTCGGTGGCATTCACCGGGAAGTTCGGGACTCGTGACGTTAATTTCCTGCAGCCTTTCGTAGGGCACAAGTAACGAGTCCACTATCTATTGTGATCTGAATATTCAGGGCGTATCAGAGCGGCCTCCCGAATTTGTAGATAAACAAGTATCTTGGCAAGCAAAAAGGCCCCCGTTCCCTAGGAATAAACAACGTTGCTAGCTAAAAGACGTCGGGATTGGGATCGATTCGATAGCAGCAGTCTAAAGCGCCAAGCGTGGAAAATGTTTTGCGGGTCGCCGTTTTGTCTAGCACAGAAAAGCCATTAAACGTTATGCTAGAGCGTTAATTCAGAAATGTTTGCGTTCGTGGGCGTTTTTATAGCGACGACGTTTCGGGAAGTTCGAAGGGGAATTAACGGCAACATGGAAAAAGAGACACGGCTTGGAAGAGAGAGAGAGGGACTGAATAATGTACGCGTTTAGTATTACTTGCCCCTCTTTCTCTCTCTCTTGTTCGCTTTTGTCATTGTAATGGCCAATTCCAGCTTGAATGGCCGCTTCATAAATATCGAGGAATTCTCTCTCTAAATTAGAAGCGAAATCTGGTCGCGTCACCCCTAGCTTCTTTATACGGTGTGACCTCGTTAATGCTCTATTACCTCTAAACCTTATTGGAATAATGAAAAGATCCAGTTAAGTAGGGGAGA
Source organism: Cryptocephalus primarius (assembly GCA_963576515.1). NCBI lineage: Eukaryota > Metazoa > Arthropoda > Insecta > Coleoptera > Chrysomelidae > Cryptocephalus > Cryptocephalus primarius. The sequence goes on from OY754941.1 coordinate 17,351,522, forward strand.
ACTACACAGTAGTTCGTTTGTATTCAAAGGAATCGATTGTGTTAAAACTGGTCCAAACAACAGAAGAAATACTTCCGCGGTGGAAATTCGCGATTTTCCGACGTTCAATAACCCAGATCGAGCATTTTCCGACCACATCATACTCGCAGGGTTCAAAGATTTGATTCGAAGTGTCTCCGGAAAATCGCGAAGGTCGGAAATTTCGATTTACGTTGCACATTTTCCAACCATACCGTATTTATGGGGTCTAACGAACCGATTCCAAGTGTTACCGGAAAAATCGCGAATTTTTCGTCTGTAGTATACTTCCCTACCGCACTATCATAAGAGCGAGACGGAGTTATTCCAAACGACACCGGAAAATCTGAGAATTTTCCGACCTTCGCGAGTCGTGATAGTGCATTTTCCGATCATACCACACTGGTGACCTCCCGTTGATCGAATCTATAAACCATATTAATGGTCCACTGAGATCTGGGTTGATTTAACATTCGCTTTGATCAAAATCAAACATGCTATCATGTTGTCGACCTTGAAAATCCGAATCTAGCAGTTTTTGACCCTTTGGGGTAATCGTTGACCTAAACATTCGATTGTGTTGCCAACTGGCAAATAAAGAATTCAAACTCATTACTAATTTTCGCTCAGAGTATTCAATATTTAAGTTCTGGTCCTAATGCTGACAAATGCTAAAATTACTCTCACACGACAGTCAAAGTTCAACTGACCGTAAGAAGTAATGTTCTGTTAGATTGCGTTCGTAAAGATACGTCATTGGACGTAGGAAATACCAACGGATTCGGTAAATTCAAGTGAACTAGAAATAATATAGGTCGACAGTAAAATATGAATTCGATTTTCTCCTGAAAAGCTGGTGTGAAAATTGAATTTCACCTTATCGTTTCTGCATAAGCGACGCACTCACGGGCTCCCATTAAACATTCGAAAATAAACTGTATTAAAACCGAACCGACGCGAGGAAATCCTTCGGAAAATAAAACCTAGGTGCTCCAATAAAAATGTTAAAATCTGCTCACTCGTAGAAAGGATGTTTTCGTTTAACCGAGTATTGCGATACGTCAAAAAACTTCGCGAGCCTTCCGAAGAAAATCTTGTTCGTCGGATACGCTTCAGTGGGAGAATTTCCCATCACTTTCCAATATTGGCTAATCGGGAAATTGACGAGACGGAACGATAAAATTACGCACGCCCGACGGCCCCGGCCCTCCGGGTAACCCTCCTAAGAATTAACAAACTGAAAGGGAAGAGATACATAATGTACGACTAAATTCGAAAAATTTTCCTCCTCCAGCTTAATCAACTTAACTTCATCGCAGACATCTAGGCGCCTCTCCCGAAATTCTCTTCGAATATTTTCTCAGATGTTGTCACTTGTACGCGCCGCCATATTTCACGGAACTCATTCCGCCTCCACCCTAAACTAGGTCCCCCCTTGATAATAATTGTCATGTTCGGAATGTTTATGACTATATTGGGTATGTTTAGCGTGCCGCGTACGACGACGATGCAGGCGGCGAAGAATGCACGGCGTGGAATTAATCCATCGCAAACATTCTAACTCGCGCTATCCGACATTAACATTAATCGGATATGGACTTTCTACATACAGCTTTGCCTCTAACTACTTACGGCCTAATCACCTATAATATACGTATAATCAATATAGAACAACTAAATAATGGAGAAAGAGAGAATCCGCGCATTTTCCTACTTTCACGCTTCCCGATCACGCATTTTCCGACCCCAACGTTCCCTCGGGAGAATATTGAAACGATTCCAAGCGTCCTTGGAAAATTAGCATATTTTCCCACCTTCGCGGATCCAGATCGCGTATTTCCTGCCACACAATTGATTCCAAGTATCGCCGGAAAACCGCGTAGGTCGGAAAATGCTCATTTTACCACGGTACCGTACTCATAGAAGCCTAACGAACCGATTCTGAGGTCACCGGAAAAATCGGGAATTTCCCGACACTCACGGTTACAGTGCGTAACCTCGTCGTATCGATAAGAGCTTAATAGATCGATTCTAAATGACGCCAGAAAATCTGAGAATTTTCCGATCCTCGCGAGCCGTGAACGTGCATTTTCCGACCGTATCACAATACTATCGTTGTGATATCACATGTTGTGATATCACGTGATCAACGTGATACGTTGATCGAATCTATAAATCGTATTAATAGTCTCATTGATCTGAAAATGAAACATGCTATTACGTATTCGAACTTCGAAAATTCGAATCTGGCAATATTTTTTAGTAACTAATTTTTCGCACTAACACAGTCCTGGATTTGGCTTGCTCCCTTATTTAGTCAAGCTATGAGGTCCCAAAAAGACGAAGAGACAGCTTTATTAGCGTAATTAGCAATTAGTTTAGCAAACTTGTTACGAAATAGTAGCAGTGACGTCAAGGTTATAAATTTTATAACGAGACTTATATCTACTACAGCAGGCATAAACTCGTTCGCGAATGAAGAGAGAATTCGTTATTTGAAATAGAATAGCCTGAGTTCTGTTAAAGTCCTCGGCGGCTTTGTATTAAATTCCTGGATAAGAAAACGAACTTATTATCCTCCCACTTGTCTGAAACGGTACAATGAACATCGACTCAGCAGGTAACAATGTATCAGGGACATTTTCTCCACCTCCCATCTGTGTTACTCGATTGATATAATACCTTCCATTCCCTGAACTTTCCTCATGCATCCCACGAAATTTCGGAATAAAGAAAAACGACTACGGACGGCCCTCCGGCCTCAGGTAGGGGACGAAAGAGCAATAAAATTCTTATTTTCCCCTTTTGGAATGTTTGTCTTGTGCGGATAATAAAACCCGTTCTTCGTCCCGTCTCGCAATACGAGTATTGATCTGGCCATCGAAGTGGAAAAGGAGACGCAGACGGAAGAGCGATGGGACTCTTTTGCATGAAGATTCGCCACGTTTGCCAATGCTAATTAGGTTGGGGTGAGTAATTTCGAATGAAAGTATGGAGCCAAAGAAAGAAGATCAATAATACACAATATAATAATACACAAAAGAAGCTGACTCGATGACCCTAGCTTTTGTAATTTTGTAAAGGTCGAACAAAATTAAGGATAAAATTGCTTCATGTAAGTTTGTGTGCGCAAAAGATATGCGTAACTGATTGGAAATAATCTTGAAATATTGGAAGGAGTTTTTCAGCTCACAAATATATGAATACAGATACGAAGCAAACTTTTTCAACTTAAATTTACCTATTTTCCAACCATATTTTCCTTCTCTATTAATAAGCAATGCAATTAAGCAGTCGCAACTATGAAAATAGCTGACCACATAGCTTCAAGTCGTTTGCATTTCCCGAAGACAATTAAAACGAAAGTAAACATCATTTGCGCTGCCTCAAATTTCTTTTAACCACACTTTCGATTTGCGCTTCCTTCTACCCCACATCTATTTCAGGTCTAAAGTATGCACCCGACCATTCCCTGGTAAATATAGATTGTTGTAAACCGACAACGAATAGTTGTGGATCGTTTGAAAATCAGGAAGCGTCTAGTAACGACGCAAAGATATGGCGAGTTTCGAATTTATGAGCCGTTTCTGTTTGCTCGTTTGTATACGCTGTCGACTTAAACTGCGAATGGGTTGCAATAAAATCGCTTTGTGGGGTTAGTTTGTTTTTTTTTGGAAACGTACACAACGGCATTTCGGTGTGCAGGAAATTGTTTTGGAAAGACAGTTTGGGTAATTTTGTGATAAAGCACCGATTTTTGAAACGAGCTCCCGTTATTAAAATTTACATACGTATGCATTGTGCACTAAACCCGGTAATTTATTACAAGATAACGAATCAATGGCACTTTGCCACATCAATACCGCCGAACAGTCTAGCGTGCCTTAACCCGAATGGAGGTCGGGACTCGATGACCACGGCATTGCAGTATGTACGAACACTACAAAACTGCTCACAGAAAACGTATAAATAGAAGTCCGTGACTGCCAAACTGGATTTTCTTCCGGCACTGAATCAGAGTCGTCGTCCCGGTTATGCGCGGCTATTCGGAGTTTTATTGGGGGACCCTTTGGAAATTTTCGATCCATTCTCTTTTCCTAAAGACGCCAGTACTTCGGAGGTAATTGGCTCGTTGTAGACCGCTCCGGAATACTAAAGAGGCGAGACCGAGCGGGGCCTCGGAGAAAACACTATTTACGGGAAATTGCTCGGGAAACGTTAGGAAGTTTGAGGACGGTTACGGAGGGGAAGTAGGCCTAATTTTCATGTTTTTTAAAGCGAAAAATATCGTTCGCTTCGTGCGTGCGAGATAAAAAATGGAAGACGCTTCCCGATTATAAGAAAGAATAAAATGTATAGGCTATATAGTATGACACACACACACAAGGCGCAGTAGCGAATCAAAGCCATACAAGTCGGTATCCAGGAGGTAGGCCACGCGTCCCTTCGTCCCACCCTGGAGTTAAGCAAATCTTCTTCTGTCGCCCGTGTCTCGGGATTTTGTAGGCACCGTTTATCAGAAGACTTACTGTTGTGCTGGCTTAGACGGCACTGAAATAATTTTTGATCGATGTTTGAGTTTTCAGGAACTCCCATTATGATTATTGATCATATTAGCGTCCCAATAACTTAACAAGGAAGGTATTCCCAATATAATAGTTAGATTATAATCTATAGGTAACATAAAATCAATGTCAAAATTTTGGGGGAAAAACTTGTGAAACTATACACCTTGTAATTTTAAGGGTAGTGTAGAATAACTAAATAAGTGAATTACTCATAACAAAATATCATTGGTAAAAAACAGGTATGAGAATATCCCATTACAAGTTAAAGGCAATGTGAAAATACTTCAATAGAAATTTCAACGAAACCAACAAGGCATTACCATCCCTTCTTGGGAAAAAGGCCTGTAAATTTTTCTCAGGAACTAATAACGCCTCCAATAATTATACAAAATTATTCTCATCCATTTTGTACCATGAAGTACTTCAATATACAGATTCCAAGACAAAAAAATCTAAAAATTTGGTTTTAATTTTCAAATCAAAATCAAAGATATTTTGGAAAAATTAAATTTGGCTTCTCGTATATATTTCCATATATTGCGAAAGGAAATATTAAAATTTCGAGTAACTGCTACCGAAAGATTATGTTGCATAGCACACCATAGCATTTTCTCCTTAATAAGAAGCTTAGTTTTACTGCCATTTAACGTTCCCGTATTTGAAAAAAATATACGTTTATTATAAAATCCTGGGAATGAACCAATAAAAGTCTCAACGTTCACTGTGGAGATGTCTGTGAATTTTGCTTTTATGGCCTTTATATCATGAAACTGAGCAAGTAAAATTGTCTCTCGAGTAATAAAGTGTTAATTACGTTCCCGACTTTAGTGATTAGTGCCGTATTACACCAGTGACTTTCAGCTTGCCTAGGTTTTAAAATTTATAATATACTGACTTAAATCTGTCTTATACATCATCTCTTCTGCCAGAGATAGAGATTTAGCCTTATTAAAAGTTGCTTGACCATTTGTAGACAAAAGTACCCATAAATTGCCCAGACGTATTTTATTACATAACTCGCAAAAATATTTATATCTCGCGTCTGCAATAAAAACCGGCATTAATTTCCAATATTCCATTAGTTAGTAATATGTAATTCTCACCCTTAGACATTAAAAACGAACCCGATTCTAACCAAACAAGTTATAAACTTATCGGAAAACAAACGCCCGTTTCGTACTTTATCCTTTATTCGATCGCTATAATACTTCTCTCTTACATTTCAGCCATTTTTATCGCCGCGAAACTCTCGCATTTCTTTTATGGCTCTCTTTTACGGTGTAAAGATAGATTTATCCTCGAACCGAAAAAAGAATGTTTCTATAGGAACAATAAGAAAACTGGAACGTTTCATTATTCTGAAGGGCGGGAACGTGCCGCGCTAGGGATAATGACGTGAAAGGGTTAACGCGACAACATTTTAAAATTACACTCGTGCTCGGCCGGATTACGGCCCCAAAAATGTGGGAAATATCCTTGAAATGGGGATGTGGAAATTTTCGGAATGAGCGAGAACAATGACGACGGCACGGGAGGGTGATTAATGAAAACGGGCGCGATAACAAAAAAATAAATGGTGAAATAATAGAATTAATATGACCACCGAGTAGCGTACATCACTTGAAGGGATTGATTTGTTATTTTTGTAATTTAGGACTACTTTCCATATAGTATAGCAGTCTATAGACTGGCAGGAAACAGTTTACAACTGCCGAAGGGTACAAGCGGACATGTGTAAGTTACTAGCAATAACGTGACGTCAATATCGTAACTATCCATCATGAAATTGATTTGCTTTTCACCTGAAGTACCTAATTGGATCACATGGCAACTGTCACATCCCCGTTCCTCCAGTTTCCAATTATTCTTACTTTTTCGTCGATTTCCCTTTTATTTCCACTACTGCTCGCCCCCTGTGCGACTTTAATTAGCCAATCGTGATTTCGAACAGTAATGAACTGCCCGAGTCGACTTTAACTAACCCATTAACTGACTAACTGAGCCGCCCGTTTCGCGACGCTTCGTACAACGTTCATTTATCGAAAGTGGGGCGACGGTACCCTCGTTCGATCAACTATCACTTTGATAACGTTGGAAAATATCCCAATGGGGCAGGCACGCAAAATATACCTTATAATCTGTTGACATTTCTAAAGGGAAGGTAAGAACTTTTGCTTCCTGGCGGTGGTTTGAACCAAAGCATACCTTTACGCTCCCTCGTGGAATTGGTTAATCCTGGGCTTTAGTTAAAATCAAATTGTTGAATCAAAGACATATGGAGTGTTGACCTTTTCCTTGTAAATGCCATACCTTTGAGCTCTTGATGTCTTCTTGATCGCCCTTCTCACAAAATGCTCTTAGTAAATCCGTGCTCATAACAATAGTACCATTAAATTTCCACCATATGCTTTGGTAAGGAACATCATACCCATGGTTTATGATAATTTTACGATTGGGACGAATGGACGTTAATTACTTTCCACAAATTTCACCCTCGCGCCTCCGACAATAGTAAAAATACGAAACGTACGTTTGCACGAATCTTTCCCCGTTTTCCCGTGCATTACCTCGATCGATTCCGATCACGACGAAAAAATTGCGGATCGCATTGGCGTGTTTAGGGTCCGCGAAAATCGATCCCTTCAACCGCGAAAATATTACCGGAAGACGACGATAAGGAGAATGGGTGTTATTCATTTTGTGAATTATTCATGAGTATCGTAACCGTCGGTACCAGCGTTTCGTCTTTTTTTCGCCACCACCATCGACTCCGAACATTATAGCGCTAATGACGTTCCCCTCGTACGTTTCGACGGTGTAGGTTCTTTATTGTCGAATAAAGCGCGAGAAAATTCGATTCCTGGGATATAAACAGGGCGCCCACCGTCTTCCTCCGTATTATTAATGGCGAGTGATACACCTATGCTATAATCGTATAATTTAATGACTAATCCTGCAGTAAAACGTGCCGTTTCTAGTTTTTATGTTGAAATTTTTACATCCCCTGAAGGTGAATGGACGTTCATAAATTTCTTTTTTCCTTTTTCAGGACTTCTCTCTTGGGATGTCAACCAGTGCTTAGTGGACTTAGAAAAAGAACTAGCTATAATTACTGAACAAGCTTTAGAAGGTGAAGAAGCCAGATATGGTGAGTATTATTTATTATTTAGATTATTGATATTTAATCTTCGAAGACACTTAGTTTTATATGCCTTATAAAAAAAGGCTTATAAGAAGAGGCGTATTTTTGTATAATTATCGCATTATGCTGAGTCGATTATTTGTTAATGTAAAATATCCAGAGAAAAATGTTTAATATAAAACTTTTAGAGTTTCTTTAAATCTATTATACCAAAAAATTAAATAGAGGACAACCAAATATTACAGGTGCTACAGTTAATACGTGCTTTTTATTATTTTAAAAAGCTTAGAGTTCCTAACACCTTATAACCCTACTTGTCATAGAGAAATTTATTAACCTTGGGAGAGTTTAATCGTAACGGATACGTTCAAGGTTCGTCCTCAGGAGAAAACAGTCTCAACGCTAATAATCCATAAAATTAGTCTGGTGTCTTCGGGATAATTCTGGAGTGAAGGCTTTTTTCTTCCGGGAAAATCGCCTTATCGCCCGGAAGAAAACACCCTTGGAGATAATGTTATGAAATGCAAATGAGTTCCATTCCGATTCCGTCCCGTGTGTTACTCGGACTTAAAATTAAATTGCGCAACTGGAAGACAACCTTCGTGCCTCCGATCCGCCCGCGTCCCTCAGGAGTTAAATGGATAATTCAGTGTGGCTTCTCTAATCGATGACGTGTAATTCAATTAAACGAAGTTTAATACAACCGAGAGAGTTTTCCTGCCCAGGTTTTGCCGCTTTCGTCAGGGATCTATTAGAGCTTTCCTAATCTTCGCGGGGCCGCGGCCGAAATTGATTGGGAGAGTGTCGCGGTACACTTCCCTAGAGACCAATAAGAATTATAGACTTTTTGGGCGTTGTTTAGAGAAAGGAAAATCGATGAAACTAAACGAACACATCGGTGGAAACTTAGAAAATTAAGGAAAATGTTCATAAGGTTTACAATACTTCATCTCCTCGCGGTGCTCTTTTGCTTCTGCCTTCAAGGAATTTCACATTCCCAAGTATCCTTCTCTGTTTATTTAGTGGATTATGTCCCGACCTCTTCCATCCCCTTACCTTTTGACTCTGGAGGCGTACGTGTCGGTCTGCAGATCTGTTTGAATAATTAAATTCCATTTCTAATTTACCTTGGGTAAGCTGCTAAGATTAATTAAATTTGGTACCACCCCGTCTTTGTGTTAACGTTGCTTTGGTAGACTCAATTTGTAATATTGACGACTCGCTACGGTTTGCCTTCAAGTAAAACAATTTATAGCAAATTAGTGTATCCTTGATTTTCTGGACTTCAAGGTACAGGTCGAGTTTGCCTAGGAAGTGATGGATTCTAAGCACTGAAAACATTGTCCCAGATTAATAGTCTTCCCAAGTGAGGCTCGTGGCACAACTAGCATTCGTCTGTCCTATTAGAATTTTCTTTGGTTAATGTGAATTTACGTCAAATCCAATTACTATCAAAACCGAGTGGAATTTTCAAAAATTCTGATATTAAAGGGATGAAAATCCCTATAAACCTACTTGCCAGACCATGGTATTATTTGTAAATTGTAAATCATTGCCTTTTGTGATATTAGCCATTGGAGTAGTTGTTTCTGAGTAGTTCATATCTGCAATTGTTTGTTAATTGTAATTTTCTCTACGTTGTTTTAAACCACTGTCAGTTTTGACTTATTTTGATGTACGGTTTTAAGAAAAATCACAACTTTTATAAAGAAAACTTTCATTATTTAAAATATCCAAAAAAATATTAATGAAAATAAATGACTACTACAGAACCAAAATAAGGCTTGCGTCTTCTGAAACTTATGAATTACTTCTGGTTATATCTGCCTAAACGAATTTTCCTAACACGAAGGCCTACTTATGTGCGCCCTTTTTTAAAACCCACCCCTTTTTAAAAAGTACATACTACGATTCCCCAAATCCCGGGTTATCCCACCTTCTTTTAAACTCATCCGTGCGCGACACATTTCGGGAGCGACTTCTTCTGCTCCTCATCTAAACCGAAATTTACATGCCGGGTTTAACAAAGCCAATCCGACTGAAAAGATAACCCGGTTTATCTGCATCGCAAAGTTCTGGGCCATCGCCCGTCGAATCGATAGATTTACACCCTCATCCCCGGATTTCGGTCAGCAGTTTGCGGTCGTATAGAGCCGGAAAAGGGACACTTTCCCCCGTGCGTTGCGACAGAGGGAATACCCAGAAATCAGACCTCGGGGAGAAGGAGGAAGAGGAAGGACTGCGGAATTTTTTTATGACGGTCCTCGTTACGTTTAACCCGGATAAATATTGGATGCGCAAGTTAAAGTTTGAGCGTTAGGACGTGTCACGGATGGAACTGAGGGGATGAAATTACGACGACTTAGTTCGAATTTGTTATGGCAACCCGAAATTTATTTCATGAATTGGGTATATTGGACGTCTCGAAAGTTTTACCGTTACATCGAAGGTAAATAACTTGGTGTAATAGATTCCACAAGTTTTATCGCCGGCGAGCATTACTTGCTAACTTTTTATCGATGTTGGATCAGTTACTGAAATTTTAATTTCTCGTTTACAACGATCCTAAACGTCAAGAGAAACGTCAAGTGCAGCCACATTCAACTTGAGGGATCTCAAAATCTCAATCAGCACAGTGTACCAGTGCATCTTACTCTCGTGTTGTAAGAGAGCAATTTTTTCGTATGGGTGATTAAGGCGAGCATCTTAGATTCACACTGCGTTAACTGTTAAAATGTCGTTTTAATTAATTTCGCCAATTTCACGAATATCAGATTTTCTAAAAAACTAATGAACTCCAGTCGATCATCCGGGAAATAATTTAATAATAAAAAATGATAATTTCGATTCCACTTTGTATCATAATGAAGGCGTATCAATGTTAAACACATCCCGAAACCCTTCCCAGTATAATCAGCACCCCACACCATTGACGTCATCATAAAATCTCCCTTATCTGAAAGTTCATCCCAGAGAACTCTATCCCGAAACCGCTGGAATCAGCTATGCCGCGGGTTTCATTAGAGGATGGAAACAATCCCGGACTTATCCATTCGTTATGCAGCTACTTTAGCGATCTATTCTTCATCCGTGCCCCGACATTCTCGCGTTAATTTCGTAATGACGCCCGAATGCTCGAATTGCCACACCATTAGGAGCGTACGAGTTAGACCCACATCAAACCCGAATTAAGGCGTACTACATGGATAATGGATAGTGAACGGAATGCGTTTATAACCCTCAGCAGGGTCGGGATCTGTATTTTCGCAGGAAGCGAGAAAGAGAAAGAGAGATCGGATCGATAAACCGGAGTTGAAGAAGTTGGAAATTTTAGGTCGGCTCCGTGAGATTTATCAGCTGCAGACGAGACGAGATTTCTCCCCACTCGATATTTCTCCGGGTGATGAAGTAGTTAGGGAGGTTGTTCCAACGTTTTTCGCCTCATTTAAGTCAGATTCGGGACTAAATTTTTAGGTAAAGTTCAAAAATACTTTAGATTGTATAAATGATGGTATGGAAAAAATCATCCTAATCAACAAATCTGCCTATATTGACGGGCATTAAGAGATGCTGCTTCATATTACCGGACTCAAAATGTTATAAGGGATGATTTTTCGCGGAAACGATATATAATGTCAAAAAAAGCCTGGATAAGGTAAACACCAGGGGCGCACATTGTAGCAGTAAGAACTGAAAAATCGGGTTATTTGCTAAGTTGTTCCTCAAAGAGAAAAATAGCAAATAGAAGCACTGAAATATGCTGATTTCGCTTGGATTTTATGCATGATGCAACTATGAACTTCTTGTTTATTCCCTCGCAACATAGTGGTTTGATGATAAGGGCGTTATCGAAAAGAAATCCACTAGAATCATCTCTCTCCCCCACCATCACCATCTCCCCTCCGAAAATTACCCTCTTCTCTTACCCTCTTCACATTCACATAAAAATCTTGGAGATGTCGTTAATGCAATAAAATAATTTTACCATTGAACCGTTTTAAAAAATAAAATTTCGAATCGTCTTTTAACCCCGCGGCCGAACTCGACCACGGGGAAATCCACCACCTTCGTACGTACGGCGCGGAGCCCTCGATATCCCTCCGAGGGATGAAAGTTCGCTACCGACGAAATTGTAGTTTAATTGGCGCGATTCCGGGCGAACTAATCGGGCGATAAGGCCGTAAAGTGAACAAAGGGCTTTTCTAGACTCGTCTCGACGACTCGCGTTTTCCCTTTGTGGAAGGGAACGGCGAGAGAAAACGAGGAAAGGGGGAGAGGTGCAATCGGCACGGTTATTCTCTCGAGATAATTGAGCCACCGATCCCCGTTTAGACCGAAAAGAGGTCGAGGGTGATGGGACGGCAATTAACGCGCTTATTAAATTTTGTAGAAATTTTGAAGAAATTTACTCACTTTTGGTTGAAAGTTGTCGTGTAGACTTCGTACGCCATGTTCTGAAACAAGTAAAAACGATCGTATTAATATTTTTTGCTCGTCATGAACAACACTGACTTATAGTAACTGTGTTAGTATTTTACACAATTACATCACTTAATAAAATAATAATACTCTACAAGGTCATAATGAAATCATTCAATACAAGTGCTTAATATTTCATCCCCTTCCTCAAACGTTGTATAAACATTTTCCCTATTTCCGTTCATTTATCTCTTTACTTCCAGGAGAACGTCTGATTCAGTTCGCCTCCGAGAACCTGGTGACGGAGATCCTTATCCATCCGGTGGTTAGCACCCTTCAGCAATGCATGCGTAATCTTCTCAGCAGCTTCACTCGCCACAGACACATAATTCATTCAGGGTATACTTTCGCTGCTAACGGATCCTGGGCCTTACAGGTAAAAACCCTCGGGGATACTCTGAGGGATCCTAAAAATGAGTCCGAACTCCCTCGGGATGTTTCGATGTACTCGTAGGGTACAATTCTGAAGATGCGAGAGATTTTTATCGTAATCTGATCCCCGTTTGCGATGGAACGCGATAAGGACGAATCGGAAAAAATCCGCAGATCGAAAAAGGATAAACTTTCCTCAGTTCAAATATACTCTACAGATTTAAACAATCACTTTAAATTAAATTTTGGAAAATGTTACCAAAACGTCACGTTTCAGTCATGAATGCGAAAGTGGCTTCTTTTTAAAAGCGAATTTTAAACGGGCCAAAGAAGTTATTTATAACTACGCAATCTTATTACTGCCGTATTGGTTTCCAGCAAAAAAACCGTATTTCATTGGGCCTGTAAAGGTCACAGATTTAATATGTAAGACAGAAAGAGGCGCACAGGTACGGGATATCGCGAAATCAAAGTAAAATAATTTCAAGGGCGATATTCAAAAAAGTAGCAAGCCAAGATTACGACTTTGATTATGGCCTCAGATAAAATGACACTTTTTAGGTATTAACGAGTCGTTTGAAATTTAACTATTCAATTATTATTCTCTAACGACTTCAAATGAGATTAGTATTTTGTCATCTTATGGTGCTGTTTCATTCAATGTGCGTTACATCGGCGAAAGTACATGTGTGTATTTAAACAGAATAGAAAGAAAACTTTGCTGCGAAGAAATGTAGAGACCCAGCAATATTCGAACACGATCAAGAGAGGATATTTAGGAACCCACTTTGGCTAGAAAGAAATTGTTCGGAAAAATTAAAACCCCCTCTATTTCTCCCACTTCCAGGATGGTACCTTCTCGCTGGCCGACTTCTCCGAGGCCTTCCAGGAGATCGAAGTCCAACGGGTCATACGCGCGTACGAGAACGGCATCGGCGTCGACCTGCACTGCTCCCCCGAGGGGGACTGGACCAGGTTGCCGAAGGAGGCGTTCGCCAAGGCGTGCAAGGTCCGCATCAACCCCACGGACGTACTCAACTCCGGCTCGCCCGCCATCACCGGCTTCGTCAACTACCTGGAGCCGTTCGTCGTGCCGACGACGCTGGAATGCCTCCTGGAGAGTACCGACGTCGTGGGGAACATACGGTTCTCCAGGCCGACGTTGTACGTGTTTCCCGGAGGGCAAGGTACGACCCAACCCTTGGATCGGTTGAATTGCAAGGCTCGAAATTGAGTAAAAGGGGTGTGACGAGTGGAAAAAATTGAAAAAAGGTCCGTTTTTCAGATATTTTCAAATATTCTTCAGGAGATGCATTAGAACTGTTCGCTTTACAATCCTCCAAAATTTGAATCGACTAAAATCTATAGTTTAGGAGTTACAAGGGTTAAAATTTAGTAAAAGTGATATGCATGAGGTTGGGGTAACAAGTGAAAATAAAAAAAAATTATAAAACATTCCATTTTTGAGATATTTACGAAATTTACTCAGAAGGTCCTTCAGAAATGTTCACTTTAGAGTTCTTCCAAATTTGAAGTGAATAAATTCTGTAGTTTGGAGCTTGTAAGGATTGAAATACTTTTACCTTGCTATCGGTTTCCACCTGTACATTTTCTCCGCTTTCAGACTTTACCAATCAAGCAGAGGATTATTAATCAGGTTTATTCCCATCTATAAATTTCACCGGAACGGTCTTTTGTCACTAAATAATAACTACCTACGAAGCAAACGTCTAATCGGAACTACAGTACATTTAGTAGTGGTGCCCAACGTTTTACCTCACAGCACTAATAAATTGGCTCCCTCGAGATTGATCTCATGGGATGAGCATGTTTTGTTTCATCGACTTCTCTCTTTTCCCACAGGTGATGCTGCCCTTTTCGGGATAAGCGGTTTCAACATGCTCCTGGACGGTGGGTATGCGAGGAAGGCGTGCTTCTGGGATTTCGTGAGGCACTTAGATAGGTTAGACGCTGTGCTTATGACAAGACTGAATAATAGTAATGTAGGAGGAATTAGCTCTGTACTACGGAGGAAACGGCAGGATGCGCTTTACCCCCAAATAGGCCATTTCTTTTGTAATTTACAGGTAAGAGGGAAAGAAGGGCGATTCTTGAGTGCTTTAACATAATCATCTACTTCCTTATCGGCTTTGTTTACGCGGAATAAAATCTTTTCCTTGATGCAAATCTGTTAACTTTCAATAATTATCATCTAGCGAAATGAACTTGACATATCCTCAAATTCTCTTGTAGGAACGGAAGGCGCTGCTTAGTCCGGACGGCGACAAAGACAAGGACCCATTGCTGATAAATCTGTTAGAGGAGGGTCAAGAAATCATATCGAACCTGCGCCATCTTAGCCTGACGCCTCAGGTCTGCTACCGAGATTCCGAGCCCATAAACCTGTACCATAAAGTAGGTCATGGTACATTAGATATGTACGTACTTAGTCCGGCCAGAGACTCACGGGAAGTCAAAGAGTTCCTGCAGAAGTGGAACCAAAGCGACCAAAAACTATTCGCCAACGCCAAGTCTAGTCGAGAGTTTACTTTCCCTATACAAAATTTAGTTTCGATAGCAGCTTTACTGGTTTGGCAGCCTGCCAATCCGACCGACACCATTACTAGAATATTAATACCGGGAAGTTGTCCACAGAGGAAGATTTTCGAAGGTTTGGAGAGACTGAAACACTTAGAATTCCTAAAGCACCCAGTGTGTACTGAAAAATCTTTAATGCCAGTGAGCGTCCCCAAAAAGACTGTTAAAGAAAGCATTATTGAAAAAGTGATACCCACCAAAGAAAAAGTGGTCGTAGAGAAGAAAGAAAATAAACTCATTGAAGATAGCATCATTGCCAACGGAGACGTCGTCAAAGAAAAAATCGTTAAGAAGTCCGATTCAACGGAAAGCGAACGCAGTACCAGAGTAAAGAAAGTGGAAGAACCCAAAATCATCGAAAACGGAGAAAAATCGGAGAAGCCGAAGATTAGACAAAAACCACCGAAAGGCAGAAGCGAGTCTCAGCAAAGGAGGAAATTATTGGAGAAAAAAATATCACCTACTACACCCAAAAAGACTGAAGCTGATGATGTGAAAGAGAAGGACGTAAAGAAACCAACCAAGCCCTCACCTATCAGCACCCCGGCCAAAAGCACAAAAGATGCCACTAACAGAAGAGTCATCGAAAGTAAAATCAAAAAAGAATTGCCTGCCACGAAACCTCTCCCTCCAGCACCAAAAGAGGAGCCCAAACCCAAATTCGAAAGGAAACCCATTTCCAGAAGACCAAAGGCTATGAAAGCTCCCATCAGCCCCGTCAAGAAACTGGTAAATGGCGTCCAAAAACCCGACAGCGTCTCCCGACGAGGTAAATTAGATAAGGAAGGTACCACCGATTCCAGTACAGTAAGTACGCCTTCTGCCGATCAAGACAGCATTTTGAAAAAAGACATATCAAAACTTACGCCCGATGAGATTCAGCAGCTCAAAGCTCAAGAACTTGCTGACTTAAAAGAAGAACAAGAGGCTGTGAAGGAAATCGAAGCAGTATTCAGAAAGGGGGAAACCAAAAAGGTAGACGACCCGAACGTCAGAGTAGTGAAAGACGTTTCCATCGAGGAGAAGTTCGAAAAAGACGAGTACCTAATCATCGAAAAGGAGGAAATTGAGCACGACTCTCTAGACGACAAGGAAGGCAAAGAGGGCGAAATGCAGAAACTGACGCGGGACAGCGAAGAGTCTGAAAAACAGAGGAAACTCAGCGACGAAGACATCTTAAAACGAGACGTGATCCAAGAACAAGTCGAAGAGATTGTCGAGAAAGCCGAAGGAGTTATCCAAGCCAAAGAGGAACCTGCAGCTGCCAGCAAAGCTCACAGCCCCGAAGAAAAATCGACTGACAAGAAAGAAGTCGATGAAGAAAAAGACGTTGCCGAATCACAACCAGAAGAAAAGGTATCCGTTATCAAATCCGGCGATACCACCACTGCTCCAACACTTCCCGAAGACGAACGCATTCCATTGGACGAGATCAAAGAAGACAGCGGGGCTGTAATCGAGGAAAAATACGTGAAAGAAGAGACCAAAGAGAAGGAATTGCCCGTCATCCAATTACCTCCAAAAACCTTCGAGACAGTCAGCAAACTCCCTACAGTCGCAGGAATACGCCTAGACAAACAAACTCACATCAGAGATATCGTGAAAACTCCTGACGAAGTCGCCGACTTGCCGGTCCACGAAGAAGCCGACTTGGAATATATCAAAACCGATACGAAAACTAATGAAGTGACCGAAGATAAAGAACAGAAAGCCGGCGCCTCCGATAAGGAACATCTGAAGGAGGTTGAACCCGAAAAAGACAAAGATGACGTTGCTCAAGACATCAAGGAGAAAAGAGCCATAGTGCGAGAGGAATTGAAAACACTAACAGATACTGTTCTACAAAATGAATTAGCCTTAGAAAAGGATATCCTGGAAAAGACCATTTCTAAGTTGGAAGAAAAAACCGAAGGAGATAAGGATGTACTAGAAAAAGCTGAAGTGGAAACTAAAGAGAAGGAATTTACCGACAAAACCACATCAGAACCGACTAAGAAATCACCAGACTTGAAAGAAGTTACAAGCGAATTAGAACCAAAAGAGGAAGAAATAATAAAGGCTGTAAAACATGAAGATTTTGAGAAGCATTCTAAAGATTTAGATGAAAAAATAATAACACAAGAATTCTTAAAAGCTGAGAAAGAAATACTCGAAAAACACTCTCCTGAAGACAAATCTAAAACGAAAAGTCTGTCTCCGACGAAAGAAGTAGCAGCTCCGACGAGCGTAGAACGAGAAGAAACTGAAGCAACGAAGGATATCTTCAAACGAAAAACTCCTTCTCCGACTGAAGAGAAAACAATTCCCTCAGAGACGGAAACAGAAATCGAAAAACGAGAAAAGAGTCGATCTCCGACAAAAGGAGAACCGGCTCACATTGACATCGCTAAAGATTTAGCTCATGAGAAACCCGAAGTTGAACATATAAAAGAACAAGCTCTTGGCGAAAAAGTAATCATAGGTCACCCAGAGACGGAAAAAGGAATCGAAAAACGAGAAAAGAGCAAGAGTCCATCTCCAACAAAAGAACCGGCTCACGTTGGTATTGCTGAAGAAGAACAAGACAAAGAAATTACTAAAAGCAAGAGCCCCTCTCCGACAAAAGACGTACTCATTGAGCACGAATTGGACGCAGAACCGAAGGAACTTGCACCTACTCCAGTCGATCAAGATACAATAAAAACTAAATCTCTGTCTCCTACTCAAGGCAAGTTAGATGAGATGGATAAGGTAGAACCAAAGATAAGTAAAGAAACCAAGGATGACATCAAGAGTAAAAGTCCATCACCAACCAAAGAAGCACCAATTGAAAAAGAAGAATCCAAAGAGTTAAGTACCAGTCAATTAAAGTCAGAAACCCGTATGAGTATAGAGTTAGAAGCAAAACCCGATATTAAAGAGGAAATTATAAGCAAAACTCCATCTCCATCTCCAAAGGAACGCAAATTAAGCAAAGACTTAGCTCTCAGTGAACCAGACGTTGTACACAAGGAACCTAGAAAGAGTGTAGATTTGGATAAAGAAGAAGAGGCTAAAGAAGAAATTAAAAGCAAATCTCCATCTCCTACTCTAGAAGATCGAAAGTTGAGCAAGGACTTAGGCCTGAAAGAACTAGAAGTTGGACATAAGGAAGGTAGAAAAAGTGTAGACTTAGACACGAAAGAAGATGCTGAAAAAGGCATTAAAAGTAAAACTCCATCCCCAACTCGAGAAGAACGAAAGCTAAGCAAAGACCTAGGTCTCAGTGAATTACATGTTGCTCACAAAAAACACGAAGAAATCGTAGATTTGGACACAAAACAACAAATTAAAGAGGATGTTAAGGCCAAAACTCCTGCAACTCTAGAAGAACGAAAGTTAAGCGAGGACTTAGGCGTGGGTGAACTAGAAGTTCCACATAAAGAACCTAGAAAAAGTATGGACTTAGCTACAAAACAAGAAGTCAAAGAAGCAATTAAAAGCAAATCTCCATCTCCAACTCCAGATGATGGGAAGTTAAGCAAGGACTTAGACGTCAGTCAACTCGATGTTGTACACAAGGAACCTCGAAAGAGTGTAGATTTGGATGAAAAAGATGCCAAAGTTGACGTTAAAACCAAAACTCCATCTCCAACTCCTGAAGGCAGAAAGTTAAGCAAGGACCTAGGCGTGAGTGAACTTGATGTTGCACATAAAGAACCTAGAAAGAGTGTAGACTTAGATACAAAGGAAGAAATGAAAGAGGCAATTAAAAGCAAAACTCCATCTCCAACTCTAGCAGACAGAAAGTTAAGCAAGGACTTAGGCGTGGGTGAACTAGATGTTGCACACAAGGAACCCAGAAAGAGTATAGATTTGTATAAAACAGATGCCAAAGATGACGTTAAAACCAAAACTCCATCTCCAACTTCAGAAGACCGAAAACTAAGCATGGACTTAGGTGTCAGTGAACTAGATGTTGCGCATAAGGAACCTAGAAAAAGTGTAGACTTAGCTACAAAACAAGAAGTCAAAGAAGCAATTAAAAGCAAATCTCCATCTCCACCTCCAGACGATAGAAAGTTAAGCAAAGACTTAGGCGTGGGAGAACTAGACGTTGCACACAAGGAACCTCGAGAGAGTGTAGATTTGGATAAAAAAGATGTTGAAGATGAAGTTAAAAGCAAAACCCCATCTCCAACAGCGGAAGAGCGAAAGTTAAGCAAGGACTTAGGCGTGAGTGAACATGATGTTCCACATAAAGAACCTAGAAAAAGTATAGACTTAGCTGCAAAACAAGAAGTCAAAGAAGCAATTAAAAGTAAATCTCCATCTCCAACTCCAGAAGATGCGAAGTTAAGCAAGGACTTAGACGTCAGTCAACTAGATGTTGCACACAAGGAACCTCGACAGAGTGTAGATTTGGATAAAAAAGATGCCAAAATTGGCGTTAAAACCAAAACTCCATCTCCAACTCCTGAAGGCAGACAGTTAAGCAAGGACCTAGGCGTGAGTGAACTTGATGTTGCACATAAAGAACCTAGAAAGAGTGTAGACTTAGATACAAAGGAAGAAATGAAAGAAGCAATTAAAAGCAAAACTCCATCTCCAACACCGGAAGACGGAAAGTTAAGCAAGGACTTAGGCGTGAGTGAACATGATGTTCCACATAAAGAACCTAGAAAAAGTATAGAGTTAGCTGCAAAACAAGAAGTCAAAGAAGCAATTAAAAGTAAATCTCCATCTCCAACACCGGAAGACCGAAAGTTAAGTAAGGACTTAGACGTCAATCAACTCGACGCTGCACACAAAGAACCTCGAAAGAGTGTAGATTTGGATAAAAAAGATGTTGAAGATGAAGTTAAAAGTCAAACCTCATCTCCAACAGCGGAAGACCGAAAGTTAAGCAAGGACTTAGGCGTGAGTGAACATGATGTCCCACATAAAGAACCTAGAAAAAGTATAGACTTAGCTGCCAAACAAGAAGTAAAAGAAGCAATTAAAAGTAAATCTCCATCTCCAACTCCAGAGGATGCGAGGTTAAGCAAGGACTTAGACGTCAGTCAACTCGATGTTGCACACAAGGAACCTCGAAAGAGTGTAGATTTGGTTAAAAAAGATGCCAAAATTGACGTTAAAACCAAAACTCCATCTCCAACTCCTGAAGGCAGAAAGTTAAGCAAGGACCTAGGCGTGAGTGAACTTGATGTTGCACATAAAGAACCTAGAAAGAGTGTAGACTTAGATACAAAGGAAGAAATGAAAGAAGCATTTAAAAGCAAAACTCCATCTCCAACAGCGGAAGGCCGAAAGTTAAGCAAGGACTTAGGCGTGAGTGAACATGATGTTCCACATAAAGAACCTAGAAAAAGTATAGAGTTAGCTGCAAAACAAGAAGTCAAAGAAGCAATTAAAAGTAAATCTCCATCTCCAACTCCAGAAGATGCGAGGTTAAGCAAGGACTTAGACGTCAGTCAACTCGATGTTGCACACAAGGAACCTCGAAAGAGTGTAGATTTGGTTAAAAAAGATGCCAAAATTGACGTTAAAACCAAAACTCCATCTCCAACTCCTGAAGGCAGAAAGTTAAGCAAGGACCTAGGCGTGAGTGAACTTGATGTTGCACATAAAGAACCTAGAAAGAGTGTAGACTTAGATACAAAGGAAGAAATGAAAGAAGCATTTAAAAGCAAAACTCCATCTCCAACAGCGGAAGGCCGAAAGTTAAGCAAGGACTTAGGCGTGAGTGAACATGATGTTCCACATAAAGAACCTAGAAAAAGTATAGAGTTAGCTGCAAAACAAGAAGTCAAAGAAGCAATTAAAAGTAAATCTCCATCTCCAACACCGGAAGACCGAAAGTTAAGTAAGGACTTAGACGTCAATCAACTCGACGCTGCACACAAAGAACCTCGAAAGAGTGTAGATTTGGATAAAAAAGATGTTGAAGATGAAGTTAAAAGTCAAACCTCATCTCCAACAGCGGAAGACCGAAAGTTAAGCAAGGACTTAGGCGTGAGTGAACATGATGTCCCACATAAAGAACCTAGAAAAAGTATAGACTTAGCTGCCAAACAAGAAGTAAAAGAAGCAATTAAAAGTAAATCTCCATCTCCAACTCCAGAGGATGCGAGGTTAAGCAAGGACTTAGACGTCAGTCAACTCGATGTTGCACACAAGGAACCTCGAAAGAGTGTAGATTTGGATGAAAAAGATGCCAAAGTTGACGTTAAAACCAAAACTCCATCTCCAACTCCTGAAGGCAGAAAGTTAAGCAAGGACCTAGGCGTGAGTGAACTTGATGTTGCACATAAAGAACCTAGAAAGAGTGTAGACTTAGATACAAAGGAAGAAATGAAAGAAGCAATTGAAAGCAAAACTCCATCTCCAACACCGGAGGGCCGAGAGTTAAGCAAGGACTTAGACGTCAGTCAACTCGATATTGCACACGAGGAACCTCGAAAGAGTGTAGATTTGGATAAAACAGATGCCAAAGATGACGTTAAAACCAAAACTCTATCTCCAACTCCAGAAGGCAGAAAGTTAAGCAAGGACTTAGGCGTGAGTGAACTTGATGTTGCACTTAAAGAACCTAGAATGAGTGTAGACTTAGATACAAAGGAAGAAGTGAAAGAAGCAATTAAGAGCAAAACTCCATCTCCTCCAGACGATAGAAAGTTAAGCGAAGACTTAGGCGTGGAAGAACTTGATGTTGCACACAAGGAACCTCGAAAGAGTGTAGATTTGGATAAAAAAGATGTTAAAGATGAAATTAAAAGCAAAACCCCATCTCCAGCAGCGGAAGAACGGAAGTTAAGCAAGGACTTAGGCATGAGTAAACATGATGTTTCACATAAAGAACCTAGAAAAAGTGTAGACTTAGCTGTAAAACAAGAAGTCAAAGAAGCAATTAAAAGTAAATCTCCATCTCCAACTCCAGAAGATGCGAAGATAAGCAAAGACTTAGACGTCAGCCAACTCGATGTTGCACGCAAGGAACCTCGAAAGAGTGTAGATTTGGATAAAAAAGAAGTTAGAGATGAAGTTAAAGGCAAAACCCCATCTCCAACAGCGGAAAAACGAAAGTTAAGCAAGGACTTAGGTATGATTGAACTCGATGTTGCACATAAAGAACCTAGAAAAAGTGTAGACTTGGATAAAAAAGAAGATACAAAAGACGGACTTGAAAGAAAAACTCCATCGTCAACTCTAGAAGACCGGAAGTTGAGCAAAGATTTAGGTGTGAGTGAACCAGAAGTTGGACACAAGGAACTTACAAAGAGTTTAGATCTCGATACAAAACAGAAGGTCAAAGAAGATATTAAAAGCAAATCTCCATCTCCAACTCCAGAAGTCCGAAAGCTAAGCATGGATTTAAGTCTCAGTGAACCCACAAAGAGTGTAGATTTGGATAAAAAGGATATTAAAGACGAAGTTAAAAGCAAAACTCCAACTCCTGAAGACCGAAAATTAAGCAAAGATTTAGGTATTGCTGAACTAGGTGTTGCCCATGAGGAACCTAGAAAAAGTGTAGATTTAGACACAGAACAAGATGTTGAAGCACAAGCTAAAAGCAAAACCCCCTCTCCAACTCCAGAAGTTCGCAAGTCAAGCAAAGAGTTAGGCCTAAGTAAATTAGACGTTGAACATAAACTCGAAGACGAAACTAAAAAATCTGTTGACAGCCTTCCAGACCAATTAGATGCTGTCGAAATGAGAGAAGAAGATAGCATAAGTAAAATTTCATCACCAACTGAAGAAAAAATGGTGCAAGAAGTTAAAGCTATAAGTCCTTCGCCGACTAAAGGAGTAATATCCGATGAAGTATTGAAGGACACTAAAGTTTTAGACTTAGAGCCCAAGGAGGAGAAACTTGAACTAGCAGTTAAATCCAAAAGTCCATCTCCAACTAAAGACGTGACAGAGGTAATGAGAGCAGAACCTACAAAAGGTATAGATTTAAAACAAAAAGATGAAGAATTTCAACCCGAATCTACCGATAAAATGAAAGAAAAGAGTCCATCACCTACTGGAAAAATGTTACCTCAGGAAGAAATCGATTTAAAAGATTTAGGTGCGAAACCCACAGAACATATAGAACTTGAAACAATTCAGAGTAAAACCCCTACGCTTGCTGAAAAACGAGCAACACCAACTGACAAGGAAACTAAAGACTCTAAAGATTTACTTCTGGACACACTAGACTTAAAAGCCAAAGATCTTGAGGGAATTAAACCAATGGAAGACATTGCTACGGAACAAATCGTTGACGCTATAATAAAGGATATCAAAAGTAAAGCGTCATCACCTACAAAAGAACCTCTTCTCCAAACGGAAGAAGAAAAACAAACTACGCAACCATCTCTTGGTAAATTGGACGTAGAACCGACAGGCCTAAAGGAGATAACCGATAAAAGTAAAAGCCCGTCACCAACCAAGGAAAAAGAAATTACAAGCAAGAGTCCATCTCCGACAAAAGAAATATTGACACATGAAGTCGTCGAAGATTCCAAAGTTTTGACACCGAGTAAACTAGACGTGGAATCTAAGGATCGTGCTTATGAGGACACTGCAACGGTTAAGGGTAAAACTCCATCTCTTACTAAAGAAAAATTAGACGATGTGGTAGAAGACGCACCAATCCACAAAGAAGAATTCAAAGAACCAGTTTCCAGTAAAATTGATGTAAAACCAATGCTGCAAGAAGAATTAGAAGAGAAGGAAGACAAACTTAAAAGTGAAATTGCACCTCTTACTAAAGAAGCAGTAACACCGATCCATAAAGAAGAAACGGATTCAGAGAAATTGGATGTCGAGACCAAGGAACACAAGTTTGAAGCAAAGGACACACCCATTAAAAGTAAGAGTCCATCTCCAACTAGAGAAAAAGAAGTTGAAGTTGCAAAAGATGCAACTCCCAGTGATTTGAAAATGAAACCGACAGATCTTAAAGAAGACATTCACGACAAACTAAAAACCCCTTCTCCTACAAACGAAGTACTAGACCATAAAGTAGATATTAAAGATATAAAAAGCAAAACTCCTTCACCTACAGTAGATACTACTACTCAGGAAGAAGGACCAACCGACATTAAAGCTACGGCTCCAAGTAAATTGGATGCAGGAAGTGATGATATCGAAGAGGAAGAAGTAACTGTTAAAAGTAAAACTGTATCTCCAATTAAAGAAGACACGTTGAAAAGCCACGAAGATGTAATTGCAGGTATCAGTCCAAGCAAGTTGGATTTAAAACCAAAGGACCTAAAACAAGAACCCAAAGAAGTAAAATTCCAATCACCAACAAAAGAGACACCGCTACTAATAACCACTAAAGAAGACTTAACTCTTGATAAATTAGATGCATCAAAGGAAAAATCAGAAGCTATAGATGTCAAAAGTAAGAGCCCTTCGCCGACAAAAGATAAAATAGAAGATGCGTTCAAAGATTCCAAAGAGCCAAGCTCAATCAAAGTAGAATTAAAAGAAGTTAAAACTGTCGAGAAAGAAGAACTCAAGAGCAAGAGTCCATCACCTATTAAAGAAGTACCAGCTCACAAAGGGGAGATAATTTCTAAGCAAATATCTCCTAGTAAAGTGGACGTACAATCTAAAGCAGAAGAGTTAGAAAAAGCAACAGTCAAATCCGTTGAAAGCAAAAGCCCCACAGATGAAAAAATTGATATTAGCAAGGACATAACTCCAAGAAAATTAGAACTGAAAACAGAAGAAGACGGTAAAGACGTTGTCAAGAGTAAAAGCCCGTCACCTACCAAAGAAACACTAGCCCACGAAATAGAGGAGCAAATTAAAGATTTACCACCAACCACCTTAGATATTGAACATACGAAAGTTGAAGCTAAACTAACCGATAAGAGTAAAACTCCTTCCCCCGACAAAGGCAAATTTGAAGAGACTATACAAGAACCAAAAATTGTTAGGGAGCACGTTGATCAAGAGAAAGCAGAAGCACCGAAGGCCAAAGACTCTGAGGTAAAAGATGCCGTTAAAAGTAGAAGTTCATCACCTATTAAAGGAGTTGAAGTAAAGGAAACAAAGGAATTAATAACAGGTGAATCTGACTTACAACCTACACAATTAGAAAGCAAAACTCCATCACCAACTAAAGAAAAAATCGTCGAATCGAAAGAACTGGATAAGAAATTAAGTGAAGGTATAATAGAACCGGGACTTAAAGAAGATAAAAAATTAGAAGACGAAATAGAAGAAACTGTTAAAACTGAAACTTCCCCAATGAAAGAAACATCAGTTCAAAAAGCAGAAGAGATGACTCCAGTTAAATCAGAACTTGTAAAAGACATTCAAGAGGAAATTAAAAGCCAAAGCCCACCGCTGACTCCAAAAGACCTAGTGGTAAGCAGGGACGCAGAAGCAAAACAAGAAGCTGAAGATGTTAAAAGTAAGAGTCCATCACCTACGAAAGAAGCTGGACTAGAGAAACTAAAGGAGGAAGTGACTGCAGATAAACATGATATGGACAAAATTTCATCGCCAACCGTAGACAAAATCGATGCAAACGCCGAAACGAAGGAACTGGACAAAGAATTAAGCCCAACCAAACGAGAATCAGAGCTAAAAGATGATAAGAAATTAGTGGAAACTGACAAAGCGAAAGAAAAAACCGTACCAACAGAAGAACCACCAGTTCAAAAAGAGAAAGAAGTGAAAGAATTTGCTGATTTGAGTCCAAGTAAATCAAAATCAGAACCTAGAAAAAGTGTAGACTCAGACATTAAAAGCAAAAGTCCATCCCCTCCTCCAGAAGGCCGAAAACTAAGTAAAGATTCAGATCTTCAGAAATTAGATCTTGAACCTAAATCAGAACCTAAAACTCTTAAAAGTAAAAGTCCATCTCCCACTGAAGAAAAGCTGAATGCCAAAGACTTAGATACAAGTAAACTGGAAACAAAATCAGTGAAACCTGATGAATTAGAATTAAAACATGGTATTCAAGAAGACATTAAAAGTACAACTCCATCTCCAATAAAACACGTGACATCTGGAGAACATGAAGTACAAAAAGAAAGTAAACTATCCGCAGAATTGCAAGCCGAAGACCTAAAAGATGAGATGAAAACTACAATCTCTTCACCAACAAAAGAATCCGATCTTGGAAAATTGGAAGAACCGAGAGATTTGGTTATAAAAGAAGTTAAACACTTAGATGAACACAAAACTCCATCTCCTGAACACAAAGAAGAAAAAGACACTCCTAAGGTAGAAAGTCTAGCTACATTGGAGGAAGAATTGGAACAGAGCAAAGTAAAAGAAGCGATACTGACTAAAAGTCCTCCTATGAAAGACGAAATAGTTAAGGATATTAAACCAAAAGAAGAAGAAAAACCTACAGATTCTAAGGAAACTGCACCTGCAACTCCTGTTGATCTAGGCAAAGCCGCTGTTCCAGATAAAGTGGCATCATTAACAGAAGAAATTAAAAAGGTACCTGAGGCTGAAACAGTAAAAAGCAAAAGTCCGTCTCCTAGTAAAGACTTAACAACTCAAAAAGAAGAAATATCGACAAAATTAGAAGACATTGGGAAAGACATAGATTCCAGTACACTTCCTACAAAAGGAGTAGAAACTCCTACTGATAAAGATGCCAGAAAATATGCAAGCCCAACTAACATTCAAGAAGAAGCAAAAACACCTGCTGAAAAGACCACAGAAGTGACGAAAAGCAAAACACCATCTCCCAAAGCCACAAGTAAGTCAACATCACCTACAGATGAGACAGAATTAGAGCCCCAAGAACACAAAGAATCCAAATTAGAAGCAAAACCAGATTCAATCGAAAAGCCTCAACTTCCTCTTCACGAACGTAAAGATTCAAGAGATTCCGGTGAAACAGGCGATGATTTAACTCACAAAACAGAGGTCGTAGTTATTAAGGAAACCGAATTACCTACTATTGAAAGCATAAAGACCGCAAGAGACAAAATTGACAAAGATTACATCAAATCTAGCAAAGATACTAACGAAGAACTGATGATGATAGAAGATAGATTAGATGAATTAAAACAAGCTACGAGATTTACTGAAAGTGACGTAAAAATTGTCGACGTGAAATCCGAAGATTCGTCGCCAGTTCAAGAGAAACCTTCAGGCGATGACGTCGCATTGGAATATAAAGTATCGACAACAACTGATAAAGATAAAAAAGATGTATCACATGAAAAAGAACCCTTAGAATCAGAATTTAAAGAAAAGGATATTAAACATCAAAGAGACGAAAAGTCTGATGCCTCACCACAAATAGAAACCAAAACAGAAACAATTCGTAAAGAGAAATCACCAGAAAAAGAAGCACAATCTTCTATTAAAGAAGAGAAAGTTGACAAACTGGAAACCAAAGTGGATCAAAAGTTGCCCGTGGGCAAGACAGAATCAGAGGAAGAAAAATTAGTAGAAAAACGAACCAAGTCACCAATTCAAGAAATCATTGACACTATCGATCAGCTAGAAAAAACCGAACAACAACTAAAAGAAAAAGATGAAAAGCAATTTAAATCAGAAGAAGTAACAGAAGCACAGGCTAAATTATCAACCAAAGTGGAAGAAAAAGAGTTGGAGTCCCCCAGCATACATAAACAAGAAATGAAGGAAGAGGATAAAGCCGATACTGAAAAAGAAAAAATACAAACAGAAAAGCCCACTGCGCAAATTCTTAAAGAAGAAAAAGAAGTAAAAAAACAAGATGAACCCAAAGTAGGAGCGTCATCAAAATCTAAAGAGACACATGAGGAAGACACCAAGAAGCCAGTAGAAATACCTCTCAAAGATACTGAAGAGGACAAACCAGCAATTGAATCTCCTACAAAATTACTAGACGACGCAAAAACAAAAAGTGAAAAAATTGAAGAAGCAAAGGGCTTGCCTGATGATAAAAAAGATGAACTAGCAGTTTCCAAACAAGATGCTAAGGTTCAAGAACTTATAGGTGAAAAATCCTTAGCAGAGGAAATTAAAGACGCCACGGTTAAAATAGAGTCAAAGAAAGATACCAAGTCAGACCTTACAGGGCTAGGGGATGCAAAAGAGGAAAAAGATGACTCCATTTCATTAAAAGATCGCGAAGAAAAAACAGACGACGAATTAGTTGAGGCCAAAGCTGAACCAGAAGATACGTCGACATCAGCGCACGTGGATAAAATAATTCCTGAAGCAGTTACAGTGAAAACTGAAGATAAACCTGCTAAATCGGAAAAGGAAGCAACGCCACTAGATGCAAAATCAGACGAACCCAAAGAAGCGACCCTATTACCTGAACAAATCCGCAAGAAACCCTCCATCTCAATAGATGATCACTCAGAAGAATTGGAAGAAATCCATAAAACGATGAAGGAGGACAAAATCATCGATAAAGTAGAATTAGGAAGAAAATCCCCAAAGGAACGCGAAGAAGACGTGATCAAAATTGTAGCGACAGTCGCGGAAGTATTAAAGTCTGACGCGCCCCTTGAAGAGTTTGAAGGAAAACTTCCAATCAGCAGCCTCGGTACCTACACCAGTCCTTATACCACAGAGTTACGGGAAACTCACATTACCACAATGGACTCCCCGACAGTCGAAAGTAAAGTTATTAAGTCAGACAGCATCCACACTATCGAAGAAGAACCTCATTCTATAATCAATCAGTTCCTCGAAGAGGAGAAGAAGGAATCTTCAAAGCACCTAGACGAAGTCGGAGACAAAAGGAGCGCCCTTATTAAAGAATCACAGGAACTCATGATGGCCACTTCCAAAATTATTTCCGATATAAAATCAGCCAAATCTGAAGATAAACTGCAAGATGAAGACGCCGGGACCGTTCACCGAATGCTTGTAACAGCTTCCAGCGAAGACGGAGGCGAGGAAATCGAAATCTGTCCTGCCGGTACTATTATCTTCTCCAAGAGCTCCGAGAGCTCCGGCAGGAGTTCTCCTGACCAATCTCAGAAGCTCTCGCAGAAATCTTCTCTGATGGAGACCATCTCCGATTCTCTCAGCACCGTCAAGCACGTCTTGGACATGACTTCTGAACGAGACTCTGGTAAGTACACAGAATCTCGTACTTGCAACCTACTTGCAAATGTTTTACAGGTATCGATGATGCCAAGTCAGAGGCAGATCTAGACAAGTCCAGAACGTCACCTGAACTGACCAAAGAAGGAACGAGGAAAGTGGGAGAAGTCTCCGAGAAATCTTCACCTGATAAGGACGTATCGGATATATCAGAATTGAAAGAGACGTCATCGTGCGAAGATCTCAAGCGATTCGATGACACCTCCAAAAAAGACTCCGGGTTATCTGACAGCGAAAAAGGTTCAGAAGAATTTGAGAGGAAGAGCAGCGTTATTGAAGCAATCGAGGAAACCATCGTCGGTGGTTTGACCAAAGCTACAGATTTCACCAAGAGCCTGTTTACCGATCAAGGAGAAAAGCAAGAAGACGTGGAAAAAACTGAAAAAGAAATTAAAGAAGAAACCGGTATTGAGTCCGGAGAAAAGACAAAAAAAGACGTTAAAGGCATAGAAACGATTACAGAGAAGCATAAAGACGCACCGAGTCCTTCGAAAGGTAAGGTAGAAGGTAAACCAATTACTCCTGAATTAGATATGAAATTAACAGATAATGCCACTGACGACCTTACCGAAACCAAAGTTATAAAACCTACAGACAAACCAGAAAAACTAGATAAAGATGTTAAATACACCATTAAGGATACAGTGGAGGATCCTGAAGGAAAATCTGAGGAAGTAAAAGAAATCGTTGGTGACGCCCTTCAAAAAATGGACGAAATTGTAAGAATAAAGAGGTCAGCTGTAGAGATGGAAATAAAAAATGTCATCGACGCTGCAGGAGACTTAGAAGGTGACGCAACTAAACTTACCGATGATTTAAAAGACAAAGCAGAATCGGTAAAAGAAAAACCGGAAGAAACTAAAGAGCAACTTTCAGAAACAGCTAAGGCGACTAAAGCAGAAACCGACCATACGTCAGAAATTGTAAGCGACACACTGGAAAAAATGGAGAAAGATATTGAAGTAAAAACAGCAGCCGTACAACTGGAAATGAAGAACATTGTTGACGACACAAAGAAATCAGTCGAAAGAACAACCGAAGACGCCAAAGATCAAGTCTTAAAATCAGTAGAAGACAAAACCAAAGAAATTAAAACAGGCGTTGACCTTACAAAAGAAGCCTTTACTGACTTATCCGACACAATCGTGGACAAGAAAACAACCATTGAACAATCACTGGATAAGGTACAAAAAATTGAACAAGATTTCAAAGATGAAGTCAAAGACACTCAAGATAAAGTTGGTGGCATAGCAAAAGCCGCCGACGACAAAATCTTGGAACTAACATCTGAAGCCTCACAAAAGGGAAAGGATGCAATTGAAACCACCACAGAAGAAATAAGAAAAGACATCGAAGAAGCTAAGCATAAAATCGACGATTTGGTAAAGAAAACAGGAGAAGACATAGCAGAGGTAAAAGGTGGTATTCTAAGTTCATTTGGTGCATTCCTCGGCAAAGCAGGTGATATGTTCAAGTCAGCAGAAGAGTCCACTAAAGACACTTTGGATAAAGCATCTAAAGACATCGAAGATCTTAAACACGACACCAAAGAAGAAGTAGAGAAACTCAAAGACGTTCCTGATCGAACCCTAGAGAGTATTGAAAAGGAAATAACAGAAGTACAAAAGGACGTTAAAGGTGCCGCGAAGGATGTCAAAGAAAAACAAGAAGAAACCGAAATAGCATTGAGCAAAGACACTTCTAAAGAAACGGACACTGAAAAAATCGAATCGAAAGGCATTTTCGGAACACTTTTAGAAAAAGCTGGAGGAATCTTTAAAGCAACAGATGACGCCATCCAAGTTGCTTCCGATCAAATCGTTAAAGACGCAGGAGATGTGACCGAAAAAGCATCCAAAGACTTGTCAGACATCAAAGACGGTTTAATCGAAGATGTCACTAAGTCTCTAGAAAAAGCTGAAGATATTTTGAAATTAAAGAAGGACCAACTAAAACAAGAAATTGCGCATTCCAAAGAAGTTGCAGGTGAAAAATTAGAGTCCATCGAAAAAGTAGCACAAGAAAAGAAAGAAGAGATAACAGCAGGCTTGGCGAAAGCTGAAGACGATTTAAAATCGAAAACTGACCAACTAAAAGAAGACGCCGTCAGCGCTCAAGAAGTTATTAGTGAAAAGTTGGAAATCCTTGGAAAAGAAGCGCAGGAAAAGAAGAAAGATGTAACCAAAGAGTTAGAAAAAGCTGAAGACATACTGAAATCGAAGAAAGAAGAATTGAAAGAAAACATCATTGACGCCAAGGAACTTGTGGATAAAAAATTGGAATCGGTTGGAACCGAAGTGGAAAAGAAAAAGGAGCAGATATTTGCCGACCTAGAAGAAACTAAGGATGAATTAAAAACCGCTAAAGAAATAGTCAAACAAGATGCCATCCAAGCAAAGGAAATCGTGGATGAAAAGTTGAAGGAAGTTGGAAAAGAAGTGCAAGAGAAGAAAGAAGAATTAAAAGAAGACATTACACATGCCACAGGAGTTGTAAGTGACAAAGTAGAAGCAGTTGGAAGAGAATTACTTGAGTTCAAGGATGATATCGTCCAAGCCAAGGACGTTGTAGCTAAAAAGTTAGAAGCAGTTGGAAAAGGAGTACAAGACAAGAAGGAAGAATTAAAGGAAGATATCACTCTCGCTAAAGAAATTGTAGGTGAAACATTACAAGAAATTGAAAAAGACGTACAACAGAAAAAAGACGAGGTAACCTCAGACTTCAAAGAAACCACCGATCTACTAAAATCAGCAAAAGAAGACTCAAAAGAACATGCAACACGTGGTATGAGTGATAAAGTGGAAATCATCGGAAAAGGACTAGAACTAGATGAGACTCTAAAGAAAGCCCATGAAGAAGCCAAGACTACAGGAGATGACTTGGCCAAAAAAGCAGATGAAGCAGCTGTAAAAGCGGCAACTGAGATTAAAGATGGTCTCGAAATGCTCGAAAAAGGGATTGAAGCAGAAAAATCATCAATTTTGAAAGGAATTGATATAGTTAAAACAGTGGCTAAGGAGGAAATTGAAAAGGTAACAGAAAAAATCATCGACGTTAAACAACCTGCGACTGATTCCACAGAAAAAGAAATTAAGGAAAAAGAAGATACGATTGTAAGAACCCTTAAAGAGGCAGAAGGAAAAATCGATCTAACAATTGGGGAATCGAAGAAGGAGCTGGAAAAATCTTTGGAGAAGATATCAACAGTGCAACATACTACCCTTGAGAGTGTACACGATGCCAAAGGACACCTGGAAGATCTCACAGAAGACGCGAAAATTGAAATTACGACTTCAAAAGACGCCGTGACCAAATTAGAACAAGAAATCAAGACAGAAATCGACGAAGCAGCAAAACACACTGAACAGAAGGTAGCAGAAGCGAAAGGTGGAATTTTGGATGCGGTTGGAGCGTTCCTTGGAAAAGCTGGGGACCTATTTAAGTCATCACAAGATTCAACTAAAGAAGAAGTTCGTGAAGAGGAGGAAAAAGATAAAACAGAAACGAAAGGCATATTCGGATCAATTGGATCCTACTTAAGTAAGACCGAAGTAGCCTCAAAAGATACTTCAGATGAAATAGCCAAAGCTGCGGATGTTATAGCCGAAAAAACGGCAATAGAAAAAGTCGACGAAATATTGAAATCTAAAAAAGAGGAATTAATAATTGATGCAGAACATGTCAAAGATACTGTCGTCGAAACTACGGAAACGGTACTTAAGGATATCGAGAAAGAGAAAAGCGCCATTGCAGAAATATCAGAAGGAGTACACGTAGCAGAAAAAATTGAAAGCGTTAAGAAGACAATCAAAGAAACGTCAGACGAGCCAGACAAAACTATTGAATCTAAAGCAGAGTCTATATTAGACAGCAAAGAGAAGTCTGAGAGGGAAGCTGCAAAGCAGTTTCTGGCAGAATCCCTGTCAGCTCTACCAGAACCAAAATTAGAATTAGCGAAAGAAGTAAGCTTTAAAGAAACCACTGCCGATAAAGTAAGAGCAACCGCCAAGAGGAGTCAGGAGGACACGAATATTACAGATGAAGCTGCCAAAGAACTGATCGACCGATACTGCGAAGATCCTTACGAGGTTCGGAAACCTTCCAAGGAGACCGAAGCAGTGCTCAAATCCTTAAAAGTTGATAGCTATAAACCGGTGTGCGAACCCGAATGCGTTAAAGTGTGCGTCGAAAGGAAATACAGCGACGTGAGTGCAGAAGATGTTCAGAAAGTGAGTCCTGACCAGTACGACGATGCTCTAAGCAGTTTAGGAGAAAAGGAGAGTTCCATAGATGCCAAGACTGAGGAAAAACCATCGAAGGACGCAGGGGATACGCCGAAATCCGAAGGCTTTGCAAGTGTTATCGGAGAGACTCCCTCTCCTAAGGACATCCCTGAAGATACAGTCATCGTGTGTATTTCTGAGAAACCCGCTGAACTTACCACGGTAACTACCACTTCCGCCAGACCTTCGTCGGATAAGGAGAAATCCGCGACTGTACAAATAATTACCACAACGATCACTACAGACACGATTATTCCTGGCGATAAGTTGTTGTCGGAGAGAGAAAAAATGGACGAGAAGGAGGTCAAAAAAGAAGAATTGGACGCAGCCTTCGATGCCGTCGAGGGTACGATCGAGACCGTCCCCTTCAAACCGACAGCTTCCAAAGCCGGTAAAGTGCTGGAAGAGTCCGCTAAGGATCTAGAACAGACCTTCGAAGTGGTGGGAGACATGTCCAGGTCCGTCGTGTTCGAAAAGTGCGACAGGAAAGACAGCCTGCCCGTCACGGAGAAGCTGATAGAAAAATCCGCTCGTGACGTATCCGAAACGTTCGAAAACGTCAACGAAATGAGTAAGTCGCTCGTGTTCGAGAAGTGCTCGAGCGATAAGACCGAATCGGAAAAGGAACTGTTCGATGAGAAAGCGGGCAAAGAAAAATCGTCCAAAGACGAAGTGATCCGCACCACTTACGAGATCTTACCGGACAACAGGTCCTCCGAGCACGTCGACGAATCGACCAAGTCGTCGGTGTTCGAGAAGTGCGAGAGAGAGACGATGGAGAAAGGTTCCGGCACCTCGTGCATAGTAAGGGAGAGTAGGATAATAATAAGCGGAACGTCGCTGCCTCCCTCTCATGACATCATCCAACAACTCAAGTACGTAGACAGCAACCTTATAGAAGACGAGTTCACTCTTACCACCCCCGAGACTCAAGGCAAGAAGGTGTCGATTTCCGAGGTGGACATCACCGTTCCGAAATCCGAGATGTGCCCCAAGGAGGTCAGCTCGAAGCTGCTGGAGACCGAGAGGATGAGCGTGGAGAAGTACGAGCAGAAGACCGAGATAAAGGAGAAGAGCTCCAGCGACATCACCGTGTCCATACGGAAAACGATCAGCGTCAGCATAGCCGGACCGTCGACCACGTCGACGGTAAAGAGCATCGGCGATGGGGAGAAACAAAAGGAGACACTCCTCCACGAGAAACATATCCCGGGTGCGGTGACCCCCCCGACGGTGCCGGTCAGCCCCAACCTGCAGGAAGGCAAAACCGACATATCAAAATCGCAGGAGAGCGTGAAGATCGACAGCGACGAGGACGACGGTCTTTCGATCACCTCCGAGGCGGCACACTCGAGGGAGTCCTCTTACTACGACTTCGACGTGTACGTCGACGGCAAGAGGATCGACCCGATGAGCATGTCCTTCTATGGAGCCCTGCCCTCCGGCGAAGTCGAACCTTCCTACCTCTACGAGATCACCAAGGCCAAATTCTCGAGCATCTCCACGGAGGCCAGTGACGTCGACGTGCAGACAATCATCGAGAGCAAGAAAGACGAAGGGGACGTCATGTCTTCCAGCTGTATCGGGCAATTGCCAGGGGACGAGGAACCGGAAGGACAAAGTGAAGACCACCCGGAGAAGAAGGATCCGACGGAAGCTTGGGGTAAGCCCTTGGGCCTACCACCTACTCCGAGGTCGCACCTGTACGAGGTGACCAAGGCTAAGTATTCGAGTCCGGCGGTTCGAGGCGAAAGTCACGATACTGCCTATCGTTACGATATGATGACTGCCAGCGTTTATGGGGATTTGCCCGCGGAGGATTCGGAGAAGACGGAAAATCCTATCAAGTCTTGGGGTAAGCAGACGTTGATAATTGTTGCCCGAAATATTATAAAATTCAAATTACCTGCCTTTTCTGCCTTTCAGAGAAGGCACGTGTATTTTTGAGGTTAACTCGACAAATGAATAATAAATGTTCAGTCAAATAAAATTGTAATACAAGTAATTTGTAAAGTAAAGTCATTAAAAATGGCTCCATGTTAGTCCTGCTACATTAAAAGTCATTAATAATTTATTTAAATATTAAGAAAAACATTGCAATTCGAATTTGCACAAGAAAAATGCCAAAATAGTCTCAAAGCTTTCATGAAAAGTTGCCTTGTGTTACCCTTAAGGATCCCTCAAATCTTCACGAAAAGTTGTTCCTTTGTACATCTGCAGGCCTATTTCTATCTATTCAGAAAAAGAATTGGAGTCGAAACGAATAGTTTTCTAGCTTTCATTGTAGTTTCAATTTAAGGGCACAGTTGAAATAACATACAGTACCGACCGCGAACGATTTTAACCTATGAGCTCATTGTGAAAGGACAACAGACCTCAACAACATACTTCTTGCTATCTAGGAACATTCATATTTCTTTCGTCCCTAGGGAAACCCCTCGGTTTACCGAGTCCGGCCCCGCCCAACGATAACAAGGGAACGCCGAAGAAGGAACGGAAACTACCCCCGAACGTCACCG
Organism: Cryptocephalus primarius; assembly: GCA_963576515.1. Taxonomy (NCBI): domain Eukaryota; kingdom Metazoa; phylum Arthropoda; class Insecta; order Coleoptera; family Chrysomelidae; genus Cryptocephalus; species Cryptocephalus primarius. The sequence continues at coordinate 17,387,541 of OY754941.1, forward strand.
CCAAAAATAAACTCAATGACGATAAGAGACGAGCCGATTCTCCATCGAAACACAACAAGAACAAGAAAGTCACTCCGGTCTACATGGACCTGTCTTACGTTCCCCACCACGGGAACTCCTATTATGCTTACGTAGATTTCTTTAAGAGAGTTAGGGCAAGGTATTACGTGTTCTCCGGGATCGAGCCCAGTAGGGAGGTGTACAACGCCCTGTTGGAGGCGAAGCAAACATGGGAGGACAAAGAATTAGGTAAGATCGAAAATATGTTCCTTAGCTGCCTGCGCCATCTGAGGCAAGGGTTATACTAATCGCCATGCAAATAATCTTGCCTTATTAAACGAATATTTCTGTATAATATAGAATAGAAAAATGCTGGAAAAAATGTACGTGACCTGCTTCATTAGTGCAACGTCAAAATGTTCAAAATAGATTATTCAAATAAAATTTCACGTGCCAGTCTTGGGAATTCCAAAATAATGTTAACGATCGATTTCCTTTGTCTGTTTCTAGAAGTAACGATCATTCCCACATACGACACGGACACCTTGGGCTACTGGGTAGCGGATAACGAGGAGCTTTTAGCCAAATACAAGATAGACCTGTCCCCTTCGGCGTCTCGATGCACCATTAACCTCCAGGACCACGAAACATCCTGTAGCGCCTATAGATTAGAGTTCTAGACGAGAAAATCCATAATAGAAACCAATACAACCGAGAAGACCCAGCCACCCTAACAAAATTTCCTCTTAGCAATAAAAAAAAAATCGAGCAACTGCATCTAACGAAACGGTTTCAATATCTTCCTCTGAATACCTCTTCATTATAGAATAAAATCAGTCTTCTACAAGGGAAATTGAATGATTTTTCTTTTTAATTTGTGCACATGAAACCTTAATAATAAATGTTGTTCTTTTAAATATTTATTCAAAATTATCCTTCTGCTCTGAAGGGTAATGTTGATTATTTCAAAGTTTATTGAAAACTAAGAATAAGGTTCGTCAAAAATTATATTTGAAAGAATAAATAATAGAATAGATATTAAATTAAAAAATAGCTGTATAAGACCTCGGCTAGATTTGTAAAAGAAATAATTATTTAGACTTGGCGTCATTAACGACAAAACCATAGCGACAATCTTATTAGCGAAAGAATACAGCCATGTAGCCAAAATGGTAATAGAAATGAACTGTTTCAACTGAACTGAAAATCTGTTGGGTTAATGCGCTCGTATGCTACGTAATTATTTCTTGTTGCTTTAAATGTGTTTTAAAAAAATATTAAATATCATATGTGATATAACCCTAGTTTTTGTTAGTTTTTGAAAGATTATCGAACTAAAAAAATGGCGGGAAGTACTTACTTACTTGGGGTCGTCAAGTTTCTCCCTTTTTTTATATACTTATATATACATACATATATTTAAAGTTGCATTTTTGTACCAACCACGCTTTTTTCGTTGTTACGCCAAAGAATTAATGAGTATTTATTGAATTTCTAGCTTTTAAGACGTTTTGAATTTTTATTGTAGTTTTTCAGTTTTAAAATACTCTGACCGCGTCCCCTGTTTTTCGGGCCTATGAGTCGTGGTGGAAAAAGCTTCGGTGTGATCGATTGTAGCAACATTTGAGATATGAAATTTTGGTGTTTATTTTATTAGCATTTAAGCGACGATAGTTTTTGAGTTCAGTTTATAAATCGTGCCACACACACACACACACACACACATATACACACACAAACACCACACATACACACATACATATATATACACACTTACAGCAAAAAACAATATCGAAACTGCGCAGTCACAGAAACGAATCCAGGGGTCACCCTTTCGTTTTAGTTCACTGATTGATTTCGTGTATAACCTGGACTCAAAAATAGGGATTATGATTCGAGGGAAAATTCAGGCGACAATTGAGCTTTTCGTACTGAGAGTACACAAAAAGATAGTGTTGTTAATTATATATGTAAGATTGGTGCTATAAAAGTATTGCCTTTGTAAGGGTACTGAAAATTTAGTCGCTCCATCTGGATTGATACAGAAATAAAAACAATAGTCCTCGGTAAAGTTGAGCAAGACGTCGGTGCCCATTACGAATCCGAACAGCCTAAATTGCAAAACGGAGTTTCGCTTCTCTTAATTTTCAAACCGACTTTTGAGTTTTATCACGGACTGTCTCCGTTGGCGATCTTCAACGCACACTTTTACATCTCCGTTTTCCGACGCGGGCACGTTCCCTTCGTATTGGTGTCGTACGAAATGAAAAAAAGCCATTTTATGTGTTTATGTTAAAGGAAGAATTAATCTTGAGATCCAACATACATGTTTATGTGCAGTTTCACCTAAATTATCTAATGTATTAAAAATAGCTTCTAGTCAAAGAAAATCTGATATCTTTTAGCTTAAACTGTTAAAACTTGCATATATTCAAGATGCAATTAATGTATGGGATATGTACGAGAAAAAAAATTTAATAAAAATTTAAAAAACATTTTTATTCATTTTACTTACCCCTCCCCCCTTAAATATCAAATGTGGCAACTACTACTCTTGATAGAGTTAATGGTATGTGTAAAGTGTATATATGGATGTACATACATGACAGTGCTAAGCCTGGAAAAATGTGGACAGAGAGGACAGTAGAGAAAATGTTTTTAGAAGAAATTCCACTCGGAATATCGATTCTATATCACTTTTACTTTCAAATATGGTTTATGTGTAGGTACTTATATTCAAGTAGTATTAGATCAATAAAATATATTAGCATTTTTAGACGTTTTAAGGTTCCCCGGGTCCAAAAACGTGTTTCTAAGAAATATCTCTGTGCTTACATTTGTACGTAAAGCGAATTTCAATAAGTTTCAGGAGGAATTATAAAAAACACATCGTATCTAATTTTATGCTGGTATAATTAAGAGTGGATTTTTCAAACAACAAATGTGTCTTACAACAGATACTGATTTATGTTGTTAAGCAGAAATTGCTTTTTTGAATCCTCAACAGTAGTTTTTTTTTCAATTTCGTTGCCACTCGCGTTTCAACTGGTTAATGTGCACTTATAGAAAAATGTTGACAACCAAAGGACAATCGTCACCTAATCACTAATTGTATTGTAATCATGACCATAAGCTTCTCAGTTTTAACAGTTCTAATCGTGTCATTGTATTAGTAATAATTAAGCACACAATCGCTTCTTTGCCACAATCACAAAGTCAGAGACCCATGTTGAAGAAGTACACCTAACAAACCAAACCTTAGACTATCGTCCCCATTTAAACCTACGTGAACGCGACTTTTTCCCTTCCTAACTCCTACGAGCATCTTATGGATTTTATGGGGGTGTTCTGGTCGTCGGAGACAATTTTGCGCCTACTCGAAGCTAAAAATCAGTGCGCTTGCCGACATGACAAAAAATGGAGATGCGCTAACATCGCTACTTTTGTAGCAACACCCATTGGGATTACAGGAACGCGAAGAGATGGGAATGGGAGTCGCTAACTCTGTCGTCACCGCTACGTCAGTTATGTAATGGTTGTGGGAGGTCGTACGTTCCGCCATTGGTAGGTCATAACAGGGTTTGATCGATAAATGATTTTGTCCTTCTTGTAATTACTGTTAACTATTATAAAAACTTTAAATTGATTGCTATTCACTAACATTACGATATAGTTGATATTTGCAAAGCACGTACTGCCAAGCAGGGTTAAGTGGATCAAAAATATGTAACTTTTGGGGATCATTCGAAAAAAAAGAAGCGAAAAAATAAAGAAAAAGTTGCATGCAACTCCTTGCCCCAATAACTCGATGGTTCACACGGCTTGAACTATCCTAATTTTAGATCGAACGTTACAAGATATTAAATACAGCCACTCTTGACTTGTCAAATTCTGATTCATTAAGTTATGGAGTAATAAAATGGCGGAATTTGTCTCTATCGTATTGTTTTGATTATTGAACGAATTTTAGACATCGACCATAGGCGTTAGGCGCCCCGTCTGAACTTTGCGATCTCATGATATCTTCCTGTTTTATACAGCCGCCCGCACACCGCCGCCTTCAGATCGGAATGTGGCGATCTCCTCGCACTTTCTGCTATCCTGTCGAGGCAAAATCCTCAAAGGCGGTACTTGGGGTTTGGCAGCGACCGTCGGGGCGTAGCCCTCGCGAGGCCGACACACTCCCTACGGCGGCCTCGACCCGCCGGTGGTGACCGCCGCGAACGCCCCCTTCCCCTGAAATGCTCCTTGAATCGGGGGCGAAATAGCGACATTTTGGGGAAGTCGTAGTAGGTCGAGGGGGAAGCTCAGGTCGGGAGTCTATCCCCTACGTCGTCGCTTCAAAACCCCGCCGGTCCCTGAGGTTTTGAGGCAACACATTGCGCATTTCATGATATGTAAGTGCATGTGTATATTTGGTGGCTTACCTACACTACGTTTCATACCCAAGCCTAATTTTCTCGGAGTTTTCCCCTTTATTAATTAGGCCCTAATCGAACAGCAAGGGAGGTGCCCGCCCGTCCCCTACGAATGGACCACATCGTCGTCTTCACCCAACGTTCGCTCGCCGCGGAGAGGATTCTTCTTCATGGGCGGACCCACCCGCTCCCCCATTCCGGTACGGAACACCTTTAAGAGCGTCTAGGTGACGTAATGACGGGTCCACAGAGGAGGGACGAGCGGCATAATGGGGGGTGTTACCCGGGGGGATGAATTCGTCGGGGTGACTGCGAGGGCCGGGGTTCCGGCCCTTCTCGCTCCGAGAGTCTCGGACATCCTAATAGACTGTCATGTAATAAGGAAGTAAGGCGTTCAAGCGATTTTATTGTTTCATATGGTCAATTGGCCTGTAAAAGTGATAAAATCTAAGAGTGCTAGCAAATAGAGCGTTGCGTTTTTGAGATCGCGGTAGGTTTGTCAACCTTTCGATTTTTGCCTATAACTCAAAAACTATGCATTTTTAGTAAATATCTTGCAGAAGATATTTTTGTAAAGAATTAAATTTTCTGTCGAAATGACGTCTCTTAAAGTCCAAATTATTCTTTTAACAAAATAAACACAAAAAACAATTTTCAGTTCCACGATAAAGAACAACAAATACTTGATATATTTGAACATCACCACAGCCTATTAACTGCTTCAATCAATTATTATTTAATTTATCGACGCAAGGGGTAGTTTTCAGCCCTTAAAACCGAAAAGCGCACATTGCGAGTGAGTCACTCTTGAAGTGGAAGGTAAGGTGAGCTTAATTTCAAATTTTCAGAAAAATAAATGCTGTTTTAAGGATTTTGCAGCTAATACACTACTTTAACGTTCAGTGACTAGATAATTTTTATAAATATACATCGCTTTTGTTCTAAATATAAACCCCTCAAAAGTAACAAAGTAATATATAACCTTATCACTGAGCCTCAAACTGTTAATGATTAATTCCTTAGCGTTAACACTGTCTTTCCTTCTACAGTAAATTATATTTCATCCCGGAAGTTGGTCAATTCAACATACCATGAGCATTAATTAGCTTCTATTAAATTTATTAAAGTGGCCACGGGTTTCCACAAGGTAATTTGATATTATCACAGAGTAATTTCCAAAGACTTAAAAAAGAAATTGGTTGGCGGTCAAATTAAAATACCGTTAGATTAAAATGAAGTCAAGGCGGTTAGCTACTGATAATGCAGCACAGTGTGAAAGATTTTCACCGCAATGTTTTATCAGTTTTACTTTTTCATGAAAGTACTTCATCGTTTCTACATGGGAAGATCTACATAAGGAAGGTCATTTCTACATAAGGAAAATCCCTACTGCTAAGTTATGAATTTCCAGATTTCATTCAACGCTTAATACCAAATGGTCGCTCTGAAATCTGGGAAAATTTTCATTTCTGATTTGTTAGGTTTGCCTTTTGTCGTGTTATTTTTTCTTTTGCTTTTAAACTAAAGTCAGTATTTATAAAACTGGACTTATTCATTCAACCAAAATATCAACCACTTAACTTAATTGATCTGTTCGATATTTATACAACTCCGAATACTTAATTAGCCAATTACAGGCACCATTTTGAATAAATAATCAATTGTGCTAAAATCACAAAAATAAAAATGCGCACGTTTCAACTGAGTGATCAAAAGTAGTGTCAGACTATACGTAAATAAAACATAATATCAACATTACATAACATATTTTTCCACGTAAAAATTCGAGACTTCTTCTTTGGATTTACCCGAAGGTCACAAACAAGTATCGAATTGATTGTTGCTGCGCATTGTTACTAATTATTTATTACTATTAAGTTGCCACAATAAAATTACGACCGATTCCGTCACGACGAATGTAAATGATTCGAATTCATGTCGAAAAATGATCATCGACTTCTTAAATTAGCCAGGCTCGTTTTGTACTCGAAGCAGCTGATATAAATAATTATGCGGTTACGTCACAAGAGATAAATTTCAATGGTGATAAGAACGTTGGGAGTTTGAACGATAACGCGTGCCTGCGGTAATTATGCAAAAAAAAACGAACGCAGATAATTACTGGAAACTGATATTTTGTGAACTTTAAATTTTGATATTAAAAATAACAAACAACAAATTGTTGAAACTCACCAAAGCATTATTGGTGTTGATATTTGTTTTTTAATTTTTTCTAAATAATAACTTCCAGAGCTGCCAGAGAGGGGATTTATTATTTTTGAAATAAGACTATATATTAATTTTTTTCTTATCTGTTTCATTTTCAGAACTAATTTCCATTTCTTAGAAGCTTTGCAATTTTGTTTCTGCTCACAAACCGCACGTTGGTCGTTTAGCTACTACCAACGTTTCCTTTAGCCTAGATGTCAATAGAATGGCGAAGGCGCGAAAAATATGTTTCTAATCATATTTCCTTTATTTCCCCATATTGTTCCAGTGAAAGGCCACGTTGTGATAGCTGGCAACACCCGAATTTACACAAAATTGCCAGGAAACACTATATATGTGGTCTTCATATCATTTGTGGTTAACCCAGGTGAGGAAAATCAGTACTTTTGTTTTAATTACAATTTGAATTTCTGCTTTCCGAATGTTTATAAATCAGCCATTGTTCACGTCATAGAGGGACGGAACGCAGGGAAAACGACAATTACGACCACGGTAAGGTGTCTTTCGCACTACTTTTTCTGTTCCATTGGAATACTACATGTGAGATGTCAAAATTCTCATTACTTTCTTGCAAAATGGCGAACGCGGTATTCTCTCGGCTCTTTGGGAGCTTCCAGGGCTTTTTACAGATTCTGATTTCCTCGGACGCTCAGACGTTATGGCTCTTGTCCTTTGGAACGGTTGACACGGTTTTTACAACATGTGGCCGAAAGATATCCTCTTTAAGTGCAGTAAGGGTGCAACTCTTCATGGGCAGTAGGAGCTGTTTGGAGCGTTACCATTTCAGCGTCAACAAACGGCCCTTTTCAGGGCTACAAAATTAACACATATTTCGAAAAATACATTTGACTTGGTTTGAATGTATAGAGTCAAGGTTAGATTGATGGAGTTTGTTTGTATTATATAAAAATATTTGAAGAATGAAGAGAAGACACCATAGTATTTCAATATTAATTGCATAATTAATGTTGGTATGCCTATTTATATTCTTTTCAGAGGCGAAAATTAGGTGGCGAATTCACCATAAATCGAAATGTTTGCATGGTGCGTGTGCGCATTCGCCAAAATTGGAAATGTTTAAATATTTATATTTCTCGATTTATGCATTTTCCTCACCTGGCACCTCTAAAAACGTTATCTACGGGCAGTATAAAGTGTTTCCTGTAAATTCTGTGGAAATCCGAGTGCTGCCAGCTATCCCAACGCGACCCTTCCCACCCTACATGATCCTCCTGACAAGCACAATATAAGCCAATACCAACACATAGAAATCACAAGGGGGGCGCGAACTGCTCAAGAACTACTCGGTGAGCTGTCGATTACCACCGTTCTGTGATTAGTTACTATGTTTTCAAACATCGATAGTGCGCATTAATTTATCGTACGTCGTAATTAGACAAGCACGGACGTGATTAATTCATCGAAACCAGTTCCTGCCATCGACGTACCGAAGAAAACTCCGTGACGGTCCGGTCACGGAGTAAAAACCGGAAAACGGGTAGCGCGCGCTCAATTCGAATTCCGCGTCGTTGCCTGGCAACGTCGAACAAAACAAAACAGAACCAGCGAGAGAGGGAAAGAGAGGGGCTCCACAACTCAAGCCTCCCTATCAGAGAAAACCTGACTCACACCGCACCGTTTTTAATCAGTCGTCAGTTAGTCATTTACGTGGTGGTATCGCGCTGAGTGCTCTTTTCTATTGTCGCCAATAGCAACGCGGTATTTACTTCCTACTTTCGTGAGTTTGTTAATTTTCTACGCTTACGTCTTCAAGTGCGTCAGGAGATCTCCGTCGTATGTGGCTTATGGTCTCTTTTTCGACTAACCTTGGCTTCCGCTGACTTATTCAAAGATGGTGAGTGCGTTTCATTTTTAATTCTCTCTTCTCGTTTACGTAATGTTTTGGACTTGTCCTATCCGTGTTTTCGGTACCAGGACTGAGTCACGCTCGAACTGCCCCGGACGAAATCAAAACCGCTCTGTTCGACGTGTAATAATAGAAAGTTTTCGATTGGAAACTCCATCCCGGACGGGCGAATCTAGCAAGGAAACACCAAAGAATGCCAAATGATGTGTGTTTACAAACAGAGAGTTACTTTTGGGACGACCTGTATGCAGAGCGCTTTAAAATGGGTAAACACCTGCCCACTAAACATTCGGGTAGATGGTTTGGTGCTTTGGGTTTTTAAATGAGCTGTAAAACTCAGTTATTTACGACCGTTTTGGTTTGCTTGTTGCGGTACCTTCCCAATATCACTTACGACTTATGGCAGAACCGACCTGCATCCTCCTTAATACACGATGTGCCCTAGGATTGTAAAGATTGTAATGTAAAGATACATTAAATCTACTTTCCTCATTAGCAACTTCTAGCGAAGAAAAAGTCTTCTTGAAATATTTATTGGAAAATAAACTGTATTAGTCCAGTCACTGGACATGAAATGAAGTTAAAAATTAAATGAGATATGGCCGCTCAAAGTTGCATTTGCAAGGGGTACCTTTCCCTCAAAGCCCTTCAAGCTCAAAACTCTCTAAAACTGTGGGTTCAAAAAGGTCACATGACCCATAAAATTCCCTACAAAATGGTTTTTGTATAAAAGAAATACCTCAAAAGGCAGTTATGCCACGAGAGTACAAATAATGAATTAGATCAGATCATTCCATGGCATGATCCACGTTTTATTATTAGTGACTATTGGTGATGATTATTATTTTCATTTCTCAGGAGGAATATTTATTAATGATATTTACTAGCTAAATGAAATACCAGTGTTAAAATAGGGTAAAATAATGTTTCCTTATTAGCAACGTGATTATGGTACTGATTAGGATACTGATTGCTGGTCTGATCTACTTCATAATTCGCCAGGTTTCAGAATTTTGCTCCCAAAACATGAAGTATAAAGAAAAAGTCACACACTGAAAATCATTATGTGGTCAAATTTCCCAGCACTGTCTATACCATCGATCTTATCTATGTAATCACAAAATGGTAATCTTGTTATACCTTATCTCCTACAATAGGATTATCCCGTGGATATAATTTTTTTTCTAAAGCCCACCCGTTACATCCTCTAGATCATCAAAGAGTTCAGTTCTGCCACTATTACGGTATTAATTAGTAATTACGACAAGAGTAACGGTATCGTGTGTCTTCAATGCTCTTCTCTGTCCTGGTTAAAATTGGTGTTTGTGAGGCACCATCTCGACTACACAGTACGTAATGCCTAAAGGCATACGAGTTGTATTTTGGATCTGTTTATAAAATCAGCTGGATGATGAGGCAACCGAGATGAATCAGTAGGTACTGCACTATACTTCGGGGTCGTAGAGTTTGAAAATGTCGCTTCGTATAAGCGTTAAATATTTAAATTTTGATAAGCAAGTTATCTTTGAGTGCTCAATGTATACCTTAGTTATAATGAAATAATTTATGATGATGTGACAATGTCGATGTAATTAGCCCGTAAATATTTCACAGTTAAAGAAATAAAGCGGGTATTTATAATATTATTTCAGCAGTTTCTCTACTACTTAAAATTCTCAATTTTTCATTTTGAAACTGAAAAATTACGCCAGCCTTGACCTGACAAAACCCTTATAAAGTACATTTTTACTAAGCAAATTAAATTCATTTCTAATTTTATGAATTGGTATACTTATTGGTTCCGACATGTGACCAACAAATACTACTCTCGGTTGTATACCTATTTAGACCGGCCGTATTTGCGTAGGCTTCTGATCGATCTCCTAGTTAGTTAACCTACATTTTTAGTAATAGCTTAGATATAATCGTGGGTAAGTATTCGTTGAGTCACCTATGATATAAAGGTTTTAATTTAATGCAGTTAATTTTGCGATTCAACGATCTTTTTCCTTGAAATTTTTAAGATAGCTTATACTTCCATGTTTCGTTTAATTAAAAATAAGTAAGCGGTTGATCCTGCACCGCTGATTTAATGTACGTGTTTTGTTGTTAAAATTAATTAAAATAGATGTTTAATTTTTACCTCAAATGGAAAATAACTTGAAATGAGGATATGAAGTAGATGAATATGGTAATAACGTTTGGAAAAATATTTTTAGCTTGCAATTAAGTTAAAAGCGTCATTTTTTGCATATAGGAAAATAAAAGGATTATGCAAAAAATTTAAAATTCAAATATCATTTGTAATTCTCTAATAGTACGCGTGAAAAACAAAAACCAGTATTAGAATTTGAAATCAGGCCAGGACTAACAATTTTATCACAAGGCAACCTTTTACCAAAAAAGTTAAAAATATCAATTTGGCAACATCCAATTCAACACGCATTATGTTAATATTGTAAGACACTACACAGTTATTACTTACATGTAAGGCAAGTAAAATCCTTGCCCAACAAATACGAACAAACAACTACATCTTGTCGAATAATACGAAGAATTGCGAGCTGAAGTAATTGTGTCAAGGTGTTTGAAGCACCCTGTGTATGGCAATAACAATGAAATTTATGAAAAACATAAAAGGCTCTCATATTTTTTTAAATGTCTGGACATTTGAGCGATCATTATTCATTTATTTATTGAAATGTTTTCATATGGTAATTCCATACGTAAAAGTGTTAAATGGAAATGAGTGTGTTTACGAAGTGAATTTGTACCTAAAGAATGGCCTATGTAAATAGAGTGGGCGATGTTCGAATTTACTTAAAAATTATAGGGATTGTGTAAAATATGCAAACCCCATAAGTATATACCCATAATATTTTTTGTAAATATTTTTTACTTAAGTCCAAACATATAGTTCTGTAGTGGATTCATTTTTCATTCAAGTAATTTTGGAAGTATATATGTATCCACTACCCATTACTGAACCTATGGGTTCGCTTAAGATTTAACCTGATCAGTTCCATAAATTAAATGAATTCACTATTAGAAAAATCCACTAAACAGAGTAGAAAAACAATATTTTGTATTCAAAATCCATTGTAAGGAACGTTATGGAGAAGCGTTGATAACGCTTTATTGTTTCACCTCTTATCTGGCGGAGATAACGCCATGAATCACCTACTAAATGGATTTAGTTTTATCAAAATACTTTCATCATTAATAAAATGAAATTACCGCATTAAAATCGCGACATTGTCATACAACTAATTTTCCATTACTTAAGAACGTGCGCGCGTCGATTGTTTTCGGTGCAGTCGATGATACGTCGTTTTTTCGCGCCGCTGCTGCTTTAAAAAAGACGAACGAGAAGCAGAGCATAAAGCACACAAAAGAACAATGTGGATGACAGTTTTAGAGACCGAGGAGAAAGTCCCCGGGGATTACGTTTTTGTACGGAGGAGAAGCGGAAACACGCCAACTTCGAAAGTCAAAATTATTTTCATCAAATTACATTTAATCGATACGAGTGTTTTAGTATAGAAATGATTTCAATTAGACCTGATGGAGGAAATGTGAGGTTCAAATATCGATTGTATGGGCAAATTAATGTGAATTAAACTTACCTAGGGTTTGTTCGAGGTAGTGGTGAAGAAGTATCTGTAATTAAAGAAATAATAATTAGAAATGGATTATAATTTTATAACCTGTGCTGTTACATCATAAAAATACCTTTACTTTCATACAATATGATTTTTAATGTTCCTAGGAGAGATCCGAATCTCAAATCACAATTTGTTGTAATTTTATTTATCATATGGGGCACATGGGCATGTAACACGTATCTAAGGGTGCTCGATACTTGGTGTAAACAATTGAATTCCGCAAGATACCGCTATACTTGGATACATCACGCTACGAAGCATAAAATGGCTTAATACCATTGTGAAACGGGGCCTCCCTCTCAAAGGTTCGGAACATATACCGACTTCGTTTACTTAATTGCAGTGGCGGACGTCCGATTATTTCGTGTTTTTTACTTATTAAATATATTTTTCTTAATATAACTGGCTCAAATTTTGAACTTAAGAGATATACACTTGCTCTAAGGAACTTCTATTAGCTCTGAAGCTTGCTTCTCGATTGGAACATGCGTTCCATCGACTCGAAACGTAAATCTTTAAACTTGTTGTCACTGTAAAAACCACCTGAATTCCAAGTCTACTAAACAAAATTATCGCTTTTGGGAACAAAATTAAAGACATTCTGGGTAATGCTGCTTTATATTTATTCAAATTATAGAGACCCTTGTTTACCTGTCTTCTAGATTGGAATTCCCTGTTGTGCACATTTCTAAGAAAGAGCGATGAAATCTTAAATGAATATACGCCAGTCATCATTAGTGCCGTTCCTTTTTCCAAAAAAATGTCTTTATAATCCATTCGAAAGTGCTTATTGAAATTTTGCCACACAGTGTCGCCTCGTCAAATTTCCCTAACATTTAAAATTGCGATTTTCTTTTAATATCGCGCACATTTTATCTAAAAAGGTGTACCCATCAAGTTGCTATTTTCAATATCCTGACGGATTCTCTTAACTCTCCTGGCTACTTTACATTAAGGCACGTCAAATATACGTTAAAGTGAATAACGTTATAAGTAAAACTACCTTTTGAAGCAAAAGGTGATAAATGAAGGCGTTGCCGTTTACCACAATTGCTATGTGACCTCATAACGTAAAAGTGCCATTGGAACATCAGCTCGTGGTTGGTAATCGTTGGGTTGAAAAGTGTAATTCAGAAAGACGATTGAGAAAATATCATCGCGATTATCAATTCCGGTGCATCGATCGCAACTAAAGTCCCATCGTCTTGCTGTCTCGTCGTCGCGAATCGCGTGTACTGTACAGTTATATACCGAATCATTTTTCTTTTTCCTCAGACACCTTCGTAAATGGCGCCCGTCAAGGGAAAGTTAATTGCCATTCGATTCCGCTATTCTGCTAGTTTTGAAAAGGCCACTGGCCAAACACCGCTAGGAGGTCAAACCGCTGTGGAACAAAAGATATGTATCTTATGCTAGACGCAATTCGGTTTCGTTTCGTGTGACGAAATCGAGCGTATAAATTAGGATTATTTTCGTGCTTATTGCCTCCGTGCTTTGTTCAAAGAGAGAAAACGGTAAAAAGCAATATGATGGGGGTTTGATCGAAGAATCGATCAGGAAACCATGAAGTTTTGGTTAAATGGAAATTTCTGCAATAACAGACGTTGATATGAGATTTTACGCCTTCTATCTAATTAAAAAGAAAGGTTTCTCTTAAAGAAATATAAATCGAAAACACTGTAACTCATTTGGGAGCGTTTTAACAGTTATATAACAGATAATTGTATTTTAGCAGATTTGCACTTCTTAGATTTTGAAATAACGTCGGTTTATTCTACTTGACATAGCCTCATTATTCAGGGACAATGTTACGTTTAGGTGATATCGACGTCCTTTAGTTTTTAATACGTACGAGGTTTTCTTAAATTTTAGAGCATTTTGTGGTTTTAGATAGAAATTTTTTTCAGTTCCAAAATCATTTAAAAATTTAATCCAACATCATGTAACCGAGGTTAAACCACTGGAAAATCCTTTAGATATTCCGATTAGATCGAAACCAAACGTTCCAAGTTCCATTCTCGCTCGAATCAGATTTTGTAATGGTTTCTAAACGTGTATACTCACGCTCCTTATAAATTTTCAATTCGTCCCATCACGTCTTGCCTTAGAAAAGCGGTTGCAACACCCTCGCCGGACCTGATATGCTAACAAAGGAAGGCGCGTAATTCTCTTTCGGATTCCAACACTTTAGGAATTGAAAAGGTCGCGCCTATCCTTGGTAATTGTATCGCGAGGCGAAAAAGATTACTTCGATTCGAGAGAAAAAAATTCTGAAACTCGTTATTAAGTAAGGCTAGGAGAATGAAAAGCCATCAAGAAACGTGACCGAATCGAGGCGTATTGCGTTTGTTTTATGATCCCTCGGTGCTCAATTCCATTGTGTTTCCTAAGAGATCCGTTCTGTTAGCTATTGTCGCCGTTTCTTTATTGTTTTTCTCCGTATGTAAGCAAAGAGGAGTAAAAGTCGTGTAGAAGTAATCAACAATAGAATCCAATAGGGACAAAACCGTCTATAAATTTTTAATTGTTCTCGTTGGAAACATTCTGCAGCTTCGCGATAAATTTTTATTTTATTTTCGTCACACTTAAAACAGACAAGAATGGATTATTTTTACAACGGGCGTTAATCCTCCGTCAGGCGCGGGGGTATTAATGGAATATTCAGTCGCTGTATCTGAGAGCGACAAAATTTGTGTCTTTATCAATGTGTATTTGTATTATGATTTATTATATTTAATATATATTAATTATGTTTATAAGAGAAAATGTTTTGACGCTGGTACCTGTTATAAATATTCTGGGTTTTCTCCTGGTATTTTTGTTAACAAAAGTAAAATATATGAATTCTTAGAAATAATCAATTTAATTCATCACTCAGAAGAATCAGAATGCTCAATTTCTGGGTTCAGGCATTTTTCAGCAATTCACGTGGCGTGTAATTTCAAATAAATTTTTCACAATAGAAAGGAAGACATTTAATTTTTCTGGTAACATGACTGACACTTCTTCCTCTTCGAAGGTCTTAAAATGCAGGCTTCTTGCATAGATTTATTAATTGTGACGTCATTTTTGATTGCTTATCTCATAAGGCAAGCGCCAATGTTTTTAAATGCTCTCTTCTTATAGTCAATTCGTCATTATTCCGTTTCCAAGGAAAATAAAAGTTATCATTGGCTATCTCTTCGTAATTCTAGCTAAACTATAACTGGTACGAGCATATCAATTGAGAACTACTGCAGTCGAAGTTGTATACAAGTTAATTGAAGTTAATGATATCTTTTAACAATCATGTTTTCAAAAAATATTTTTCAAACGAACCATAATCAAATATTTAGGCACTTTCAGTGTTATCTTAAATCCAAATGAAACATTTAAACGTTATTTTTCTGCTCGTAAATTCACTTGAACAAACTAGAAGAAATGTGCCATGAACGGTTTAATCAAAATTTTCTCTGAATTCACGTTTCAAACAATTGCATTTGCAAAATATGGTAGGTAGTTAGTAGGTCAACAACAACCCCTTTTACCACCTAGCAGCACGTAATGATAGTCCAGCCGATAGAGGTATTTCTTGATACTCCTCAACGTATCGACATGAGTCAAAAATTTGCCTGCAGGAAATGTTGAAAAATGAAGTACGTGATTGTTGAAGTTGGTCAGTTGCATATTTCGAGTAAAAATAATACTGATACCATGTAAGCTCATGGCAGGGGTGGGTTCCTCCCTGTTTCACTAAAAAATTCTCTTCGACATTAACCCATTCCTGTCTATCGTCACGTCCCATCGCATTAGTCCCGATCTGTATCCGCATTCTTCACAACGTGTCAACCTTTCAAAAGACATTTCCACCGATCCTCCCACGCGATGGAATAATCCGTCCTCTGCAACGTGAGATCCGAGCTCTCCGTTTGCTCTTAGATCCGATGTACCATCGCGATTAATCTCTCGTTCCACAGTTAAATCGCGAACTGGTTTCCAGTCAATGGAACTTCGGGCACTTTTCCATAGCTACCGTAATAGTATCTTCTCGACTGTCGTTAGAGGAGAATTTGAGTTTGTTACGTGTCGATGGTAAGATGTAAGTGTGTCGAGTCGTGGTCGTAAAGCAAGATTCAAATCAAGGTTTACGACTATCACGAAAAAAATCAGTTGGTTTATGTACTCAATGAGTGTTTGACTCTACAAGGACTAATCGCTAAGTTACGTTTTTGTATTATTTTGATAAAAATTGAAATCAGGTGACCTCAAAAAGATACAAGCGAGAGTAGAGGAGGAGGAAAAACGATGAAGTGAATGTGTTCGTCTTACTAATAATAATTTGACATTGAATATAAAAACAAGAGTAAAGCAGTGCTTCACTCATATTCTGCATAATCGTGATTTTTACCTCGTGTTTTATTACACGTCTCCCTCTGAGAAATCCAACAACAAAAGGAAACCAATTTACATAACCATAAAAGAATGGTGAATGAAAGTCGATGTTACGAGCATACGGAATGTGTAATGCATTTTATATTATTTTTCTGACCCCCCTTACAGGACACGCTGTACAAATTCCTTGGCTAGTACGTGACTCCTTTTTAAATGTCCCTTAAAGACATTGTATTTTCATTTGTTAACAACAGCCAGGAAGCGGTTTTGTTGTAATAAAATTCTCTAATTCCATAATGGAAAAAAAAATTATAGTTGAAATTTGTTAACGAACACTAAAACAAAACCATGAATCATTTTCAAATGCTAATGGAAGGTATGGAAAAATAACCACGAAAAATTATGAGTCTAACAATTTTTGTGAACTCTCCTTTAAAGCAGGTTCTAAAACGTGGTCAAGAGATACATCAAAAATTTTAAAATTAAGTAAGAGCCACTTTAGGGATGTTTACATCACACCTTAAAAATCAAAAATTTGTCTACAAGAACTTCGATTATTGTGGAAACGTAAACTTGAATGCATACGTGAGAAAACCCTCTGCGTATACATCTTTGATGTGAAACTTGCAAGAAAATTCTACAATCTCCCTAACCTAACCTAACCGTTCTTTAATTTGTCCCAAATCTAAACAACGCAGTGACTAATCGCCGTAATAACACATATACCACGAATTATCGTTCCGTTATTGTTACATCGACCTTCATGTTGTGTTATTTTTTTCAGATACTCCTTCTTATTGTCTCACGGTGCATTTAAATTAATTGAACTTCTCACTTTTATCCCACAGAAGAATACGCTTGACAGAGTCTAGACTCTGAACAAACGGCGGGACAAGCCTTGACCTATAGTTGAACATACTTTTACTATGATATTAAATTAGAAACATTACGAATTAGCTGTGATGGTGGCAAAGCTATTAATTAATTACGTGGTACGAACACAACGGTTTTATTATGTTTAAAAATCACTTTATATTAGGACAGTTATTGTGAAATAACAGTTGAATGAAGTTTTATCTTCTAGATAAGTGGCAGTACTTCTTCCCACAATTCTTTAAGGCTTGATATCGAAAATTACATCTTGCAATAACAAATCTCTTCTAATTTACCTATAAATCGTTTTCACCAAATTTCTTGAAGTAATTGCAAATACCCTTAGGTTTTTCCAGAGACAATTTAAGATATACAGAAAATCCGTTCGCTTGCAACACAATTTAACGATTTAATCATCCCCTTGATAAGAAATTGCTATTTCATAATTGCAGCTATTTGTGCGTAAATTATTTACAACTTCCTAAATTCAGATGGTATGGATGGTTTTTCTTGAAGTCTGTTCCATATTGGAAGGAAAATAATTTGTATACCGAACCAAATATGTGAGATAATTTCTTTCTCCTGTAAAGCACTTTTTTCCCTGAATACTGATAAAATATAATCTCTGTACTTTCGTTATCTTAAAATGAAGGAACAACTGTTGAGGAAATAATAAATGAATACTGTCTGACAATTTTAAAATTTTTAACGAGTGAAAATAAGGAAATTTCATGTTGACGTGAAGATGAAGTGTGGATTAATGCAAAATGAAGCACGAGTTAGTTGAACCATGGGTTTCAATTTCATTTTCTTAGTGATTTGATATAGAACTCAGAACTGAACTATGTTTGCTTCTCCGTTGATGACGTGGGAGCAGTTTCGTTTTACATGAACTATAGCTAAGTGAAACTGTCTAATTTTTGCCCAGTAACCTGTGCCCTTCAGAAACACCCTATACAACAAAAAAATTCTGCTTGAAGACACAGAATCGAAGCGACATAACATTTATATTTTCCAACTTACGTTACGTTACCATCAATCATCAAGTTATCTGAAACTTTCCATGGTCCTCCTCATTCGAAGAGCAAATGTATTAACAAGAGACCCATCTCGAGCGGCGTAAGTATCGTCGTGCACGTACCGAATACCAACCATCATTTTGTGTCATTAACGAAATTTAAACCTAAATTGACCTAACCTTTGTTACCTTCCACTCCAATCGACTATTTTTAGCGGGTCGACAATAACACCTTATTGTAGTCGAATGATGAAGAGACCCGCCATTGTTCGCTAATCGAGCCCCAGTACAGAGCAGATAATTTTTTTACACGTTTGAAGAGGAGAATTGAAATTTTGAAACCGTCAGGAGCGTACATAAATCTGTTGTTACATTAAGAATTACGAGTGTGTTAAAATGGGTAATTCAAGATTTGCTCCGGTAATTCATTTCTACGCCGTAGCAAATTTCCTCCTTTCGCCCTCTCGCAGGTCTGATATTTCTAAACGTTTTGTCAATTCCATTTTCCACGCTCGCGAATCGATTTCGCAAAACTCATTGTTCGATTTTTAACGCGGGCATTTTTCAATTTTGTGCATCGACGATGCCGTTTCGTAGGAAAAAATGCACTAAAACGCAACGTTCCGCAATATCTTACATCGATATTATTACGTCGCTTACATAATTTTCGGTCGATTCGGAATCTCTTTTGTTCATTGTTTCGCGAATAATAATAACAACAACAACTGTGTGAATATTCTTGGTCTCGGTGAATCACTGAGGGCTTTGTGTATGCGGGATCGAACCGCATACTGTCTGGAAATGTTCATTTTCCACGTCTGTAATCACTTAATTGCTTTAATTACGGAAAACGCCGAGTAAGCAAACGTAAGAGATCCATCATGATTACATAAAATATAATCCCATGGATACGGCTACAGTGCAATTACAATCATTAGAAATTTAATTTTATAATTCGTCACAGAATAGATTTGCTGCATTAAATGTCAAAGCATCAGAATTTCCCCTACGTGAATTAGAACTACATTCATTGTAAGGAAAGTGGATAATAGAAATGGAAACGTCAGACTGACATTAAAGAAAATTTGTACTACATAACAATGAATGTCATTTGATGAGATATGCAATTTAGATTAGACATACGTCTATCAAATTGCGTGTAATAAAAGAAGACAGAACTTAGAGACGGAAGAACCGAATGAAAGTCGTGAATGACCGTTTTGTGACATATCAAGCCTCACGTTGGCTTGCAGCGAATTAGCTGGTTTAATTTAACTGGTTCAGGTGGTTTTTCACAAATTATTCCTTGGATTTTTAACGAATTTATTCCCTACTATTCGAAAGCCGTAGCAATTTATTTGTTGATTATTATATATTATTGCCGTTATTCTTCGTTACGCAACCTAATTTTTTTTACATTAAGCTCATTATGATCATATGAAAATAATTCGCTGCCTAAAAAAAGTACCGTTAGAGTACGCAATTACACGGGATTTGCTTTTTGTCATCTCATTCTGTCGCTTTCACTCGATAACGAGACCATTATGTTGACATCGTTTCCGAGGGACGAAACATTCGGGAAAAAAGTTAAGTTTTGGTAAAATTTTGGTTTTGGTTTCTGGTCAGTACATCTACAGATGTATTCCGCAAAGCTTGGTCGACTGAATCAGCTGTAAGCCTTAATTTAAAGGAAACACCTCGTTACGTCATCGAGATAATAGTCGTCGAAACTACTCTTGACCGGCCTATAACTTCATCTTCTTTTTTTTAAGCATAAGAATGCTGCAAAGTAGGGCAAACGTTGTCCGTGGACCACGAGTCTTCACGATGGTGGGCGCAGCAAAACGACCCAACAAAACATTTACACGCGGGAAGAAATTGTATGGCAAACCTGGAAAGGTTGAAGGTACTCTTGTTAACTCTTTAACTCTTAAGGTACTCATTAACTCTTGTAACCTTCTAGAGAAACTGTTCTGATTAAGAATATTCTTGGGTGAACGGAAGGGACTTTTAGAACATCACAGTGCAGTCGTTAATTCGTCGCAACTGATCATTTTGATGTTAATTTTTCGCGCGAGACGCGAACGCGCCGCTCTGAAAATCTAACAAGCCGATTCAGATGTAACAGAACGTTTTACGCTCTGATTGGTCACGACGCCCGAGGAGATTAGGTGATACCGTTGTTCTCGAATCTATGATAATCGGTGATTCATGAATAAATCCACTGTTTTATCGAACTGAAAATTTTCAAAATTCTTGAAGAAACAAAAAAGAAAAAACGACACTTTACTAGTGTTTTCACAAAACTTGTTGCTTTTCTTGCCAATATAATTCATACAAATTCGAACTTTAACAATCTGAAATAAATATTTCCTCAGTAATTTCAATTGGACGATCTTCTTTTTCTTTTTAATATGAGTTCGTATAAGTACCGGGAAGCGGAAATGAACGAGATGGGATTAGATAAGAGCCAAGAATTATTTAACTGCTCGAAACATACATTATGATACGTTTAATAAGGATTAATTACAACGTAAAATTAGCTCCGATTACATTCACTTAAGACAGAATAAATCACTAAATTACTCGCGACTGTCGATTTCCCAACAATTCAATGAATTATTTTCGGGATTAATTGCATGTCGTTAGCCCGAGTGTCATATCGAATAACACGATAGTATTCACAATAATAAACACATATTTGCATTGGTCGCCTCGCTGATCGAATATAAATAACTGGAATAATCGCAGATATGTCGAAATCATTGAAAACTTTGACATCCGTCGGTCGCGTGAGGAAAATCACCATAAATCATTACGAGCTATTGACCCGAAACTGTTCATGACGCGTGCAGTAAGTACTACTGATTTTTCATTAGAAGAAAGCGATATATTCAGTGGTCTTAATTTCTTAGAACACGCAGATGCTTCGTTATGAAGCGTGTAAATAGGTGTTCGAGTAAGGAAAGTAAAATTAACGTTAGTGGGTTGTAGAAAGCGACAGATAGCAGGATGGTAATGGACACCTCGGTTTCCCAATTCTTTTTACTGCCGAGGACGAATGCGGCACTACTGCTTATTGAGACATAATTACTAATTAATTCCATAAAAGTACTTATAAAGAGAGACGAATGAGAAAATATGTACGTACATACGATCTAAGGTGCCTGCTAACTATTTGGGCTATAAATGTATCACCAAACCGTTGATATTATCAACATAATTCAAATCGTCTTTTCTAGGAAATCATTAATCATAATTCTGTCATCTTTCTCTTCTCCCTTCCTCATGTATCGCTCCTCACCTCCTTCAATTTTCCTTCCCTTCACTCATTCATCGCGCGTTTTCCGCATGGTAAGATGCGCGTCTTCGATAACCTTTTCGTGTACTTATCTGTAGGTATGCAGGTAACAATCATGCAAATGTCCGCCACGGAATTCAGGTGTGTTGGTTCGCAATCGGACAAAATATCCGACAGTAATAAGTACCATACACAGAACAATTCCTTCGTTACGCTCCAAGGGATAATTTTCTTATGTAGACTGTTTGACAAAATGGGTCGAATGTGTTGGGTCTCCCCACCGATATTTGTAGCGGTAGGCAATTTTCGTGATGTTAAGTTCAACAGGAATACACTCGTGGTAATTTACTTTCAAATATCCTGTATTCTCGTATGCCAGCCAAAATTTCGATTTGGGTAATTTGGTGGTAAAATCTTTCGGAATTTTTCTTAACTTTACGAAAAAAATATAGATTTTCAAAAAAGACCACAAGTAGCAAAAAATATTGTTTCAGAAATCCATGTGCTTTAGAATTTTCTGCAAACTTTTAGTAAAAAAATTAGTAAGAAAAATGGTTTGCCTATGGTCAGAACATATTCTTTTTTGACACAACGGTGAATAATTCCCGTGCTTTTACATTCCACAGTTTCAACTGTCCTAGCAGAATACGGAGCAGCAATAAGAGGAAAACTTTATTGGAAAAATGATACTTTTAAAGTTTTAACCATGTTCTGCAACCTAACACAAAAATCGGGAATAAGTATTGAATGGCAAAATAGTCCTCCAACTCGTCTATAAGAATGTGGAGTAGCTTTGTACTCTAATATAATGTAAGAAAGAAAATTTATATACAATACATTCGCTTAGATAGCAGATCAATGGTTGACGTGTTTGTGGCTAAATAATTGATCTTCAGAATATGTTTGAAACTGGTGGATATTTTCGTACGAATTTTGTTCGTTTACAAATTGTTCTCGTTGAAATCCGTATCAATTACGTTGATTGCGGCGGTCTAATGCTGGCATACACGTCATGCTGGTTTTATTCGGTGATTACCCGGAACAGACGGTGTAAACATGAAATAAAAATATGCTACTAAATGGTATTGAAAGTAGTTCTACTGGAACATAAATGGAAAAACCGGTGGTACCCCTAGAATCACGCTTTTGTAAGATTAATTTCGATTGTACGGACGAAAATAGAAAAACCATAACTTTCGAAATCCCAACCCGTAATCATCACTGATTTAGGTCGGGGTATCGGGTTTCAATCCCTATGAGCGACAAAACAACTCGCCTGTAATGTATGATCATAATTGGTTCGTTTTATTTTTCGATCGTACGTATTTTTGTTGTGACGTTGGAAAAATAATGTATATAAAATAAATTGTTTTCGTTACAGATCCAGTAGTAATAATGGCCGCATTATGGGCGTCAAGCTTCAGTTGGTGCTAGGTATGTATCGAATGGCATGTGTGACGTGAAAATTAGATAGTGTATAATCGGCGCCACGTTAGGAATGATATAGTGAATTTTAATTACAACTAAATTAGTCTTTGAACGAAAAACTATATGGTATAATAATATTTGATGCCATATCGCCAGCTTTCGCTTTTATAATTTATTATAATTTTCTATGATTAGAGAAGTTGGTGACAAAATCATATCTTATGCATATCTAATTTTGAATATTAAAATAAAATGGTTAATGTTAAATAATTTCAATTTGTGCGACGGCGAATCAATAAGAAGTGTTCAAAACGTCTGAAAGAAATGTATATGCATTTATACACATCGTGTAATTGCAAATACGAACGTTTTTAATGTAACATTTATAATTAAGATCTGAGGAAATTTCAAGGTAGTAAATGCGCATGAAACCGCACTGGTGAAACTGGTGAAACTTTTTGAAGTTTTATTTGTTCCCTTATAATCACCATACCGGTTAAGGGTACATTATTAAATAAATTCCTTAAGTAACATATTTCCCACTTTATAAACATTAAACTATAAATTACTTCCCGATTCTACTGTAAAGATGTATATACATAACTTCAAATTACCCGCTGTACCGTTTTGACGACAAATATTCTCTTTTCGCAATTAGCGGCATTATTTTTTCTGTGAATGCATAGCCGCAAAGTAAGCCTCGTTATTGCCATTTTAAATATTTTTCTCGGAAACGTCGCGCGAAATTAAACGAAGAAAAGTTCGTTAACTGCCTAGAAAATAATTTTACCGTGTTTTGTTAATGACTCGTTTTATGCCTCAGTACGTGACATTATGATAAAAAATATGTAGTGAATGAAATCAGGTGTACGTTTCCTATTTACGTGTTTGAAAGCGTTTCTCAACAGGAAACAAACAAATTTGCAGAAATTTTGAATTCAAATTAGAAATCCTTTAATTTACCTACGTGTATAAATACTAAAGTTTCCGTTTTAATGTAAATAACGTGAAAAATTGAACATTTCACGAGCTTGCATGTAAAAACTGCAACAGTTGTAATGAAACAAAACGACTTTATTAATTTCCTAAGCGCTTCACGATTCATCGCTTCGCTCACAAAAGTCTTTTGTCTCGTAGAAAATTATTTAATTTAAAAAGTTACCTGCTCGAATCACTGTGATCTTTTTTAATGCTCTCTTTGCGTTCGTTACGAATCTTTTTATATTAGCGTGGATAATTTCTTTACATAAGCCATTACCCAATGTTTCGTTCTTTTCTTTATTAATTTTATGTAATGCACGGTAATAGATCTCTAGTGTGGCAAGATTTATCGAAAAAATATGTACTTCGTTATTTAAAATAAAAGAAACTAGTTGCTCGACTAATTTCGTGTACATAGAGCTACTTTGGTTAGTAACAACTTAGTTGTTTCCATTTATTTTAATTGCGTTTCGCAACTGTTTCTAATAGATTAATCTCGGAAAAATATACGTAGATACTTATGGAATAATAAAATACGGAGTATAGCTGCGCGCCCATTAGGTGGGATTTAACGTGGACCGTTAAAATTAAAAATTTGACAGTCCACGGTTCATCGTTTTGTCTTTTATATCCATGAATAACATATGACAACTGGAAGAGTTTTTAGCGGAAAATTTAAAACGCTAATTAGCTCTCTGTCCATCTGATGGGCACGCAGTTCAGGTGTGGTGAGACAGGTCCGTTAAGAATTTAACCATTAAGCGTCTGGAATAATTTAACAGTCAATTACCTTATATAATGTGTGATCAACCCAAAAAATTTTGAATTCAACTCAAATTCCCTCATTCAACACAAATTCATGACTATCCAAGAAGCGCTGGTATGGCACAGTTCATGAGGGTCACAATTTTTGAGAATGGGAGATTGTATCACTTATATTTGGTTTTAAGAGTTAGAAACGTTAATTCCTTCATTAACCTTCCTTCGTTCTTTCAGGTCTGGTCCTAGCATATCTTTCGTCATGTCAACCATCAGATTCAAACTCGACAAGTACTTCCAACACCACCGCCACGACCACCAGCCCCGGCCCTTTCCACAACGAGAGGAACCTGAACCTGATCGAGGAACCGCCAAAGACTGAATCGGCGAGCAAAAATAGCCAAACCCGCAATGAGTCCGCCTCGGGCGAGACCGAGAAGAAGAGCCAACACGAGAAGGGTTCGAGGGCGATAAATATCGAGAGGTACGTCTCGCCCGAGTTCCAGAATAACGTCTTCACCCTGCCCGACTCCTCGGACGCCGAGAAGTACCTCGAGGAGTCGTTCCCTTACAAATCCTCCACGTCCTCTGACTTCCCGGACTTCGACCTGACCACCCCGAGGACGGCCTTCTTCGACAACAAATTCACCGAGGCGATCCAGAAGCTCGAGCAGGAGTTCGAGGCGAACCGCGGCGACGATCACGACGAACACGATGAGCACGAAATCGAGCACGATCACGAGTACATGCACGAGAACGAGGAACTCGAAAACGACCCAATGGATAAAATGATGGAGAGCACGGAGGACCTCCCGAAGAACATCACCTACAAACACACGAAGATCATCAAGAACAACACGGGGGACAATAACTCCGCCCGTAACGACTTCACCGTCGTCCACGTCAGGAAGATAGACATCTCCACCAATTTCAACGATACGCAGATCTACACGTACGATTCGGACAGGGACAGGAACACCTCCAACGCCACGACGCCCAAGACGGTGGACACCACGAGGAAAAGCATCGCTTTGACCAAACCGCCCGTTAATAAAAACAATAGCTACATCTTGAACAACAAGATCGAGACGGAAACGATCAAAGCTATAAACCTTCCCACGGAGGTTCCGGTGAAAAGCTCCGAGAGCGAAGAGGACGTTCCGACCTCGAGGAAAATCGAAAGCGACGAGTCAGAAAACAAAGAAAACCTTCATAACTCTGAACTTCAACCAGCAGTAACTGAAAGAGTAGGAAACGTTATAACCAAAGCTTCTTATGAGAAACCCGAGCCAAATACACCCCAACTATCACCCTCTTTAAATAATATCAAAAAAGAGGACAACTTGCCGAAGAAAACTCAACAGGAGAGCGCTGAAAACGCAACTACCAATTTTACCAACAGCGAAG
Organism: Cryptocephalus primarius; assembly: GCA_963576515.1. Lineage (NCBI taxonomy): Eukaryota > Metazoa > Arthropoda > Insecta > Coleoptera > Chrysomelidae > Cryptocephalus > Cryptocephalus primarius. The sequence goes on from OY754941.1 coordinate 17,413,858, forward strand.
AAAACGTCGTGATCAAAGCCCTATTTGGCAAACCAGAACGGCAGGGGAATTTCGCCCGAGAAACTCCTTATGAAAAACCTGAAATTTCATCCAGCAGTCCTGTTGGAAACGCTATAACCAAAGCCTCAATAGAAAACTCAACCGAAATCAAATCACCAATTGAATCAACTGAAGTGACACATTTCGAAACTTTCCCTACTACGACTGAAACCCTTACAACCAAAGCACCCATCACCGGAGAAGAATCATCCCAAAGAAAAGTATTCGAAACTCTGCCTACATCTTCTACAGAAAACGCCATTACCAAAACACCCACTGAACCCGCGACTGTAAAAGAAAATCTAACAACAGGTGAAATTACAACCACCGAAAAACTAATACTGGGAGACTCCACCACTCCTGTCGCCATAGAAACCGTAACCACCCCAATGACCGAACCACCGACTAATACTGAAAACTCGTCTATTAAACCTGAAACGGCCCACCCAACTGAAATTACTGGCACTACTGAGCTAGAAGTTATATTCACTACTAACACAGAAGAAACGACGTCCACCGTTAATGATAAAAGAGAAGTAACCACCTTGGTCAAAGAACTGATAAATACCGAAGTCGTAACCGAAATCAGCTTGGTCGAAACGAAAACCAGTATCACGGTGGAAACCACAGAAATGCCAAGCACTTTCACCGAACCTGTCACAACTAGCACCGTTCAAATAGAAACCACCACCGAAACACCATCTACTACGGAAGTTCTGATCACAACTACTGAACCTCCGACAGTTACTGCATCTGTAACAGAGTTACAAAGTGGGTTTAAAACTGAATCGACCACTACCGAAAAGCTATCAAAAGAATCGGTCTTCCCCGAAACGACAACCTTTGACGGTACTACTGAAGTGGTCGATAAACGCTTGAACGAAGACACCACCGAAATCGCCAAAGTGACTGAAATGACAACCGAAAGCACAACTCTACGTGTTGAAACGGCATACGGTGAGACTCGGCCTGATTTGATCCCCCCATCTAAAAAAAGGGACGGTGATGTACCTGAGGAACCCACAACTCCCACGACGACCGATGGAGCCGACGATTACGTTACCCAAACGTCGTCTGCTACAGAAACTGTGGTTGGTGATAAGAACGGCAGTGAAGGAAAAGGAAAAGTGGCCGCTATTGTTATTTCCACCGTTGGGGCGCTTTGCTTGGTTTTACTTTCTGGTCTACTGGTAAGTTTTAGACGAATTCTTTAGAGTTACTTATTCTGTATCTATACACTTCCTTCAATAACCTCAGAATGGTTTCTCTTTTGACCCTTATTAAAGTTCCCTCATGAAACGTGCGAAATCAATTCATATTAGTATTTTCAACGTCAAGTAAATTTATGATATTTCTGTTATAGTATGTAATGAGAAAGAGGCAGAAGAGGTTCAACTACATGCAGAACTGTAGACCTGTCAGTCTGGACGATTACAGTGTAGACAACCTATCCGTTTACAACAGCAGCAGGAGAAAAGGCATAATCAGGGCGTCTAAAAGGTCTTATGGCAATCCTGCCTTCGATGATCCTGTAAGTGGAGTAGGAATCGAAGAATATTCGGTTTAATTTTATCGTTGACAGACACTGAATTATTTCTATTTTAGAATGCGCTTAGCCACCCATTGAACTTCCCGGCTTTAGCAAAGTTTGCGACTAACGTGGAAGATATGAAGGCGGAGTTTGATGATATTCCTCAAATTTCTGCCACCGCGAGTGAACTACCAGAAGGTTGCGAGTCCAAGAATAGATACGCCAATGTTATTCCTTTACCAGAAACGAGGGTGATCCTGAGCACGTTAGATGGTACACCCAACAGTGATTATATCAACGCTAATTATGTGACGGTGAGTGAAATCTATCAAAATACTCCTTTTTTCATTTTATTAATCTTTAGTCATTAATGGTAGTCTACTAGTGACTTAGTCGTTTTAGGCGTGTAGGAAAAATTATGCATATTACTAGATCTAAGAAACCTGTAGTAATATCATTTGTTATTTTGTTGCTGCAGGGTCCGAAAGATTGCAAAGGCTACTACATTGCCTGTCAGAGTCCAATGCAGGACACCGTTGATGATTTTTGGAGGATGATTTGGGAACAGAACTCGAAAGTTGTTTTGATGATTACTCGTCTATTTGAAAACGGAGTGGTAAGTAGATCTTACATGAATTATTCGTGAAAAATCTTAATATCCCATTTTCTAGGAAAAATGTGCGGATTATTTACCGCCATCCGAAGTCCTGGATCGCCATAGATTGTTTGGAGATTTCCAAGTAACCATGAAAAAGCGTGACGTTAAAGAGAAGTACATCATTTCATGTTTACAACTAAAGGTGAGTTGTAATTGAAAGATCTAGTTGTAGGGAACCTAACCATTGGTGTCCTTTTATAGAATATGGTATCAAACAGTTGGAGAGAGGTAACCCATTTCTGGTACCTAGGATGGCCGGATAAAGGCATACCAGCTGAAGCTAATTCTTTAATAGCTTTTCTAATAGAAGCAAGGAGCTACATGAAGTCTTCCACATTAGACAGAGTAAGCAAAATGTCAGTGGTTTGAAAAATTTCAAAAACTAATCAACGTTTTTTTTTTAGAACTTTTCCAGCACAAACGACTTGAACAGTCTGCCGAGCGTCGATTCAAGCCCAGTCGTTGTTCACTGCAGTCCGGGTACAGGAAGGACCGGAGTGGTCATTGCTTGTGACATCGCTATAAGGGAATTCGAGCAGACGCGTCTCGTAGATGTCCCCAGAGTCGTGTACAGGATAAGAAGGGATCGAGCTGGTGCTGTGCAGACTAAAGAGCAGTACATGTTTATTTACAAGGTGAGGGAAAATTGGAAAATTATTTTAATGTGCTATAGTTCTATGCTCTGGGGTGGATCTTTTTTGAAAAATATGTTACGAATAAAAGTTGTAGGCATTGTGCGTAGTACTTCAGATATTACTAAGAAAATGTGAAATCGTTTTAGAGAAAATAAGGAAAACCTGACAATACACAAGACAAAAGGCCCTTCAGGAAAGATCAGTCAAGATATGGCACTCAATATGTATTAAATGTGCAGTTTAAAAAAACATGGGATTAGTTTTCGAGATAACACATAAAGGATAAGAGTGAAAATTCCCTTTGCTCGCAATTAATTTCGAACAGAATCGCATGCATTCGAATTTTCAGGGGACCAAGCCCAAATGAAAAATTCCAGCTTGTCACAGTTGATAGTTTCTTAGAATTTTTTTCCAAAAATATGTTTTTCGGATTATGAGGACTTCAAACCGTCCTCCGAGTGTAATAGTTGTATGAAATGAATAAAGTTGTACTGTTAAATGATAATATTTTTGTATTTATTTTAGGTTGTCAGCTTGTATGCTGCCAAACTGACTGGAGGAGCCCTAGATTCATTCTAGCTTTAAGTTTTAGAGTATAATGTAACTTTTAAGATGATAGTTTTTAGAAAATGTTTGTGATATCAAATTCCCATGCGTATATTTTACGATCAAATTCTATGTGTACATAAAGGTATATTTTGAAAATTGTAAAAAAATGTAGAAAAACCAAAAAAGCTATTGAATATAATATGTTGTGTGTAGATCAAATTTGGCTCTCTATTACCATTGTTAGTGTGATTTAAAACAAAACCGTTCATTTACATAAATGTTCTCGTAGGTATTATTATTTTTGTTGTCTTGTTTGATTGTAATTTTAATTCCACAATTGTTGTTTTATTTATTGCTTGTAGAAAAAATCAGTGCAAAATATATGTAACATCAGAGAGTAATATAGCTTGTTTTAATCAAACACGCCTATAGATTCATCTACTATCATCATATTATCCATATTATCATTATTATTGAGCTTTTCAACCCATTGGATTACCACAAGTCCTTAATGCGCTCAAAAATCGAAATAGTGTAGCTGGTAATATATATTTTAGTGGTCTTGCATCATCTGCCCTATTTTTTATTTTTCTATTGCCCCGCTGCGATTTCCAGAATTTATCTTCTGTTCAGATTCGTCAAGTGTTTCTCGGTCTGCTTCCACCTGTTATTCCTAGAGGTATTTATTGCACTACCCTTATCACCATTTATCTCATTTTCCTTACAAATTCTCTCTGTACCCTCCTAGTAATTTAATATGTTTTGTGTGTGAACATAGGATTTTGTTTTTTGATAGTTTTTGGGTATTCTAAATGTTTGGTACACTTTTATTCTTTCTTTAGTAATTTCTCTTGATGATATTCCTCCAAGGTTAAATAAGAAGATTCTTTTCGATTTATATCTGAGATTTCAAATTTTTGATTGTTTATTCCTTTATTTCTAGAATAAATGAACATTTTCATGCATTTTGTTTCTGCTTCAATGATTTCTAGTCCAAATTGTCTGTCTTCTATTTCCAGTTTGTTAATAAATTTTAACAAAATTGGAGAAGACTCTTCACGATCGTTATTCTAGTTCTTTCAGTAGAGGCTTTATCCACTTCATTTCTTCTGCTTTAAAAGTGCAAGTGCCTCTTTTCTCAGTGAGAGATGAGAGAATTTTACAATAATTTACATTCGAAAAATATGCTATTCAAATAATTTCACTTTCGAACAATTTTCCTAGAATCATTTAATTCTTTGATCTCGAATAGTGAAATAATTTTGATTCACTTTTGGACAAAGTTAAGTTGGATTAAATCCTCATAGTTTGAACACATGATACTCTTTGTCTAATAATCATAGGGACATCTTGTATTTTTTCTCTGGAAAAATAGGAACATCAGGCAATAACTGCAATAAACTATTAAAATCGCATTTAAGATCCTTACAATATGAAAGCTAGCATGTACCTATTGTAATTAAAATAATATCTCTATAGAAAAACTTACAGATGAAGATGATAAGTTGATAGTATGTACTCGTACATATTCAACACATACGTGGTAATTAACCATTTACAAATTGTACTTTTTTCATTAATCCCAATTAATTCAGAGAAATGTAAACGATCGCAAACACATCGACAGCAATCTAATGCGAGCTAAAGAATTAGGCTTGTTAGTCAGTTATAATTAAGAACAATTAATTCCGGATATTTGCAGATTTTGTTTAATGTAACCAGATAGAAATGCGTCGATAAATTTTAACTGAAACATGGCTATGTATTGCAATTAACAAGAAACAGATGAGTATTCCTAAAAACATACTTAAGCATTACTTAACTGTTTAACAAGGAATTGGTACATTATCGACAACTAACTTTTATTTAATCGTCGTAAACTAATAAACTTAACTGATATAGAAATTATAGCGGTAGTGACGTTCCTCCGTTTATTGTATCCAAGCCTCACCTTTAATAATAACTTCTCGAAGGTAGAAGGTTTCAGGCCAGTTAAAACCAGAAAAATCCCAATCGATGTGCACATTTCCGATTTTTTAAATCAAACGTATCGTATGAAATGCTAATTTGTGTTTTGTCAATTTTGAAATTGGTTATAAACGAGTGTGCTAACGTAATTACAGAAGATTTGTTTGAACACTTATCAGCTGGGTAAATCGAAGGGGAACTGTTTTGGCAGCGTGCTCTAATGAAATTAATCACTTTTCTAGTAATTTTAGTAGTTCGGTACAGGCGAGTACATAGAAAAACTCGTCGAATGACCAACTTTCTAGGATTTGAGAGCAGAATGAAGGACTTACAAGCGTCTCGTTGGGAAATTTGGTTACGTAGGTAATCGTATGCGGAATAAAATGATAACGGTAACACTAAGAACCATGGAATGGAAGCAGCGCTAAACCTGTTGAGGAATCTTAAAAGAAAATAGTAGTAGATGCAAGGTGCAGTAACTTTATGCACATTGTGACGAATAAAAATAAGTTATTAACGATTTGAATGAATCTCCTTCTGGGGCTCTATTGCTAGGACGAGAAATTTCTAAAAATTCGCATCGTAACAAACAACTGTCATTTATGAATACAAATTTTTGTTCCTAAAACAATGCTTCAGTTGCAAAATAAATCTCAATTATTAAATGTAGAAAATCGTAGTAGTTTTTCTCTATTTGATAGGTTTAAATATGAGTCAGTCACTGTTCGTAGTGCCGCCTTTTATCTCAAACCAGGGTTTCTCCCTCGACACCATTGCAAGCTCGATGCTAGTGTATCGTGTTTTTCCAGGAGTTTCCTAGACGCTAGATGTTTCATGAGATCCGTAAGTCACTCACTGTTATTGCAGCGCTGCCTTTTATCTCAAGGCACTACTACATAATGCGTCGAGGTAATCTCCTCCCCAATAAACAAGAAAAAATACTAACAATTACAACATAATTGTAGGCGGTACTTATTTAAAGTACGATTGCCACGCTAATCCTCTTTACTTGGCTAAATTACTCATGAAAAAAATTAAACAACCGGTCATGGCAAAGGTCAGTAATAATATTAGCGGTCTTCGTAGTGAATTCCGAAAGATGTTAAATTGTTATATTTTGTAGTTTTCAAACATTACCAATTTTGCATATGTTAGTCAATTTGCGTCTTAAGTGCACTTAATTTAAATAAATTGCCTTGACGATAATTCTGGTATCGCCGCTTTTGTTAAACAGCTGGATGATTTCCACAAAAATTTGAATTTAAGGAAAACATAATAACGCTGACAACACGTGCAATTAAAAATACTTGTACATTATTTTTATGTCGCAGATTATTTATTCTCACGCACGTACCGATTATCATATTACATAATTACGATACTAATCAAACCTTAGATACATTTTTTTATCGTTATGTAATTTCAGGATAACGTGACCTTCACGGCGTACTTTCCAGTTCACTTAGAATTTTTAAAATAATTCAGTTTACGAAAATAAACCACTTTACGAGGTTAACAAACTTGATCGAATAAGGCATGATTTTAAATGGTTTCTTTTATTCAAAGTTGCAGTAATTTTCTCAATTTTATTTGCAGCACACGGTGAACCAGGCTGATGTTGATTTTTTTGGTCGATTATTTATAATAATTTGTTCCCTAATAATTCCTAATAATCAAGTGTGTATGTTCAGTTTTTACATTTGATCTAATTAAAGAACAATCCCTGTTTTCCCATGCGTGAGTATTGAAACTGTAAGTGCCGAAGATGTCAGGAACGATCCAGATTCCATTAGCAATGAATGAATCACGCAGCGGTTGAGAGCACAGAAATATAATCCAAATATTTAGATTCATGAATCGTTAACGTATCGGATTTATTAATAAGAATGGGTACAAAGGAGAAACGGTTAAATTTGATCGACCAATGATCCCAAGTTGTTCTTGAATTAAAATAATGTTTAATATATCCAGTAGCTACTTATTATTTTTATTTAAATTCCGGTAAACATTTCTTTAGTAATGAGGGACATTCTTAATGAGACTCTGATGGCGCCGTTAAAATACCATAGGAGGTTAATAAAGGAAAAATATTTTGTAGTGTAATATAACAATGGAAGCAATTTCCATCGAAACCCAACAAAAAAAAACAGCAAGCAAGTAGTATTACATTAGAAAATGTGAACCATAGAAAAAACTACTTAAAATGACAGAAAGTGCCTTAAAATCTTGCTGGAAGCTATTCAGAGTTCCTTCAAGAACCTTCAACATCCAAAATAGTCTCCAATGGAAATGTCGATGGTTGATGGAAGTTCCAGACAGACCTTTAAGGTTAGAATTTATGTAATCCAATGATTCTAGACGTTTTTACAGAATTACAAATTAAAGGAAGTGGCTCAAAATCGAATTTTAAACATCCATGAAAGTTTCAAAATGATTCATTCTGCGAGGACCTCAGAAAAAATCTAAATGGCCTCTGATGGGTTCTAGAAGCTTTGTTATTGTAATTTCAAACATTAGTCTGATTTATGCTAAAGAAAAACTCTACAAGTTCCTATAGAATTTTGGGACGCCAGAACTGGTTCAAAATTGAATCTAGCTAGAATTAATTCATAATGTTAGATAACTTCAAGAACGTAGAAGGAAAATTCCAGACTTTCTCCTAGAACCTTCAGCAGCCAAAGCTGCCTACAAAGATCTAGATAATTCACGGAAATTACGACTTCATTTTAATTTGAAATGTTATAAAGAATATAAAATTCAAAATCCAGGTTTCGAAACTTAAAACGACCAAAAGAGCTTTACAATCGAATTTAATGGTGGGCTGAAGCTCCAAATTTTTTTGCTGTGTTCTAAATTAAATAGATATTAACTTGGCATGTGCTTCCCGGCATTTTCAAGTTCTGGGCCCGTTTTGCAAAAAATTGCAAAAATAATGTTCAGTTCTGCCCCACCCTGCCATATTTAACGAGATACTTGGAGTGATGCATTACTTTTCCTCATGCTTTGTGGGTGAAAAATGTTGGACAAAAATTATGATACCATAGAAATTGTTTTTGGTATACTTTTGCATTCAGAGCCTGCGACTAACCCCCTGAAACTTTCACACCACATCTGACCGGCCGTCGATTAATCGACGATTCAGTTAATTACTTCCACTCTCGCTAATTTTTTTCATTACGACGCGACTCGTAGAATTATCTCGTTTGGTTGAGATCTAATTAGGCGAAAAGCCTTTTAAAGACGCCGCCCATACGCGTTTCGTTTCAGTCGTCCCATGCGCTTCGAAAAATTGTAAACGCTTCCCCGGCTCGCTATTAAATATTGTATCGTGGAACACACGTTTGACGGGTACGCATCAGTGTCGCGCTGTTTGTTAATTTAACGCTAAAAGTGTGATTTCAGTTGGACAATTTCGGAGAATCAGGTCAAGATTTTCAGGTAAGTTATGGGCATTTAAAAACACCTCACGAAAATACTACATGTTCTCCATAATTTTAAGATAGCAGCAATTGAATGTAAAATGTTTACGGTAATGCATAACGCAGCAAAGCATGCATTTAAAATTTAAACAAGACATATTAAGGGAATCAGTTAAAAATATGGTAATATCAGATCCTGTGAAGATCACATCCAGTAATTATTAATTTAAGTTAAATTATTATTAACAACTATCCGATTTTAAATAACTAGTTCAATTCGAACATGAATATAGCATAATTTTCAATATTTCTTTTGACCAGCTATTCAAAATTTCAAACCAAACCGAACCGCATGAAACCAATCACAGAGCAAAGCAAAAACCCATAAAATCCATGCATGAAATAGTAGAAATTAATATTTCACTTAAAGTATTTTAAGCGTTAAGTTAGGATGCATTATTTACGTTGTTAAAATTTAAATAATATGCAATATTTGAAAGAATGTAATGAATAATTCATACAAAGAACATTCAAATGTTTAATGGAACCAACCAAAATATCGTAATATGTCCTGATTTAAATTTTATTTACAATTCAACCCCTCTTACAATTTTATTTCGAAAAACATTTAAGGAAAATTGATTTTGCTCGCTAGTGGTGTGTAGGAGGTGTCACAAAATATTAGAGTAAATATTGTTCAGAAAAAAATGTTATTTAATTTTTTTATTAAAGAATTTCACTTTAATAATATGCTGAAAACATCTTTAAGTATGTGTAACTATTTTTATTTTATGCAGTTTAAAAAAAAATGCCAGAAAAAAACATTTTGCCCAATTTCAAGTCTTTAGTACACTTTTCGAGAATACAGTTAGAATATCAATTATATTAGATCCCCATCAAATAACTTTTTATTGGGAAAATTATAATACTCTTAAGGAATCGTTCATAAACCACCACCACCACCACCATTTTCTTGTATTTTCTAAATATATTACAACTGAAAATATAAAAAAAATTCGAAAATGTACGCCAATATGCAGATATACAGCGAATATGATGAAGGATAATGAATATGCCAAATATATCATTCTTATTAACGTTATTAATCAATGAAAAACGGGAGTTTGAAAGTGAATTTTCCTTTTTCCGTAAAATATCTCGAAAACCGCTAAAGCTAGCGAGCTGATTTTTCTGCTGTATATCATATCACAAGAAATTGATGGAAAATTACCCATTTTAAGTCAGCCTGTATTAATTAAGTACCAAGTGGTGATTCAACTGCGTAGTTGAAGAACAAACAAATGATATGTATGATCTGTGTGGTTGATTATCTGGGTGATTTCACCTAATCTGTTCAAGTACAAGACAAATATTCCGTAGCTAATAACAACTGTTCGTGAGTGGTTACAGAACAAATTCCATTACTTCCTAGGTTTACAATTAATCTTATTTTACTTAGTTTATCCTATCCTATCCACAAGTAAATCTTTTGTATCAAGTTAATGCATTTACTTCTTAATGTGTTATACAGGATTATCCTGTAATAAGTAGAATACAATTTTTGCATTCCTACTGTTGGATGATAAACTATTATTAGTATTACTATAATTCTCTGTTGTTTCCAGCTCCAAATCGCTACCGAAAGGACCAGGAAGACTTAACGATGTGTTAGACTCCGAGATTAACGATGGAGGGCCGTTTTTCGAAAACTGAGAACGGTAGCGGCATCGATAACGCCGCCTTTCAGTTGCACGAGAGCAACAACGGCAGCAATGGCTACGTCAAGAGTGTCTCACAGAGCGTCTCGGCTGCGCAAAATCCCGTACCGAAGAGGAAGAAGTCCCTCATACAGCTCACGAGGGAGGCGCTGCCCAGGCTGGAGAACTACAGGAACAGCAGGAAGGCCGTCAAGAGGCCCAGCCTGGGGGAGCTGTACGAAGGATCGGGGGAGAACCCCAAGGTATGGAAGGAAACGAAGTTGAGAAGGAGATTGCTTGGGCATTTTTCCCAATCATTAAATACGACATATGCCACGTAAAACAAGTAATCAGTTATCTATATAATTTGCACCAATAGCTAAGCCAAGTTCTTGGCACTCTCGCGCTTTCCAATTTCTCTATATAACAGGCGGAGTTAAATATTGTTTTATTTAATATTATTTCCCAATACATATTACGGTTAATAACGTGTATAAACTTTCAATTATACTTCGAAATCCGATTACTGCAAAATAATTTTTCTGTTAACAATAAATTTATTCTCTTAGTGAAGCTGATTAGAGCCGTGGTGTTAAATGCTTGAACAGGCACACGATTAATTTACATCAAAAGTGCTAAGTTTGTTAGTACTGGAGAATTAATGTGGGCATGGTGGTAAATACACTTGTATTTCCAAACAAGAAATTTCCACAAGTACATTTTGACTGTATTCCGGTTTATTAAAATATATTTGAAACGAATAATTTCATATTCCTGGTTCAAAGTCAAAATATACACACCTTTCAAATTTAATTACCGTGCAATTCAAAAGAATTCCGCAAAGTTGTAAGTTTACACTTGGGCACCAAAAATATTAACAAAAATTTATGTCTATTAAAACACCATTCTGAAGAAAAAGTTGGCGTAAAATTATCAAATTTAAAAGTTATTTTGATGTTAATTTAACTGCACAAACGTAGTAAACACTAACTAAACTAACACAAAATAAACACTAACAGATGAAAATAAAAATAATATCAGAATATTGCGATAGAATTGCTAAGCAGAATCAGAGAGTTCTCTTCGATCAAATCTCATTCATAAATGTGTCATTGCCAAACGTGTTATAATTCTGGTGACCGATTCATTCTGCATACGTTAATGACATTTGAAACAAACAATTTTCGAACGTAAGAGCGACTGAAAAAGTGTCAGATTTATTTTCACAACTTTGGTAGATCATCGTAACAAAAACACCATGTAATAAAGGAAAAAGAATGACCATATTTCCAAATATGCTTCCAAATGCCTTGTCTTTATCTTCAGAAAATGGTTCTAAATCTCATGTTGAATGTCATGAAGATACCATTGCGGATACATTTGAAGACTGGTTCAACAAAAAGTTGATACCAAATGTTCCCCAAAATAGCGCAATTGTATAGACAATACACCATATCATGGCAGCCCATTAAATAAAGTTTCCTGTTCAAAAGAGACATCATTGTCTATCAAAGTTCATTTCAAAAGTTTCAATTCAAGATTTTAACACCATTCTCCCTTCATTATTTATGTGTACCACAGCTAATTGAAAAATAATTTCCTCATTCATCAGCCCAAATAAAATTCCATTACTCGAAAGTTGTACCAAAGTTTAGACTTGTCTTCTCCAAATCGGACATGTAAACACCGCGGTTTTTATCCTCGTTTAACAAATTCATCCCGAATCTCCTCGTTCAATTCGCAGGAGAGCAAATCGAGCGGGATAGACATGGACGAGGACGTCTCGAGCCCTCACGTCGCCATAAAGCTGGGATGGATACAGGGCGTCCTCATACCTTGCCTGCTGAACATCTTCAGCGTGATGCTCTTCTTGCGACTCTCTTGGGTCGTGGCCGAGGCCGGCATCGGTAAGTACTTTCTGGTCCGATCTGGTTAGAACTGGACGGCGGCCATTGCATCAGCACGATCTGGTGCAAACGATCTCGCTAAACCAGTCGAGGTGTTGAAAATATTTCGAATGGATAAGAGAGATAATATCAATAATAAAGCGTGCCGAGGTGTACGTACTGCATTGCGAAATCCGCGGGGTTCTTATGAGGATTTGCGTACTTTGTACCTGAACGTTTCAGGTTTTTGGTGTCTAGGTGACACTCGATATGACCCACTCTTGAGAGTACAAAGGTCATATCAGTCATTCGGGACATTTTCCAAGCTTGCAACTGTGCTTGCAATAATTTCTATTGATTTGTACTGAACAATTTCTATTGAATTGGTAGCAATTTACATCACACGTTTTTATTAAGCTCTTCTTCGTTATTTAATTATTCATTAAGTTTAGCATTTTACCTCTGATGAATTCTTCCGTCAGTACTACTTTTTGATAAACACCATATTTTCTAATAACCAATAAGGTAGTTATTCTGAGAATTGAAATTTAAAACAGACTACGTGACAGCAACTAAAAAATAAAATATGTTTAGCTACATAGGCTCACCATTAGAATAATTTTGTCAGTCAAAAAACTGTCAAGAGGCATTATACCATCTATCTGGGTTCTTATTAGAAAGTATTCCGAAGACAATATGCTTTGTATTTATATTTTCTTGTTTATTCTTTGATTAAAATTACAAGTGTTTTCCTTTGACAGGTTTTTCTCTGCTGGCGATTGTAATATCAGCAGCAGTTTGTGTTATCACCACATTATCGTTATCTGCAATCTGTACAAATGGAGAAGTCAAAGGAGGTAAGTATTCGTTCTATTATTGCTAAATTGCATAATAACTAATTCAATTTTATCGAAGATAGTAGTACTACATAGATAGTATCACGAATGTAAAGAGGAGTTGTATGCGTTTTAAATCCCAGTATAGAAAACATAGTTGTTTCACTTCTTGTTGTTCACAACTGCATTGGTGAAAAAAATATTTGCAACAAATTTTGTTTTAAATAGGGTATACTTAAATAACGTTGATAATTTAAATGTCGTTATTTATTATTGTCGATTTTTTATTATAGTTCGTTGGTTGTATGTTATAAAAATTTAAAACCAATGTCGTTTTCATTAATCACTAATTGTTTTCATATAAACAATAATGTATTTATAATAACGATGTGTGTTAAAAAAATCTTATTCTGTCGATGTTTAAGTGGCTGGACATGACTGTTACGTGTTGTTAATATAACTCAATTGTAAGATTTATGTGTTGCATAATACAAATGCTCAGTTTCGGTATAACGATAACTTAAAAATGGCGAAAAACTGTCAAAGCAAAATTAGACTGTTAAATGACGCTAATTTGATTTCTTAAGTAATACAAAGTAGTTGTGATTTTTTTAAAGATAACTGGTACAACTCTACACCAATGATAAGCCCAATTTTTTACTATTCTTCCAGGTGGTATTTACTACATCATCTCGCGATCCCTCGGGCCCGAATTCGGAGCGTCCGTTGGTATCGTCTTCGCGTTCGCCAACGCCGTTTCCGCCTCGATGAATACCATCGGTTTCTGTAATTCCCTTACGGAACTCGTCAGGAACACCGCCAACGGTACCATCACGGGAAGCGATACCAACGATGCCAGAGTAATAGGTAAGCAAGGAGAGTTATAGGGAAAGCAAGGAAAATTCTTGCGCGTCCCGTGTACGAAAGTTAGCGCTTTCTCCCTCTCGATCAATCAAATCACGAGTTTTCGCTGTTCCAAAAGGAGGGAGGGAAGCAGAGGCAATTTTTCCCTAAGCTTAAAATGAGTTTCTTTGTATTCAGGAACCGCTTCTATATTGGTGATGGTACTGATATGCGCGATCGGAATGGAATGGGAGTCGAAAGCGCAGAACTTCCTCATAGCTGCCATAGTGGGTGCCATGATAGATTTCATTGTCGGCACCATAATGGGACCGAGGAGCGACACAGAAATAGCTAAGGGTTTCGTAGGGTTTAATAGTAAGTATGGCCGATTCGTTTTAGATTGAAGAAGGATGAAAAGTTTGCGAAGTACAAGGGTGTGAAGGGGTGAATAATCCTAATTCGCGGTAAATTAGTCAATAATTGAATGCTCAATATGAGTCGATTAAAAGTTTCCGAAATATGAGTGTTTATCACAGGAAAAAATAATGTATCAAAGACCTTTAAGGATCGATACGGATACTGTGTAACAACCATTGGATAGGTAACTATTTTAACCGTTAAGAGTAATTGTTGTGAGGGTGCAAACTGCGTAACAATTTCAAAACCTTGAGATTCATCGATCGGTGATTTTGCGTTATAGTTTTTTTCGACGTCGCGGATCTACGTAAACAAAGCCCTGTTGACATCTTGAAAATCCATACATTATCTTTATTAAAGGCCCGACGATATGCATATTCATGGGTGCGATGTAAAATGGGACACAGGCGTGGAGGCAATCAATTTAATAGATTAATTATCTATTGGGGAAAAAATAACGAGACTCATTGGGAGGCCATTTTTAATTAGAGGGGGTTTGACGAGTCAAAGGCGTAATAAACTTAATATTACTTTTCGAGGAAACGCTTTACAGGACAACGGGATGTAGGCGTCAAGTAATAAACTGATTTTAGAATAGAAATTCGAAAGTAATAATACCAGTAACAGTCAATATTACTTAAAATTACCTCCCAGGTTATACCCAAGAAATACCGAGTGTGGTATACAGGGCGTTACACTTAGACACAACCTAGACACTTCGTCAACCAGAGGTCAAAATGGAATATAAACAAATCAGCCAAGCACCTGAATCGAAATACTTCAAAAATATTCATCGGAATAATGAACAAGACAAGAAAGAACGGTTTGAGAAGAAGGAAACCGTCCAGAAGACGCATTAACAAAAAAATTAGTCAACTGTCCAAAAAACATGCATGTAAAGCTTTTTAAAGTTTGACTAGCCTCTAAATCATCCACCCACATTGGTTTCCAATCGCTATTGTTGACGTAATTTTTCTTTAAACACGGTAATAGCGTATGAAATCCCTAAAGCGCGCTTTTGACTAATTTCCCACCGTTATTTCCACCACTAGCTACACTTTTCCACGAAAACTGGTTCCCGAACTACAGATCGACTGGGGACGGCGTGAACTACGACTTCTTCCAGGTATTCGCGATATTCTTCCCGTCTGTCACGGGCATTCAAGCCGGCGCTAACATCTCCGGGGATTTAAAGGTACTCGCGTCACTTTTGACCGAACCGACAACGGCTGTGCCCTTTTCGACTTTTCCAGAATCCAGCCTCGGCGATCCCGAAGGGAACGCTCTTGGCCCTGATTCTCTCGATGACATCCTACGGGATCTTCGTCGTTTTTGCCGGGGGCGCGGCTCTTCGAGACGCCAGCGGGAACGTCAGCGAGTTGGACTCCATCCTCGAGGGGATCACTAACAGTTCCGCCCTGGAGTGCGTCAGGAACAACTTCACTTGCAAATACGGATTGTTCAACAGTTACGAAGTGAGTAGTAGGATTATCGTTGCAACTGAATATTCTTAAATTGTTGAAAAGGTCTTCGACTCGCTAGACCTACCCGGTAGTACTTTCTTCTCGAGTTAATCAATAATTCTATACTATAATTCTGCGAATTCACTCAGGAACCTCTTAATTATCGACAATTTCTATTGTATTTCGTAATAACATTTAAAAACATATCGAGTAAATCAATATTCTCATCATATTTGCATTTTTCTCCATTTTTAAATGCGAACATAGAATAGATTATTACTATTGAAAGCGGTACGATTATGCTCCAAGTGTCGAACAGGTAAAGCTATAAAATTTCTTGCTATCAATTCCAATCAAATCGAGTTTACGTATTAATTATTATTTTCTTAGATGATGCAGGTGATGTCGGCCTGGTGGCCGTTAATCTACGTGGGATGTTTCGCCGCGACGCTCAGTACGGCACTGACTAACTTACTATCAGTCCCTCGTTTGATCCAAGCCTTGGGTATCGACAGGATTTATCCGGGATTAATTTTCTTTTCTAAGGGTTACGGGAAATACGGCGAGCCTTACAGAGGCTACGTTCTGACCTTCATTGTATCGGCTCTGTTCGTCATAATAGGTAACTTTAGATGCCATTTTAAAGGGAGGGAAGTTGAAATTTGTTTGTTTTAATTTTAGCCGATATCAATGCCCTAGCGCCGTTAATTTCGAATTTCTACTTAGCGTCGTACGCGCTGATAAACTTCTGTACCTTCCACGCTGCGCTCATTAAACCATTAGGTTGGAGGCCGACGTTTAAAGTATGTAAATAACGAAAAATTTCTCAAAGAAAAATAATTTTGTCTTTAAAATAAACGTGGTTGGGTGAGCACCTTATCTAATTACTTATCGATCTTGTCTTTTAGTACTACAACACTTGGCTGAGCCTTTTCGGGTTCATAACTTGCGTTATCATCATGTTCTTGATCAACTGGTGGTCGTCTTTAATAACCTTCATAATCATTTGGGCCTTGTACCTTCTTGTGGTGTACAGGAAACCAGGTAATGATAAGTACCCCTAATTTTTTCAACATTGCGTTTCAACCAAAAAAATTAATTTTTCTTTCAGATGTAAATTGGGGTTCATCCACGCAAGCTCAGACGTACAAAACCGCCCTGACTACCGCTCAGCGGTTAAATTTAATCGGAGAACATGTCAAAAATTACGTACCTCAGATTCTGGTGTTGTGCGGCAGACCGTCCCAACGTCCTCCATTGGTCGACTTCGCCAATCTCATCACCAAGAACCACTCGCTTCTGGTACTAGGCGATATCACGTCGGTAAGTACTCGCCTGCAATAGAAAAAAAAAAATGCTGAAGCTTGCTTAATTTTAAAAGTTCCAGTGATTTAAAATGTTTCTTCCAGGAACGGCTATCATACAAAAAAAGAACTGAACGAACTAAGAGAGCTTACAATTTCTTGAGAAACAACAAAATCAAAGCTTTCTACACCCTTCTGGACAACACATATTTCGAAATCGGTAAAATAACATGTTGACTAAGCACAGCTCGTCATTTGATATATCTACTCAATAACAGGTGCAAAGGCTTTACTTCAAGCTGCCGGAATAGGTAGACTCAGCCCTAATGTCTTAATGATGGGCTACAAGAACGAATGGTCAACGTGCAGCAAAGAAGAACTTTTATCATACTTCAACGTTCTTCAGTAAATAAAAGATTCTTAACGTAACGTCAATTTAACTATTATTTTACTTCCAGCGC
The DNA here is from genome assembly GCA_963576515.1 of Cryptocephalus primarius. Lineage (NCBI taxonomy): Eukaryota > Metazoa > Arthropoda > Insecta > Coleoptera > Chrysomelidae > Cryptocephalus > Cryptocephalus primarius. The sequence goes on from OY754941.1 coordinate 17,431,564, forward strand.
AGCTTTCTCTCACAGAGTAGCAGTTACCATTTTAAGGGTAAACGGTGGCTTGGACTACAGCAGTGTTACTGAAGAAGACGAATCCAATTCCAACGTGGAAGTCGTCTCCAAGAGTTTGGCCAATCTAAGGACGTCGGAGTCCATTAACATCATGAGGATGGATTCGAATCTGAGCCTGGCGACTTTGCCCGAGACCACAATCATTGGAGGTAGATCATTTTCTTGAAATAATATTGAGAGAGGGAGGAATATTGAGATTTAAGACAATGAGACAAATTAAAAGGAGGAAATTAAAATCATTTTATATTGCAAGTAGAACCAAAATAGAATTTCTGGGAGTTGGAGAACACACAAGCAAATTAACAGTGAACATTGCTTAGGGACAAAGTAAATGCCGATAGTATCTCAGAAAAAGAATTTGTGAAGAAATTGAGATATCCGAAAAATCCTCAAGAATAAAGTGCCCTTTGAGGAAGTCCCCACCAAAAAAAATGCCAACACAATTCACACCCTCCCTTCAAACTTTTCAGCTGCGGACACGCCGAGGGACAGCACGAGGGTCCCTAACCACAGGAAGAACAAGTCGATGGATCCGGCCCTCTCGATGTCCCACGAGCAGCAGTGGGCGGTCGAGAGGATGAACGTGTTCAAGCAGAAGCAGAGGAAAGGCCACATCGACGTCTGGTGGCTGTACGACGACGGTGGCCTGACGATGCTGTTACCGTACATCATCACCAACAGAAACGGCTGGTCGAGCTGTAAGCTGAGGGTCTTCGCCCTCGCCACCAACAAGAACGAGCTGGAGCTCGAGGAGAGAAAGTGAGCTAGTTGATTCGAATTAGCCTGCAAAACTATTATCATAACGTATTGGATAAATTAGTTGGTACTGAGACTTCCACTGGGGCAAACCTTTCTATTCATATAATTTTAGCGAAAATAATTTCATTAACGTGGTCACCGTTTTTTTGTAGTATGGCTCAACTTTTAACGAAGTTCAGACTCGAGTATTCAAGTTTGAAAATGGTCTCACTCTTCGATAAGCCGCAAGACTCGACTATACAGTTCTTTGACGACCTGCTGAAGCGGTTCAGGACAAACCAGGAAGTGGATGAGAACGGTAGGTTATGCTCGAAGCAGTTACATCGAGCGACAATTATAAACTTTATTTTAGATTGTAAAGTGAGCGAGACGGAGATCGCGGCGCTTCAAGAGAAAACCTATCGCCAATTAAGACTAAGGGAACTTCTGCTTGAGAACTCCAGCGAAGCTAATTTGGTTGTAATGTAAGTTGTTACGTTTGCAAGTCATTTGCTTAAAACGATCGATCTATCCCTTAGGTCTTTACCCATGCCTAGGAAGGGCACGGTCTCAGCGCCACTGTACATGGCTTGGTTGGAAGCGTTGACCAAGGACATGCCACCCTATCTGTTAGTAAGGGGAAATCAACAATCTGTATTGACGTTTTACTCTTAGGAATGCTTTTTTACGTGTGAAAAAAGTACCAAAAATTAGAATTAGATTCGATAGGATGCTAGAGATTTTAATACCTATGTATTTGTAATGTATTGTTTATTTATAAAACGAGTATGTTGTATGTGATGAGAGTTTTTTAGTACAGTATTAAAGCTTGTGTCTTCGAATAAATTCGTAAGTATAACCCGTTCTTCAAAACTTCATTCTTCAAGAGATAAATTTAGTACGAAGCTTAGCAATTGCTAAGAGAGTGAGGTGACGGAACACGAACATCTCATGCGAAACACCCACAATACGTACAAAATGAAGCTGAGCTTAGCGTTAATCGGAGTTTAGTAAAGTTAAAAGTTAAGCCGAACTAGTGCAATCTTATCTATATACATGCAATGAAATATTGTCTCTACTACGTGTCTAATACGATCTACTATCCATAGAAATGAGTAAAAATGGTTTCTCTACACGATTCATTAGCATTATCAATCAACCCACATTCATCCACTGCAGGACATGTCTCCGGGGTTTGATTCCACACACTTTCCTGTGCTGTGTTTCTTGTATCCCATTGATATATAACTTTGAAGTTTAAATAAATATTACATTAAATTCTCATACGCCAATGTTCAAAAGTCCCGCCAAATTACTCACACTATGACGTCACATGCGCCAACCAGACATTCCAGTTCATCGTATCATGTAATACTAGCAAATTAGCTTAATCCCCATGGTTTTCACCCTGTACATAACTATTTTGCTATGAAGATCACGTGAACGACCCGTTTACTTTGTCTAAAAGTCTATATTTCGTAGCCTTCTTGGTGTTTCTTAGCGTTCGCGTTTCATGCGGACAACGTGTCGATGATGGTGGACGCGGATGTCAACAAATAGTTTTTTTTATTTAGTATTATAGAAAAGCACAGCTGTGATCGTAGAAAGCACCACACAATTGCACAGAGACGTACTCCCGATCGAGATGAGATGGAGTGAAACAAAAATGCACTTTCCCATATTCTATCCGCATCTGTGATACCCAACTGGTATATTTTATTATTTAAATAAAGGCATGACTGTGAGCTTACCAAATATGCCTACTGTGAGGAAATACAGGAGAGAGACGACGGAGGTCAGTGGCTGCCTGAAGTACATGATATTTGGCTTTAATGTTCTCTTTTGGGTAAGTCAGAAATCGCATTACCGATCCAAGACACCACCATAATAATAATGACTTAGAGACATGTTTCAATCCATGAACACTATCATTCTCTTATAAACAAATGTTAAGTTTCTTACAGAATATTTAATCATTTAGAAACTTCTGTAGCTATTTAATGCACATTATTATTAGAGTTTTGTTTTTTAGCTTCTCGGATTGGGGATCTTGACGATCGGAGTGTGGGCTTGGAGCGAAAAAGACATATTCAATAATATTGGCAGAGTCGCTAATGTCGCACTGGATCCTGCTTTCGTGCTCATTTGTATCGGTAAGAATTCCACCTGTATCACTTTTAGAACTGTATTATAACAGAAACGTGACATTTATAAACTCTTCGGTACAATTTAGCTAATATCAAAATTATAAGGTTGTATATAGTTTTTAATTAATGCGTTACTATCTTGATTAACAACATATTTGATTTATTTTTCAGGTACCGTGACCTTCATAATCGGTTTCACAGGCTGTGTAGGGGCTTTAAGGGAAAATACATGCCTTTTAGCGACGGTGAGTTCCAATTTATGTACAGTAAAACCAGGCTAAAGTTACCATTGAGTCATGTAACTCAGTTAATGTGAGAAATTTAATGGATTTTCTAGCATTATTGTAGAGTCAACGTAAATAAGTTAGCGATGGTCAATTTAACAGATATCACTGTTTATCCTTCGTATTGTGATTAATAATTAATATTCTTTTTTTTTAAGTATGCCGTTATCCTTTCTGTGCTTCTGCTTTTCGAAATGACTGCCGGTATACTCGGATTTATATTTAGAGATTGGGTAAGTGGAAAATTCCAAGTTCCAGATCAATAAGTTCCTTGAAGTATGGTTGAGTCATCACTTCTTTTTACTTATTAATCGCATGACTAGAGGTATTCAGAATTAGATTTTAATCTGTCAATTCCAACACCATTATTGAATAAATAAAATATAAACCAATATTTAAAACTTTATTGTTGTTTTTAGTCATCAAGCTTTTTCTTGAATTTATTGATAAAAGTGGTGATGTTGAAGTGCAAACTGACTGTATAACTACTTTTTCCAGATTAAAGCACAAGCTACTATTGGTTTCCAAACTTTCATCATTCACTATAGGGAAGATCCCGATCAGCAGAATCTCATAGACTGGATTCAAGAGGATTGGGTAATATTTGATATATGTTATTCATCATTTAATCATCGTACGTTTGCAAGCATACGCAGAGTTTGCAGAGTTTTATTCATATCAACCATCATTTTGTCTTCACATGTGGCTTTCACATTTCACATTTTTCTCTTATCTTGAATTCATCTATTTTTTTTTTATTTCTTCTATGATTGAGTTCAGTTTTGTTTTAGTGGCATTCCTAGAAAATGTCTGATGGACCCTTAATCCTTTCATTCTAAAGTTCTAGACATTTTTTCCTTTCGTTTCGTATTCCCTCCACTCCAAATTCACATTTCTTGATGTTTCAAATCATCGCTTAAGAAAGTGTTGTGCTAGTTTGTTATGAAGTAATTGCTTTGGAGTGGTTTACATTTATAATTACATACTTTCTATACTCTTTTTTTTTAACTTCTCAATGATTTCCACAGTTGCAATGTTGTGGTATCGAGGGACCGAAAGATTGGGACAGGAACAATTACTTCAACTGCTCATCGAGGGATGTAGGGAGCAGAGAAGCCTGTGGAGTGCCATTTTCTTGTTGTAAACGTAAACCAAACGTAAGAGAAGAGGAAATTGACTATTTCTTAAATAATTACTTTTGTTTTCGTTGTAGGAGATCATTAAGAACAAACAGTGTGGTTATGACGTGAGGAAACCTGGTTTCGTAAGTATTTCATTTCCTTCCATTTGTCAAAAATAAAATTAATTCGTGTTTGTAACAATGTATTTAACGTAGCCCGGGGAAAGACATATTTTCGAACGAGGCTGTCTAAGAGCCGGTGAGGAGTGGATCGAGAGTAATTTAATTCCTGTAGCAGCCGTTAAAGTGGGCATTATGGTGCTTCAGGTATTCCTCTCGAAAGCAGAAATTCTTGATGTTTCGCTTTTGTGTCTACCTATTGTTTGTTTGGTTTCTCTCCAAACACATCAATACGACATTTGGTGTGTTGGAGAGATACAGCTTTTTTATGAGCTCAATGTTTCTATGTCGCTGCTTTATTACAGAATATTGATCTATCAAAAATAATAAACGAGCAGGGCTGTCTAGAGGCGATTGAGGAATGGACAGAACAAAATATGATTTCTTTAGCTTCTTGCACTTTTGTTGTTTTATTTTGCCAAGTAAGTGTTTTCCTTCTTTCATCCTGTTATTATAGAAATTAAAAAAAGGGACATGCAGCTCGAGACAACTTTAAAATTACACTTTAGTTTGATCAAAACTAGATTATAAACTAGAAAAAAGGACATTTGAAGAATAGTTTGATGAAAAATAAAATTATGATGCATTTTTGAGCTGTATGGTCCTTAGTTTAACATTTAACACACAATGAAAGTTATTACCATAAATATTAGGCATGAATGAAATAAATACCTTTCACGTTTAGTATAAATTCACAATAAATGTTACTAGTAATTTCGTTACAACATACATACAAGTAAACTTTCAACCTTAGCAGACAAATTACTTTAAGATCCCTTTGTTATCTTTTTTCAGATTCTCGGGATCTGTTTTGCTCAGAACCTCCGAGCCGACATCTTTGCCCAAAAGGCCAAGTGGCATTGACAGTCAAGGACTCCCACAGCGGTCTAGTACAGCATCCTGTACAGGGTAGCGTGGGAGTCGACCCAATCGCAAGAGTTTGTGTAAAAACCACCCGTTCGGTTCGTTTAAATAACGTAACATTCTCTGACCCGATCCGGGACTCACTTGTCGAAGTCGATACAGTTATCGGGAAAACGTAATTGCAGAGGTCGCTTTTAAAAATGATGGTAGCTGATCTTTTATAGTTGATAAAGGGTATTACTCTAGTCAGGTGATAGTGTTCGTAAATAAGGATTTTTGAACTTTCTGACGGGCGATTTTTTTTATTCTCTGACTAGTCTAAATTTGAGTAACTTTTTTATTAACTGTTGTTTAGACTTAACCAAGTTTGGCGTTGCAGTGCAATACTTTTTGTAATTTTTCGACATGTTGCACCGCTAAATTTGATTAATCTCGGTTGTTAATGATATTATTTACTAAAAAGTCTGTTAACATCTCAAATGATATTTATTAGGTATAAACAGGAACCTTTTTATTGGTATTTTGTAATGTTCATGGCATAACAGTTGACATTTATACCTGAGCCTATGGCATGAAGAGAAACGGAATAAAATGTCTGATTCACATTCACAGGACGTTTGTCTGTAATTCCAGTTTCTTCAATAATTGTTTACATCTTTTGTACGGTATAGTTCGATGTTTCCATGTATATAAGTATATACAGCGTTGTAATTGTTAATACCCATCGGTGTTATTAAAACTGAACATATTTTTTTAAAATCTCGAAAACGTACCTAGTAGTCTTGTATTAATGGTGTCGAATTGTACTATAATATCTATTGTCGGAAAACTTAAACTAATGTAATTTGTCAGTTTATGATTAGTGTTATTTCTGTACTGTCAGGTACTTTAGTAGCATATTCTATTCCGAGAAAGAGTCAAGTTTAACGAGTTATTTTATAAGAAACATAGTATTTTTATATTGTTTCATTTAACCTTCGGGCTTTCAAATTCAGTTAACGAAAATTTGACTAATCCTCATCAAAAGCGATTTTTACACAAGAGATTTAAAAGTTTGTAGTTGGTTCATTGTTTCTATCATCCTAATACTTTTTTTTTCAGATATTGTTTAAATTAAACTTGAGTTTAATCAGGGCACGTTTATAAATGACATGTAATCAATCATAACCTCTTACTCTTAGGGTATATTTATAAGTTTAAATGTTAACTTGTGATATTTTCCCATTCAAACTTCTGATAACATGAAGTTTATGATTCTGCAAATGTTTGCACAGTATTGTTATGATGGCTAGTCAAAGGAACAAAATGTCCTACAACGGACAAGTCAAACTGACGAATTCAAAAGATTTGACATATTTTGTGATGTTTCCTCTGGATTATACATTTACAAATTGCATGTTAAATGCATTTTGGAATTGTTTTCACAGTATTTTGTGTAAAAATTTTTGAACTTAACTGTAAACTATTAACAAAAGTATTGAATATACATATACTCAAACGTTTGCATTTTTTATTATTCAAACGGTATGTGTATGTCTAGAAGAACTATTAAAACGTAGACTATAAACTCAAAGGTTTACAGTTTGGTCAGTAAAATGGCCCGTAATGCTTATATTGTTTTTCGGCCATTCCCGCTCAAACTTTATGTTTCAAACGATCGGAAGTGCCTTTGACGTGGAAGTTTCGTGAATCAACTGCACCTCAAACCGCAGAATTACCTTAATGTGATCCCCTCAGGTATTCTCGTGTTTGAGGGGAAAACACTGCATCTTGTTTGACGGTGGAGCACGAAGAGAAAACAACAGGCGGATATTTTTAGGTTTGTTAGGGGGAAAATTTCAGAACCAAATTCAAGTAAATACCGCCACGGGTCCAATTAAATTACCTTTAAAATTGTGAGTGTTCTGTTTCCGAAATAACTTCAAATAATAAATGTTCAAAGATATTCCTTTGTTCATACGAATGCAATGGAAGTATTTTGTAGACGATTATTAGAAAGCGAAATTAGAGAGAAAAAGAAGAGAGGGAGCGAATATATCTGCGTTTGGCCAGCGATTGCTTTCTCATTCAACGGCGCCCACTCTCTTCCCTGCTTTTACATCGGTAGAATCGAAATGAGATAACAATTTAAGTGTTAACTATAACAGCGGTTTGGTAATCGAAAAGAAATTACATCTCGAGGCGATCCATTCCTTGTTTCGAATAACGTAGGTGTCAATTTGATGGGGAAAGTCCCTGCCACTTTTCTCTCACGAGGGATATTCACCCCTATTCTCTCTTTCCTTTTCTGCCCAACAATTTCGCGCTCCAACAATCGTTTACAGAATAGCCCCCAATGACGTGTAACAGAACAAATTATTGAAATGAGTTTGCCCTTTAAATTGATGAAATTTATTCACCGTATACAATACGACGCGGTAAATAACCGTTTATGAAAAATTTAACAGTTTTTTGTACGTGGATAGTAAATATAAACGCCTATTGAAACCCGCTGGAAAGACGTGTTGGAGTTTTGCGAGGAGCCTTAGGGAGTTTCAACTCATATATTGTAAAAAAAGTTTCATTGTTACGGCCTCGCTTGAAACGCTAATTCTTCTTGTGAATTCTAAACTTTAAAAAATTCACAATTTCATTAATACGATTTTGGTTCTGTTGAAACTTGGTATGATAATTATAGGAGTTTTCTATAGAAGCGCGAGGAGTTTCGATCTTATTAAAAAGGTTTCTAAGTTAGGACCATTTATTTGAAAATCTATTTCTTTTTTTAAACCTTCATCAGTATTGAAACATTCCTAATTGCATTAATGTAACTTTAATTTTGGTGAAACTCGCTAGGAGGGTTTGCGGGAGTTTTCTAAGGAGGCTCAGCACGTTTCAGCTCATTATGTAAAGAAATTTTGAAGATATGTTTTCAAAAATTCCAAATTTGATTAATACAAACTATTTTCTTAAACTGTATACCTGTAAGTACCTAAATCCAAATTTTAATATCCGAAATTCTCCCAATGTTATAAGAAAATTCTCGGCTATAGCCATATTGCTTTTCCTTCGTTCTTCCCCGATTTCCCCCAGCGAATCCCGTTTTTGAAAATTTTCCTAGGAAGTTTCCCACCACCATCATCGGACGCTTGCGTCGGAGTTCGCCGCAACTTTTGGCGGCTAAACTCGCCGCCCCCGAACTTCAGTACGGCTGTGTTCATCCCCCTGCGATCGCGGCACGGAAAATAAGGTTGTGTGCTAGAGGGAGTGAGGGACGTAACGCGCGCGGAAAACTTGTAAGACTTGTAAAGTTGTCACGCGAAAATTGTCCCACCGCGGATGTTTCGATTTCCCGGATCGCCATATCGGTTTTCGCAAGAAGATGGGGATTGACTGATGTTAATTTTCTTTGTGCCCCTGACGATTTATGGGGAGAAATTTTGAAAATACGAGGAGCTGGAAACTGATGGCGTCGGCAGTAGTTTAGACGTTCATATATGGAGGAAGAATTCCGGGTTTCTGTGAGGATTCAATGTAAGAAAATTATTTTACTAATTTCTGCATTTAAATATTATTTCAACTTTTACTTCCATGAAAAACACGTATGCACATTTCTTGCTTAATTTCCTCACAATTCCACAACAGTTTTATTTGTTAAGTAGTATAATAAGTAATAATATAAATAAGTAATGAACTCGCCATATTTTTTGAAAATGTGAAGCAGACAATATGCAAAGTTCAATATCATAGGGGGTAAATAGATGCCAATATGGGGGAAGAATTCCATAATACCGTATTGTTGTTGTTGTATTGATGAACAGCATAATTGATTAAAAATAGCCAAACTGTTTAGTCTAAATTTTTTTACAATTCTACTTATGAATTGTATCCCTTGAGAGGTTTAATTTAATCCCTTGAAGGGATAAAATTAAAATCATATTAAAAAGTAAATTTCCCAAAGAATATATCATTTACACGCCTACTAAGCAACTATCATATGTCTATAAATATAAATATTCTATGGATTCTATTAAGTCTCACTTTTCTAGAAATAAATTATTGATGGTTTATAATTAACTTTTATTTAGGCAATTGCCTATTAGTACAATTTCTGAATCATTTAAAAAAATTAAATATGGTCTGGTATCTCGGTATTATTGATAAAATTTTGTATTACTAACCAAATGGTATAGAGTGGGAGGAAAAAATTAGTCAACAGCAATGGCAACAAAACTCCACTTGAACCTATGAGCAAAAATGTAGCTGAGAGTTGAAGCTCCAAAAGATTTTCATGATGACTTGCGAAAAAATGAATAGTTTCTCCAGAATTATTTTTTGAATATTCACACTTCGTAGGGGTTGAAAAACATAAAATCGGGAGCTATTTCGGGATCAAAAATGTAGAAAGTAATCATCACTACATTTCGTAGATTTACCAGTAAGGTGCACCCTTATTTATTAATAAATGTATAAAAAAATCAAAATTTTAACCTTTTTTTGAGGATGAAGAAATTTTTTTAAGAGAAATTGTGCGATACAAAATCGACGCGTGTTTTGAGATGCACAACTTTTGATTTCACTTTATATTTTACGATTTTTTGCCGAAGATTCATTGTGAAAAAACTGATTTTACCTGATTTAAACAAAAATGATGCTAGGATCCTTGGGAGTAAAAAATCTCACGGCAGCGAAGCACAGGCATTAAGCCTTAGCACCAATGTACTGATCATCCCCTTTCATCCCCTAAAAGTCGTCCTTAACCTAACTAACAATACTCTCTGCGCTACATGTCATTGAATTTAATTTATCGAAATTTCCATTAAACGTCTCATTTTCTCCCCCTCTCTTTGCAACGTAGCGAAGGGTTGAGGGGGTGCCTACCGGTTGCAGGTGTTCTATATTACCACACTAATTCATATTTTACGTCTCGTTTAATCCGTGGAAAATGAGCCGCAACATACCACACTTAAACTGCGATTAAACTGAATACTTTTATAGCAAGTACACCCATGAAATATCATCTCGAAGATAAACCGGAGGAGAAAATTCCAAAGAGGGATCCGTTGGATATGAACACGAGGACCTCGTGTTTCGTGTGTTTTAACGGGAGAAAAAGGGGATAAAAGTTGAAAGCGGATGAGAAAATGGAGAAGGAAGCGGGTAGTCATTTCGCTCGGTTTTGAAGTTTAAGTGGGGATTTATTGCCAACGAACAGAGGATTAGTAGAATGTTTATTATGTTGTTCTTAAGATGGACAGTTAATTAGGCCCCTGCCGGTCGTTCAAGTTAAACTGAAGGCAGTTTTGGTTATTATATACGTTACGTTTCGTGCGTTGGAGTTAAAATTTAAATTAGCAAATTAAGTTCTGCTTGAAAAATACTTTTTAATTGTTGATACCGAGATCGAGAGTGAAAATGATTATAACACCTTCTACAATTTTCCACCAACTGCATGCGTCGTATAAAGAACTGAACCGAAATGAAAATTTTTCGTGATACTAATATTTCGTGAGTTATCAGTAGGAATATCTCTCTAAAAACATTATTTTCATAACTTAATGATAGATATAAGTTACAACAGAAAGTTCTTGACACTTTTTCAAGTTTTAGAGAATCTATCACTTAAAGCATCCCGTACTTGTATTTCGGCAAACTTTGTTCCAGCCGGCATTTCCCTCGCCCTAACTTTCCCTGGAAAGACCGTCGAATTTCGTATCGGACTGGAAAAAAACTCCGTCACGCGTTCCCCAACTTTTTAACATTCATAACAGAAGTGCGTAATCAATTACGGGCCTAAAGAAAAAACGGTCTTGCCGCACAAATCTTCAGGCAAAGCGCCAAGTTGCGATTTATCACCTGCGCGCCCCCCCATCGCTGGATAAAGGAAGAGATTTAATTCTATATAAAAAACATACTACAAATGAAGCGGTAAAATAAGTTTTTACGAAAATGTGAGGGGGTATTAACGAGGATTGCTCCCCCAGTCCCAGCTAATCTGAATATAATGAAAATGCCATATCTCGAAAATCGATGGAGCGCGCTCTTTTAATTTTCCCTATGTTGCTTTGCGTGTTCGCCATCAACATAAATTCTCGCTGAATCAACACGGGATTAATTATTATTATTTCAATGTTTTGCTCCCCTCCGGAGATGCAGTAAAGCTTCTGAAAATGATCTATTGGGCACGTCTCCAAGGAAATTCTTCCTCTCTCGGGGGCGAGATACCTATGGTGAACTACACCGCGTAAGGAAATACACACGAGAAAAAATATTTTAAGTTACTTAAGTGAACATAAATGTTTCAAGGAATCGAAAGTACACTCCAAATTATGTCGTGCTTGTATACAGTTTTGTGGAACGGAAATTTTTGGAAGATTTTTGGGAATAACAAATTATAAATTTCTTATTCGAGTGTTCAGTCTCAAAGGAGGAAATTTTTGAGGAATTGTATTAGTTGTTTTTTCATTTCGATTTCGGTTCCTATATCATATGGACGCCACCTCTGTTAAAAGAGTGAGAAATTATTGATTATATTAAGAAGACACGCGGTACATAAGAGAAATAACGAGCAAGACGTATGAAAAAGGCAACTGTAAACACGCGTTTCTGACTTTTGGTCTTCATTAGTACGGTGTAGTCAATTCAAAGTGTTTGGAACAAGCGGTGACGCTGTATAACGGTATATTTATTCCCATATATTACAGATTTACTTTTTACTTCGTGAAAACCGTCAAATTTACTACGTCTCTTTCCGATTTCTACGATTTCATACGTTGTCTTTTCATGCAGAATCACTTTAAAAACTTTTTGATACCTATTTGACAACAGCAAGAGTTGAAAATAATTTTACATGACAATGCTCATTACATTGTAGTGAGCCAATTTATGGAAGCCGCTTCATACACAAGCACGTCATAATTTTTAAAACTCCAGTTAAAATTCCAAAAAACACTAAATAATCCAAACGATCATTGCTAAATCAAGAGTGCGAACGATTCACAAGCCAGTTTACTAGGGATTTATACGTTTCCTTCGGAATAAACCATGTATTCTCGGCCTCCAAGTGGAAAAACTTACTCGGTACGCTGTAACTTAATAGAAAACTTTATAAATTCTAGGAATGTTTTCAAGCGTCGTCGCGATGTCGCAAATCTTTGCTGACGTACATTGTATCTTCTCTAATCTGTCGGGATGCTCCTAACATTTTACGTCACCAAACTTTTTGCATTACAAAAGTGTATGTCACGATTTCCTTTCGCTATTTCGGAATGTTCATTTAATTACAATTCTTCTATTTCGAAGATTTGGCGGCGGCGCCTGAACGCTATGGTGACACACCATTTTATACTCAATAGCTCCGTGAATCATAAGTATTATTAATTAATCGTGATTTATAACTGACATTTAAACACCGAAAAATACTCGGTGTGTATAAATTGAAAAATCATATCTTCCACTTCTTCACATACATAACTTGACCATGTGACAAGCATCACTAGGTAATATAAAAAGACATTCATGATAGCACTTACTAGGTTTAGTGAGTATACCTGAGGTGTAATACTTTCTCATGCAATTTGTTGTCACGTGCAAATTATATTTTCTTCGTTAGAAGTAACAATGGTGAACTTTTTAAATCAAGAAATATTTTTTGTACACCGACTTAATTTCGTTGGATAGAGGCAGATCTATTTTTGCGCGGGAAAGGTCGGGCGTAGATCCTAAAACTGACGAAATCCTATCGATTTTGCCATAATCTTAACAATTCCTAACCGCGGGGCAGCAACAGCCCCCGGAGAAACTACAGTGAAAATGTCACCGTTTCCCGCACACCCCTTTTCCGACATGCAGGCCAGTAGGCGAGAATCGAGCCTATATATCTGCGTTATGTACGTCGTTAGTTTTTTTATCGATATCGGTAAAGGGTTCGATGTATATACGGGCGCCCAGTTAAGTGGAAAACGTCGGTGGGCCGTCTCAAAGCTTGTGCTCATCTATGTATCTCCGATGTTTAAATTCAACTCTCGCACTCTGTCTATCAGTTATCGATTTTACGTGATGCCGATGATGGTGATGATGATGATGGTAGTGATCGTGCTAATGATGCTGTCGGACCATCTGCGCTCATCCGGCATTCGAATCGCTCGATTGGAGGGATGAGGTTAAGTGAAATTCGCGTCTGATTTACACGAAATTTTAATACGGGATCTGCCATCAAAGGAGAATTTATTACTCTTATCGATAGCTCGGAAAATTTTATTGGATTCGTAATGGAATAATTTCATTTGGGTTATGCTTCCAATTAAAAAATAACCGTGGAATATTAATGAAGGCAGAAATTTAGAAAAAACGATGGGATCGATTTTATGCTTCAAAAAAGTGAAGTGACAGGTTGTTTAAGAAGTAGGTGTATTAATTAACGTCTGCATGAAAAAATCGAGAAAAATAAAGTGGAAATGGTCGAACAACTATGCCTATAGACATTTTGATTATTATCTCAGGCCGGAGTGCGCTAACAATTCATCTAGTGAGAAATTTCCAGAATTCGCCTATAAAATATTCATCACCTATTCGCCAAAAATGGCAATTATTTCTAATTAACGCTGCTAGTTAACATATTTGCTATGCAACCGCTATTGAGAAAGTGGAAGACAACTGATTTTTATATTATTTTTATTCATTCAGAAGAATCATGAAGCTATGGGATAAGAAAATGGCGCACTCTCTGTGAATTCGCGAGAAGTTCAAAAATTTCATAAATTAATAATAATTATTACCAATTTTGAGGAGTAACCTGATCTGGCGTCAATTAGTTTATCACCCCCCTTTTCAACCATACGTTAATATCGACTATTGTATCCCATGGATTTAAACTTTTCTACCCAGCTTTCAAGCGTTTATGATGTTATCTACTGTTTGCACACGACTTTCCCGGGCGTTGTCTTATTACGGTTGCTTTAAAGGGCACTTTCCCTTTAAGTTGTTTCTCCTCTTTTCAGCGGAAAAATCGAGGACGGAGAACGAGAGCGAAACTGGAAAAATTTATAACGTTTTTTTTACGCTCGACATAGACGTTAAGTCATTTTGCACGCGCGCTTGATTTTATTTATCGACACTTTTCAGTCGTTTCAGTGTAAATATTTCCTTCATAATTTATAAGTACGTGATGAAAGTTGGAACTGTAATCGAATTTTAACGGCGAAAGTGGTCGGATTGCAGGGCTTACATCCGGGGCGTGGTACTTTATGGCTTAACGAGTGGCTTTATTTACACGGTTTAAAGTCAATTATAAGGCGTAACTGCAACACGGAGACGTTTCTTTATCGTGTGGAAAATTACTTAAATCGATAAAAAGGTAGAGTTTGGCACCCACGCGAGGGAACTTCTTCAGACAGGAAATCATTTTCTTTTCGACATCCGTGGTATTTACAGAAACCGACGAATTAGTAAGTCTTATCTCGCGAAATCTCGCCAATTTCCCGCCCATACCCATGACGGCCCCTTCTTTCATCGTTCCGATTTTCAATCTGCGGACATTCGATGAGCGAAGAGAGCACAGAAAAACCGTAGGGCGTCCATAAATTGGATCAGACGTCGATGGCGAGAAAAGGGACGACGCGTCCTCTCTCCCGGAAGGTCCCTCAGCGTAATCTTCCTGCTTGCCGAGGCCGCGCACGGGATCTGTTGACGCGATCCGGCTTTATAATGTTAAGTGGAATAGTATCGCAATTTGCAATAAAGTGTTCCCATGGCTTTTATCAGGTGACCTGAGCCCCGAAAAAGTCCACAGGACCCGGAATAAGGGAAGAAAGAAAAGGGGGAAGGGCTAGGGGAAAATGATAGAGGATGTATACCTATAGCGATAATATACTTCGAGGGTTATCATACCGCTTCTATAATCACGTCATTGTTTTTGCGAAATAAGACCGAAATCGAGATTATTTTTGTTTTGAGGGGACCTCGGGCGGTCGAGACGTGAGGGTGGGGAATGGCTTGGACTTGTTAAGGCTTTTCGAGGGTACTTATATAAAAATCGAGAACTCTTTAGCATGAAAAAGGCTCCAAATGGATAATCATAAGCACATTATAACAAACGAGGAATTGATTGAAAGAAAATTCAAGTTATCTAACGCACAAAACGATAAACACCTCTGATTAAGAGCATCTAAGTATAAGATATATTATTAAAAAATCAAAAAAAAAGGGATGACGTATCAGGCGAGGGGGAGTTAAAAGAAAGCAAACGTCTTGATTCCGGATCATTGACTGGACCAGAATCCTTTGTATACAAAATCCTTTCTGACTGGCGGAAAATCGAAAAATATTTTTCCGAGTGATTGCAGTCGTAAAATAAATTGATGCAGTATGCGGAGTAATGTAAAATTAGAGAATCCATAAAAATATTATCGGGTTTTATCGTCGAGTATGGCGTATGTATTAAATTTTTTACATCTCGGAGAATGGGGAATTCATGAAGTATCGTGAAAATATTGGCGCTTCTTGTATGTCAGTAATAGCCTAAGAGGAGTGTACTCAAATTTCAAATTTTCTTTTCACCTTTAAGTACGCACTACACCAACGTATTTTCATCGTCGCCCTCTAGTGTTGCTCTTAACCTAAATCTTTTGTATTAGATTTTACACGGTTCCTGAAAGTTCCCATATAGTGTTTTAAACGTAAAATTGTAACTGTATTTTTGGATTAGTGAATTAATTTGGTACCGCACTTTATGAAGGCAATATAATACCGTTAAAATAATGCAATTTGTATATACTTAAAGGTATTTATGTCTGGATTTTTTCCCGCGTTGCCCGTTGCCAGAATTTGTGTACA
This sequence comes from Cryptocephalus primarius, assembly GCA_963576515.1. Taxonomy (NCBI): domain Eukaryota; kingdom Metazoa; phylum Arthropoda; class Insecta; order Coleoptera; family Chrysomelidae; genus Cryptocephalus; species Cryptocephalus primarius. The sequence continues at coordinate 17,447,769 of OY754941.1, forward strand.
TTAAATCAGAGCAAGTAAAGTGTAATGATGGTAAGGTGAAAGTACTTAATCTATATTCAGTCGTCGCCGTAGTTACATCTAATATACCGTTGTAGGAGCTAGAGCCTCCTGAATATTAACTACCCTTAATTCCGTTCCGTTGTTATCCCGGAATTTCCATCGGTATTCACTCTTAAATCAATAGCGGGGTAGTGGATTCTACCTATCCGCCGAAAACAAATTCACCTGTTAGTGCGAATTCCGGGACTTCCCCGTTTCTCCAGGAGTCGGTGCGGTTCCTTCCGGGATAAATCGTCGTGCATTTGTTACCGACTCCCTCACGCGCTCTCCGCGTACTCCCTTTTCCTCCATCTCTCTCCCGTCTTTTGTTTCGGTGGCTTCCGACGTCGGTGGCATTCTTTTATTCCGTACCGCCGCAAGTGGGACGATCGGCCGATGTGGGCGATTATTGTTTCGGGAATATTAAAATCGCGAGTTAATTAAATCATCGGGCGAGCTTTTCTGTTTGCTTCTTTAATTAAAGTTTTTCCGAAACCTGCCAAGTTCCCTTGTAGAGAAAATAGGAGCGATTGAAATATACGGTGGTGGGAGAAATTACGGAATTACTCTCGATTCGTCATGTAATTAATTATGAAATTATTATTATTAATCATTTCCCGGGTACAGCAATGTATCAGTTATCTAAAGGATCACAATGCAACCGTATAAACGAATGTACTTAACTCGTTTTCTATTATATTCTATATTAACTATTTCAGTTTGTTAATGTAAATGTAAACTTTCTGTCCTGATTTAGGATGTCTGATAGACATATCACCAAAACTGCTAGAAAAATCAGACTTTCCAAAACATTTAAAGTAAAGACGCGCTATTTTGAAGCGAAAACTTCAAATTTCACCAAAAAATACATTTCACAGTCACCATGGGTTGTCAATTTTGACAAACTACGAATACTTCTTAACAAGGAACAGGAAATTTTAATGAAGTTTAATCAGCTCAATGTTCTGATCAAAAATTATAGATTTTTCCCAATTTGACACCCTAAAACGAATTTAAACTCCGAACAAATCTTCTCTAAACAGTCTTCGCATATCGTCTAAAATAAAACAAATTTAATAAAACTTGAAACGCGAAAATTAAAATTTACACGTTAGGACGAGTTATGTTGTATGTTTATAATATTATATAGAAATTGAGTTGAATGATTTTAACAGAAAAATAATGATTAGAAAGCGAGAAACAGTATTACAGAAAAAATCTGAATAAAAAAAGGTTGCAGAAAAGAAAACGGAACACCAAAGGAAAAAACTGCCTAGAAGTACAAATAATAATACAAATAAAAGTAAAAAATTGTCAAAAACTTGGAAAGAAGCTAAGATTTGTTGTAGTAGCAATAGTGACGATGAAGATGAAGATAGTCTGGCACTTATTGTTTAAAATATTCCAAGCCCAAGAGAAAAATAGGTTTATTAGTGACATATGGTCGGTATTAAAGGCAAAAATTGATTATTTTGTTTGTTGAAATTCCAGAGAAAGACACAGACTAAAATTAACTATTGACGCTATCGTATTCGTTAGCAGTAAACGTTTTCATGTTAAAACCCACATGAAATTTTCTTAACAGATCCAGACAAACGCAATCATTTTCAAATTTAAGCGTAAAAATAAAACGATAACGTAGCATCCACCCCGGAGGATAACCTAAACCCCATCTACATCACACCTGCAGCACCGAACTATACGCCTGCCACTTTCGGGAATCGACGACGGCGCCAATTTTCTGATAGTATCATTTTTGCGCGAGATTATACATCGAGAAAGGAGCAAACTCAATTTTCTTGTTTGAATACTGTAATTGGTTTAGAAATTGTAATTTTTCAAATGAGGAGGGGAAAAGAGAGATCGAGAGAGAACGCGAACGGGAGAAAACGGAGAGGGAAAGGAGTTACATTAAGCTGAAGGAAATTGAAAAAATACGATAAATGACGCCGCTCTTTCGAAAATAGAACGCCCATTCCTATGCCTAATCAAATAAATTCTCGGGAAACGAGGTACGTGAATTTTTCTTTGATTTGAAAACAGAATCTCTGCACTCGTAAAGGAAATGGATACAGGACAGTACCAACTAGAACGGAACTTATTTGAGCATATATGCAATGCCTTCATAAAGTACGAATAAATTAGATAAAAATTCAAGTAGATGGTAATTTTTGAAAAAAAACGCTGGAACTCGTCAAATTTTGGCTGTGTGGACCTCTAAAGATTAATTGGAATTAAATGAAGATAAAGTAATGAAGAGAAGGCAAGGGACGGTGAAACTTATTTCACGTGTGAGGGTTGCGTTTCTTCCAAGTACCTATTTTAAGTCGACAGTTGTCCATTAGGGTAAAAATAATTCTTTCGCACCTTCATGTTCTTTTTTCTTCAAATAGCATTAAAACGTAACTATTTTCAAGTGTTTTAGGTGCATGTTTAGAGAAATAAATAACATTACTCAATTGATTCAAAACCATAAATCTACATTAACTTTCTGATTGAGAAAAATATCATCTTGATACTATTTGAAGGTATTATAAGCCTTCTCTAGAATATACTTTGGACATGGAAATTTTCCATATTTTTATAAAACAATAACACCATAACGCAAATTGCATCATAAAAGTATTGAATTATCTTCATTACATGAATTGATTTAAACATCTTGGAATTTAGGGCGTCACGTACCCTTTTGAATTGAAAAATGTGAGTAAACATTTACAATATTAATGCAATCAACGTAAATTTATGGAAAATTTAACATCAAATTGTATGCAGTTAGTTATAAACACACTAACCTTGAAAGACGTCTGCTTTTGATCTGCAAGGATGTCCTCCAATGCTCCTAACAATCTGCTCTAATAATCTGCTCCTAACAAGATGACTTTGGTACCTGAAACAATAATAAAAGCATTAAAAAATCATAATAACATAAAAAAATCGTCTTGAAATAAGTTAAAAATACTAACCATTAGAAGATTAACTGCTTTTGTCGTTTTGTCCTTCTTCTAAGTCTTCAACCACTGCTGGAACTGCTGACCATTAAAAGGCAAATCCTTTTGCCTTTCTGCCGTCCTATGACGACATCCAGTACTGCCGCTGAAAGCTTACCTGAAAAATTAATAAAGAAATGATTAATAAAGATAAACAACAATATGTAAGAAAAAAATGAGACAGCTCTTCATAAATCATTTTAAATGAAAACTGACCTTAGAAACTGCTGCTAGTCTCTTAAATCTCCGCCCTTATCTGAAGTTCTCTGCCATTGTCGTCGATAATACTCACTAGAAAATAAATACATAAATGTAAAGAATATAGAAGTTAATATAAAATTGTAAAATTGTTTCAGAATCATTCAAAAAGAAACATACCCTTTTGACAATGACATAAGGCCCGACACCTATCTCCCAGGTGCACCTACTACCGCCATAGAGTCCATCACTATCACTACCTGAAATAATAATAAAAATACTGTAAATAAAATATAAGTACATAAAAATATTAAAATAAGAACCGATATTGAAACATGAAAATGTAAAAAAATGATTATTCAATAATAATTTTAATACTATAAATAGAACACACAAAAATGAAAACTGTATTCAACAGAGCAATCGCGTCATTTCCTGGAATTTATGTTTTCCAACGTAAGTCAAAGTTGTTTTTCGATGGGCTTTTGTTATTCTGTGAGAATCAGGCGCAGCTCCTCGCATGTTCTTCGGCATTATCCAAGACTAAAACTACAAACCTCTCTCCGCATATTAAATCCCAGTGAAATTTCCCCCCGTGTGACGTCGTGATCCCCCCATCCCCGTGCGTGCGAGGATATCCCGCCGAATGTCGTCGAGAGGGGAACAATGAAATTATCGTATGATATTTCAACACGCCATTTCTCAACTTTAATTTTCGCTTTCCGGCCGACAAGAAAGGCGATAGTCCAAGTGGCGGAGATATTTTCCGGGATATTCGCGGGGATATCAACGGGACGAGAATTTTACTAAATGAAATAAGTACGGTGCGGCTCCCGAGGAAATGAACATTGTATCCATAATCGTTCGAGAAGGTACAACGAAGGGGGGACAGTTGAAGTTATGTTATCGTTAAGCATTACCTGAGGGGAAAATGGGAGAGTTAAAATTGATTACAATTAAGAATGGCGCCATCGGATTAATTCCAGTGGGAGTTGAAGTGGCTAAAGTGTTTTGCATCGCAGATTATATGAAGCATTCCAACTCCATAATAACTGTAAAGTGTTTTATAAAGCCGTTCATAAAAAGTTTAACGTCTATATCATAAATTAGATAAAAACTGGCTCCTTCTCAATTTAATCCTACCAGATCATTTTCAGCACTCCTTAAAATATGAGAAATGTACCCAAGTTATCGATTTTCACTCGTCGTATGAGGTACGGGGAGCTCTCGTATGTATTTGGGACAATTCCAATTTATATCATCTTCACAAGCAATTCCTGACATATTACCTCGTATATTTTTGCCAGGAGCCTTTTGTTCCAGAACGCTGTAGTAGAGGTCTACAAGTTTTGGAATCCAGGGGTCTGAATGTGAATCTTCACGAGGAAGTTGTTGACGTAATGAGACCATTGAGATTCTAGTTTTCTACAAGTTACCAGTACGATTTGGTCTCAACTGTTCCCTCTTGAAAAACGAATCAAATCTATCAAGAGTACACGTCCCACCCATATAATTCTAGGATTAAGAGGAGAGAGAGAAGCGCTACAGCTTATATGGGAAAAGTTTGATTAAAGGATGATATCATAACTCTAAGCATAAGCTGAAGTAGGTAGCTAATGGTGTGTCATGAAAACGGCGATTTTCTTTACTACTTGACACTTAATAAACGTTTGACGCTAGGATTTACGCGGAAAATCAACTGATCGCCACCAGTAACCCCCATAAACCATTGGCAAGTTAATTTCCCTGAATTTCGAAAACTCCACATCCCAAATAACCCCAGGATTAATTTAAAGTGTACTCACGGTGCGCGCGCAGTCTACACGTTCGCCCTCCTGGACTCCGCCATCATTACGCGTGAACGCGAACCGACGCCGCGAAGAAATACGTCGAATAAACCACTCACAAACTCGCGAGGCCGCGAACAACCTGCTCAAATCGTGGCAGGCTTAATCGAGAAACGCGGACGAAGTTTCAATTCGCGAAAGTCTCCAATTTAACGGGCGAAAAAGCGGATAAATCGATGGAGGGTCGATGGACGTGCAGGGCGAGGCAGCGATCGATTGGAGACTGACCGACGAGTCCGCCGAGGCGCACGTGATAAGCGATCGCGACCCCCTATTGGCCCGAGGAGAGTTCGTCGCCCGAAGTACCCCGATACTCACACGTCGGATGTGCACCTTTAACTCGTCTATTCGGACAAATTTTCCTAGAAATTCGTACCGAATTCGATACGCAATGTGTACGAGAGAGAAAGAGTACGGAAAGTATTCTAGCAAAAACTCTTTCATCTTTTTAAACGGTTTTAAATAGATGTACGATATGACAGAGTGACAGAAATCACCATTCATGTAGTTTGTACGATAAGACGTACTATGAATTAACGATATCACGGAAGAGCAGAGGTTATACTGGGTGTTCCTTGAATATTGGAATATAATTTATGGAGTAATTCCTTAGAGGGGAATTTTCCGCAGCTCAAAACTGTGATGATACAAGTTTTTATTGGAGTGTTAGTTAACATTCTATATTAAAGCAAAGTTAACACTTCCCCTGCTAAGAGAAACACATTGATTATATAAAAATATCGCACTGATTTACGCAACAATACAGTATGTTCCACGCAGTAAGTGCGTACTGTACCCTATATTTAAGTATATGCATAGCGGGATTCGTTTGTTTTATCCCATCCTTCTAGGACCTTGAGGATCTTCCTCGTCTTCTTCCATTCTGCGGTTAATAATTGCTGCTTTTTTGGCCATCTGTCCTGTTCCATCCCATGTCCGTACCAGAGATACTGGGTCGTTCGTATTCTCCTCCGCAATTGTGTATACTGGACCTGTCCTTCGTCGTATATTTACATCTCGAATGTGTTCTGTTCTCGATACTCTGCACGGCCTTCTCAGGTAGTCCATTTCCACTGCCTCGATTGTTTTCCCTTGTCTATCCCTAAGTTGCCAATATTCGCATCCATATGTTAAAATAGGCTCCATTATAACTCGCGCTACTAAAGCGTCCTGTTGTTTCAGAAATGCCAATCCGAGATGAACATTTCGGAGTACTACTACATGGTGGGCAACTACAGCTACGACGCCCAGGAAGGCAACTGGTCGAACTCCTCTTCGGAATACCTGGACGCCTGGCAGAAATGGACCGAGCTGATCCAGGATCGAGCGCTGATCGTCAGCCTGCTGCTCTTCTTTTCCATGTGCACCGTCTTCGGCAACATGCTCGTCATACTCGCCGTGATAAGGGAGAGATACCTGCACACTCCCACCAATTATTTCATAACCTCCTTGGCGGTCGCCGACTGCCTAGTGGGGTTGGTCGTGATGCCGTTCAGCGCTCTCTACGAGGTGCTCGGCCACACTTGGTTCTTCGGCACGGATTGGTGCGACATCTGGAGGAGCCTGGACGTGCTCTTCAGCACCGCCTCGATACTGAACCTGTGCGTCATCTCCCTGGACAGATACTGGGCGATAACCGACCCGATAACTTACCCGATGAAGATGACGAAGCTGAGGTCGATGGTGCTGATAGCGGCCGTGTGGGTCTGCAGCAGCGCCATCTCCTTCCCTGCGATCGGCTGGTGGAGGGCGGTCAGGACCGCCCCGATACCGGCGTTCAAGTGCCCCTTCACCGAGCACCTCGGCTATCTAATCTTCTCCTCGACGATATCGTTCTACCTGCCGCTGTTCGTCATGCTGTTCACCTACTTTAGGATCTACAGGGCGGCCGCGGCCCAGACCAAGTCGCTGAGGCTCGGCACGAAGCAGATCCTGCTCGGATCCGGGGAGCTCGAGCTGACGCTCAGGATCCACAGGGGCGGCACGGTGAAGACGCCCGAATCGAGGCACCTCTATTCGACCCAGGAGGACGAGCCGCTCACCGCCTTGCAGAACAACGGACTCGCCCGGGTCGCCTCGACGAGGATCAACGCCCACAGCAAGAACTTCTCGCTCAGCAGGAAACTGGCCAAGTTCGCCAAGGAGAAGAAGGCTGCGAAGACGCTCGGTATAGTGATGGGGGTATTCGTGATATGTTGGCTGCCGTTTTTCGTTGTGAACCTCCTCTCGGGATTCTGTTTGCAGTGTATCAGTCACGAGAAAATCGTTCTGGCAGTCGTCACGTGGCTCGGCTGGATCAATTCCAGCATGAATCCTGTTATTTACGCTTGCTGGAGCAGGGATTTCAGAAGGTGGGTGGACTCTATTTATAGTACGTGGAAAATTAACAAAGGATTAATTTTAGAGCGGGGGATGTAATCGATGCAGCTCCGTTTTTTCTCATTCAACAGCTCATTATTAATTTTTGATACATATATCTCCACTAATTGAGTTTCAAATGACAGAAACTACTTTTCTAATTAATTGTTTTCAATTTAAAGTACTTAAATAAGAGTAATGTAGCTGCCTCTAGGCAGTAAATTGTGTCTGGACGCATCCACCTTCCCTTTCAATACATCAGTACAAAATTGTTCTAAAATTGTTGAAGTTATGCCTCGATTTTTTCAATCATTACCACCTTCAAAGGGTGAACGCTGTATATTTTTCATCTGTGTGGTCTTTTAAAAGAGTGATTTAAGGGGTTCAGGTCTAAACACCCAGCGGGCTAGGAAAGATCCAAAAGATCCAAATATCAATCGATAACTTTTCCACTAAAAATATTATTCAAATATCCTTTTACGGGCGCAACTCCAATGTCATCGGTGCTTTGAGATTTCTTAAATGTTAATTCAAGTAGGTGGCGCCTTAAGTTTGTTGAAAATTTATGTGTAATTCTAACTTGCAAACAAATCGACTTACAATGATCACCATTAGCAGAATTATTAAGGTATTCGGCTCGATAAAGTTAAACAACGTTACGTCTAAACGTTAATCCGTTAATTCCATATCCGTCTTATCCTTGAATGAAACCGACACTTTCAATTGAATTCCCCAGGACGAAGGAAATCCTTTTCGCTTTCTCTGTTTCTCCAGGCTCCATTTCAAGCAAACAAGACATCCGATCCTTTATCTGGTGTCTCGTGATGAATTTCATTAATATCAAAATCGTAATCATTTTGCGAGATTGGAATACAAAATGAGAAAACGAATCGTTGACTATAGACGAACAGTCAACTGAAAACATTCAGAGATTATTACACTAGAATTTAATGAGAAAAAGGAAGGAATTTCGAATTTCTCGATCTTTCTAGTAACTTCAACATGTGCCAGTGGAAATTAAAATCCTTCCGTATTGTTGTTTTCCATATTACGGATTCCCGTTTCGTTTGCCAACTGTCAAGCAATGTTTCCACTAGGAAAATCTTTGTCGTTAACTGTACGGTACTTAGACCGAAGTGTATCGTGTAATTTCAATCGAGAGATTGGTCGAATTATGTAATGCAAACACCTTAACAACAAGTTTTAACGAGTTTCTGTTTTCATTTAAAATTTTCTCCGGTTTGTCGCACGTTTGGAAATATTGCGTTTTGTTCTAATATTAACAAGTGAAACTTTAGACTTAAACTCACTCAGATTCTTGTACAATTTTATATTCATTAAATCGCAGGGGAGGACAAAAATTAAACTTAGTCAGGGCTGAAACGTTGAGAAATCACAGTGTATATTACTGTATCAAAGTGTATATTATAAAAGTATGGCTTAATTTTTAGTTGTTTGCTAATACATTCTCACAAAACTACCTCAATTTAACCTATAATTGCGTTTACCAGCAGCCAAAGAATTTTATGAAATGACGAATACGCACACAAACGCCATTACAAAAATTTACCCTAATGATACTGGTCGAGACTGGTATTATCATATGGTCTTATAATGTGAGCTAATTTTCCCTTTGATCAGACGTCGTGAGTAGTAACATGTGTAAGTATACCGTAAATATGCCTGATAAAATTTTCGAAATAACAGCCCCCAATAGAGATAAGAAATATTCTTCACCCCACAAACACCCTTAAACTTACACTCTAATCTTTGTTCGAAGCACAATATCTGGACACAAAATCAATTCCCACATCAACAAAGCCGTTTATGATCCGTATTAAAGACACTGCTCCGAACAAACCTTATCATTCGCTCCACGAAACATTATAACAAATGAATTAATCGGTTCAAAATGTAAATGTTCCCGAGCTAAATTTTAATAACCTCTTTCGTACAACGTCGGCTTATTTTTGATTCAATTCGGTATAAAATAATTTTCCAAATCAACGGTGCGGGAGGATTTCCCCCGCAAAGTGAATTGAAATGAGCTCTAATTCGTCTATTAAATTATAAAATTCTCATGTTGACCGCAGCGGAACGAAAAAAAATCCAAACAAAATTAATTCACCCAGTCACAATATATTAAGCTCAACATATAAGAGCTCTTAATTGATATTAATTTAGAATAATGATCGTATGTTGTAAGCAAATTGTTATGCCTTATATAATTGACAAGGAGTTCGATTTACTAGGTTGACTAGTAATTTTATAATCATATTTGATCGTACTCTTCTCAACTCTCCTATTATTAATTACATATACTGTTACAATATTGAGAGTTGTAATGAAGAGGTGCGTTGAGCATATCAGGGTTTGTGCTATGACATATTAATTTAGCTAATCGAATTTCAAATAAAAGGGTAAAAGCATGTTTTTTTTAAACCCAGATGGGGTGAAATTTGGTTTGCTTGCTTGGCTTCATACACTTTGTTTTCGTTTGTTATTTCTCTTTACTACGGGCTGACAAATATGGAAATATTGCAACAATATTCCTAAGTTTTAAACTCGTTTGGCCTATTTAAATTCATAATTTGTACGCAGTACGTTCGCGAATTACACTTTGAACTGGGAAAACCCCAATTTACATTTAAGGAAATTATTTTGGAAAATGTGCTCTTGTTATTCAACAATCCGTTTCAAGGTTTGTTTTGAGCTGAAAACTTGAATTGATGCTACTGTAATTCACATATTTCTTTCTTTACTAGTCACTATTAAGATGCCGCAACTTCATTGGCGCCAATTGTCTAAATATATTTCGTTATAATAAAACTATTATAGAAAATTTTACTGCCTATAAAGAAACGAAAAATTTAATAAAGCCTCGGTCCCTAATACTGGAAAAAGTTGTACAAACACATTAGAGAGCTGCCTTATAAGTGACTCAAATGCATTTTTGGTTGTACGGTGGTAACATTCCATATAAAACAACAATTTCTAGTCCCTTGAACATATCGAAAGCTTCATTATCCTCCTCCCTTGTCAATGCCAACATTTTACCCATACTTGATAGAAATTCCCAACTCATTGTTCGGGAACACATCGTCGGTATTCCTAAAGGCAATCCCTCTATTTATAACTTCCTCGAAATTTTCGGTCGACCGGGATTGAAACCCATCCGTAAATCTCGAGGCTCTAATTAAAAATATGCGGGGGCTTTTGCGCTTCCGGTTGTCTCATCTTTCTCCGTCAGACTTTTCTTTTTCCCATCCCAATTTCTTCCCCGTCTCGTTCCTGCTGAATTGGCGGTTTTCGTTTCTTTAAGTTAAATCCGAATAAAATAAAACGACAGCTCCGTGAAGAGACAGCTAATGAAAATAAATACGTACAGGGTATGCTTGTAAATAAAATTCGCACGACCCGTTTCAGACCTCGATTGCCAAGTTTATTATGTTTATCTTTAACTTATACGCCTTGGCTCATTTTCATAAGCTTTATATGTAACGTGAGATGTAAAGTAACGATTGCCCTAATTCGATTATAACAGTTTGTTTAACTTTCCTCCTCGAGATTTCTCGTCTACCGAAAACCCCAAAGGTTTATATTAAAGATTTAAATACTCGACGTAGCTTTCGCTGAATATTTGCAAATTTTACATTCTTCCCCACCCTTTGTAATCGAAACATTCCCGATTTCGAATCTCCTAAAGTTTCCTCTCAAATTATAACCTAGAAAATCTCATCAATAGGATATTGATTCCACATTACCAAATCATCCAATCAGACATTCGTTAGAGTTGCCAATTAAAATTCTAGTGGCTTCCGTCAAAGAAATCGCTTTCCTTCCTGTTACGATTCGAGACAGAATGAAAATCCGCGATTAATTAATCGAGCGGGCCGTCAAGGTTCGAAGAAAATAATAATTTCCCGGGTCGTAACTTTAAAACTTCAGAACTTGTCAGTTGTTTTACACGTGGCGGTTATCCTCACAATACCCTACGGTGATACCTCAAGTTCAATATATATATTGTATCGACCGCCCCTGTCGCCCAAGCCCTTGAAATGCCCTGAGATGTGCAACCACTAATTTCTTCTATACCCTTTTTGTTCATCAAGGAAATATATAAAAACATGTAATGCTTCAAACATCCCTCTACAGTCTTGTAATGAATATTTTCGAGATAACCACTGTATTCTCCTCTAAACATTTCGATCTTGAATAATTTGGACGGTGAGTAACAATGTTGATTCCCCATTAACATATTTGAAGGATAAAATTATAAAATGGGATTACATATTTTTTTAAGGAACAGTTTGTCATAAACGAAAAATGAAGCGATATCCATAGCGCACTAATTAAAATAATACGTTTAGTACATCATATATCGTTTCTGCGCGTTGTATAGCCCTTACACTTTTCACATCCTTAATAGCGACCAGTTGATAATGATTACTAAATTTCCACAACTTATTAAAGACCATTTACATCATTTCAACAATTCAACGGTTAATGCAACCTGCTAAAGTATCCTTCTATCTAAGATTCTTCTTCACTGCATTTCCCCTTACTTTAAAGTGCTGTCAGACGCTAGAAACAAATGGTGCGAAATTCTCTTCCTGATTTATCCCCGGAATCAAGTCCGTAGATAGGAAAAATACCCGAAATATATTCGGGAGTGGTGGAGTTGACGAGGAACTGAGCGAAAACGGCGAGATTCGCATTTCGCCTCACTTACGCCTTTAAAGTGATCCATTGCGATCATTTCTTAAGACAGTTTGTATCATCCAAACAAATAATAGAAAGCGGTAACGACGGCAAACTATTGAATTATCGAATCTCGCTACATTTGTAAATTATTGACTTGTTATTATCAGCGGGTATACGATAACCAATTTCACTTCAATCATCGTCGTTATGGCGACGAGGGGATTATTATGTGATAGTTCCTAATCCGTTTTAAAAATCCCATTTTGCAAAACATTTTCTAATCCCCTTCCAGAAATTCCCCGTTCGATCCCCTCGGAGATTGCCAACGTCGACGAAATCTTAACGCCGTGGTGCCGAAGGAAAATCGCTTTCCGCGAGAGAAATGCACGTCGAAAATAGGTAAAATTATGAGATTTTATTTGCGAGCTCGCTCGAGATGTTTATCAATAAACACACCGGTTGATTAAACGGTAGCAAAGGGGGGAAATTTTAAAGGGTAGGGCCCGTCGATCGATTTCTACGAGGGGGTTGACAGTTGTCACTCTTCGAGGACCTAATAAAGCCATGCTTACTTTTTGTCTTCGTTGACATGTCGAGACACAAACGCCTTTGTTCGGGTTGGTTTTTTATCAGTGACAAAGGTCCCATGTAAATGTTCCTCGCGACAGGAATATACGTTTCGATATGTCTGTTAAACGAGGAATGTGTCTAGGTGACAAACTGCAGGAAAAATGTCTTACTAGACGTCTAAGTAAAAAATTCTTAAGAAAATATGACGAAGTCTACGATATACTTTTGGTAAAAAATATAATCATGCTAAAATACAATCATGAAGAAGGGGTCCTCTCTTTTGTTGTCCCTATGTTTCAAATTGGTAGGTTGTTTGCAACTAACTAATGGAAGGTGTGAAAAAAATTTCCGAACGAGGATGAATATTAGTAGTAAAATAATTTTAGGCAACCATTTTGACTTCATTCTAATATTTTCCTAAATTGAAATCACAGTGTACTACTTATTCTTGAAATGTACAATCAATGTAGAAGAAAACTTTTAGTAAGCCATTGTTTAAATACTGAAATGTTTAAACGAGGCCTTTTTAAAAGTTTTCTTCTATAATATAACAGGTAGCAGAAATATTGCATTTCCCCCCTGCTAGATATTTCAAACCATGTTGCGCACGTGTGTCTTACGCCCTCTCGCGATAATAAGTACTCGCAAAGTAGCAGTCTAAGTGTGTGTATGTTCCTCTTTCTTAAAGCATTTTTCTAATTTGCACTTGCTTTAAACCTATCGACCTGTAAAGGGCACAGAAATTTTCGATAATCTTTTTTCAGAAATACTTAATAACGATGAAGGTGGGAAACCAAAAACCCCCTTCCCGAGTGATCAAAAGACAACTAAAGCCGTACACTTCCTATATTCTTCCACCGTACATCTTTTCCCGTTTTCCTGATTCCTCCTTACCCTCCAAATTTAGTGCATCCTGTTGTTGTGCCGTTGATTACATCAGAGGGGCATAATTCGCGGGATTATGGATAAGGCAAAAAATTCGAAATTGCGACGACAGTCCTGGAAGGAGTTTATTGCAGCGTGTAGGGGAAACGGCACGATGTAATTTATTGAAATGTTCGCTGAAATATTTATTTATTTCCTGATTTCGGATGTGGAAAAGGATCGAATGACTTTTCGATTTGCCCGCGGCAAAAATAGGCCTCATTTGGGGTCGTTCACGAATGAACGAGAATGTAAATCGTCTAGTGAGGGGATATGGTAATATTATTTTCTTCAGAAATTCTCTAGAGAACTATTACATATGTTCCCTCTATAATCAAAACGAATTAGTGCGTCGGAACGATAATCAAATTACATTTTATTTTTGGGAGCCGGAACCGTTTCCTTTCTCTATCTCTTCGTGTCTATCAAGGCAAACACCGATTAATCACCGGTTAGTAAAAATTAAAACGATACGAATTTATTCCTCACAGACACGAGAATCATTTTTATCGACTACGTTTTCGTTTCGTAACTTAACGACTAACTAATCGCCAGTTTTGATGAGGTATTTACAGAACGACGAATCACGCGAACGAAAGCTCGAGTAACGCACTCGCAGGGGGAGTTAATCGTTTTCGATCCTCAGATAGGATTTTTTTAGTAATGAAGTTACCAAAAAAGTTAAGTGGAAATAACACATATTCCCCGTGGTGGCAAGAAAGTGATTAATGAGTCACCTTTTACAAACAGTTATTTCCTTAACACGAAGTATATTTAGTCCTAAAATAAAACAGCCCTTCATTGATAGGCCCTGAAAAAATAAATAATTTCCTCGTCAGGTTGCATCTCGCATCTCGTAAAAGTTTTATGGAGTCGGTTGTGTCGATATCTCGGATATTAACCTCCTCAGAACTTCTTGATCGTTTACTCTTCAAGCGAAATTACCTCATCTATAAGATTGTTAGCTGATATTACGGCACCAACTTTAATTCTTTCGGGCTAATAGAGTTTCTCTGTGGGAAAAGTGTTTTTCTGAGGTGGTTATTGTCTCGACGAGAAAAAAGAAGTGAAGGAAAACTGAGGAGAGGATACTTTTTCCGTCAAACGACTTGAGTAATAAATTAATAAGCTCTCGAAGTTTTCAATTTAAGAAGGGGAAGACAATAAGGGGGAATTTCGATACTTTATGAATATTGTCTCATTGTTTCACCAGAGTTTTACGTTTGAATGTTGGCAAGTGACCTGCACAGTGACCACAACAGGCCCCATCGATATTGAAATGACAATAATAAAATCGAGTTGATATCAATATAGAATTTGAGTTTGTCTCGGTAAAATATCTTTGTATCAGTGACAAGGACAGTCACTTGTCCTCAAGTAATGCATTATCCCTAATTAAGCCATCAAGAAAAGCACCAAAAAGTGAGCAAAAGTCCACAGTGTTATACATTTATGCTGATAATATTTTCATCTTTTAAACTCGCATTTGTTCGTCGAGGACACTTCTGCCATCTCGCACGGCTCGTTCCGATCTCCCTCTCGAAACCGAATCCATATTTATACCTATGCATGGTTTTGAAAAATCTTTCATAGACAGTAAGAAATTAGAAGTTTCATGAAAATCGTGCCAGGAAATTTAAAATCGAGTAACGGTGTGAAAATAAGCAAAACCGTGCCGAAAAAATCTGAAATACATGAACTAAACGGTATCTTCTCAGCTTCTCATTCATTATATAACAAATTAATCCTAAGCAGGCCTCCTCGCCACCGACAGTCGATCGCTAATAAATGCCATATCGACCCTTATCAGAAATCCCAAATATTAATCAGTTTCCTAAACGAAGCAAATACATCAAGGCGAAACACCCGACCATTTATCAAAGTGGGAAATTAATAAGCTGACTAACCCATTTTTCTCCGCTACTTTTTTCTTTATGGGCCTCCTCGAAAACTCCCGGCGACTCACAATAATGATATTCCAGAGGGAAACGACTTGTCTTGCTCTCGCGAGATTATGTCAAGCGATGAGGAAAGATTTTGTTGGTTTAGCTGCTTCGAAAAATGTAAAGTCATTTCTTTACTGCTCCAATTAGGAAGGGGACATTAGTTGAATAAGTGTAGAGGAGTTCCGACCAGGACATGCGTCAAAATTCTGACCGCACACTGTGTAAGTAAATCCTATAAGGGAAGATGCCAGACTTTTTAGGCCAACCATCAGCTTCAACAGATTTTTACTTTATTTACTACTTAGAATCTAAGTAATTTTCAAATTATTTAACAACCAGAGGTATGGTGAAATAATTAAGATTTTGTGTCGACAAGTGAATTTACCAGATTTCCTTCGATCTGGCATATCATGCTAGGAACTATCGAGATTTCCTAGTCGTCTTCTTCTCCCCTTCCATCAAATAATTCAATTACACATCTGTTCCCTCTTTCGATTAGGGAAACATTCTAAACTTTCGAATAAACGTCCGAATCCCGGATTGTTTAACCTCCCGGATTTTATCTGTCTGAACGATCGGCCTCGTTTTCGGCTTGTGCGAACCCTCACGTGAAATCTTCATACGAGTCCCCCGATTATGAGCGCAAAATCCATCACGAACCCCGAACCTGAGTACATTATTAACTGACAAATAAACCCATTTAAACTTTTCCATAGCTAGTCGAACTTTCCCTCTTCATCTCGTTCCCTCTTTCCCGACGCTCTTCGAAGGCCGCAGATCAAATTTCGAGCGAATAATAAGCAGGATATAGCGGGGAGCCCGCACATTAATAATATCTTAGCTGTCGATTACAGGAGTGTATTGCTTTGCCCACGGTGACGGGAGCTTTGACGATGTTCTCGCATAGAGATTCGTATCGCTTCGAGGCTCCAACTTGCTTACCGAACTAGCCTAGTAAACGAACAAAGAATTCCCTTGAAACCCCCTCGTGAACACACCCAAATTTATAACTGATAAGTGTGAGAGGATTAGTAAAAGTAGGAAAATTGTGCCGTATGATGATGACCGGCGAAGTCTTTCTACTAAATGCAAGTACCCAACCTTACCTTTAAATTAATGCTCTTAGCTAAAGACTACTTGATCGATCGAGATAAGCTATCTTTAATTCTGGGTAGCGCACTCTTTTACGCACACTACGGCTCCAACGCACTTCCCACCTCGTTTGAACGCTAGGAGGAGGTGATAAGAAAGAATAATTTTTTCTGTTGCCACACAAGACGGCCATAAAACCAACTCTGCTCTGACAATAAGGGAAACTCCTGCCCGTCTTTCACCCCGTAAAAGCTCGGTTGAATTTCAATCGATATCTCAATAATTACTAGGGTTACGACGTCGAAAAATGTGTTAAACGAAAGAGGTTAATTTATAAAATAATTTGTCAAATAATCAATTAACTGCAATCGTTAGAACTGAAGGTACTGCACAATAATTAGAGAGAATAAATCGTTATCTTTGAGCTGCTGATTAAAATCAGTAGAAATATTTCGACTACCGGGTGTTTTAAATTTAAATTTATTTTTATTTTTCGGTTATGCTATGATATTTATCTCCTGGCGATTTTTTATACGATAATAGCGCACTGTACGTTTATTTTCCTGGTGATTTAATAAGAATAGCTTTTCGTCCCTTTTTGCTTTGAATATGCTACAAGTACTTAAAGTTATATATGTGCAGAGATAAACAGACGAATAAAAGAAGTTAAAAGGAAGGATAACACTTGTTGTCCCATCAAACTCTCGCATAACAATGGTGAAGGTCCCTTATCTTCCTTTCCGGGGCCAATTTCTCTCTTAAAAACCGTTTTTTCGGCTGTCATTATTCCGGCCGTGATTTATCCTCGAATGGCATTTAAACCGTCCCATAAACCGGTTGTGTGAGAATAAAATAGCCATAATGCCTTTTAAGTACGGAATTCGTTGAGATTGATAGTGTTTTATGTGAATTTTATGTGTAAAAATAGTAGCTATTTACGGTCCACCAAATGCTTCTATAGATTATTTATAGAATTTTTCCAGGTAAATTCTCAACTGAAATGTGGTTAGACTACATTTTTCAGGAGGGAGAAATAAAAACAAACTAGAGAAGGGCTCGTTAGCTGTCGATAACATTATTAGCTAAGGCGTTCCCCGGTAATTTCCACGAGGAGAGCGGATTAAAACCGACAAGATTTATCGGGATCAGGCGAAAAGTAAAGTTTTCCAGGCTTAAAACGCCAGAGGGGAAACAAGCGAAGGGATGAAACACTCGGGATGATTTGCGTTAGCCCAGCGAATTAAGAGATTCGAAGGATATTTATTGGGACAAATATATTATTAATCGGTAATTTTGTTGAATTCCAAGCGAAGATGTTAATCAATCAAGGAACGAAACAGGGTGGTCTGTGTACAAAGGAAGATTAAGATCTTAGAAGGGCGAAATTACTACTTTCCGCAATAAATATTGATGAAATTTTTAGGTTGGGGATAAATTATTAAAATATTGTTACACCTTAAAACGTAAATAAAACACAATAGGATTAAATTAATGAAGGTTCCAAATTATCAATTGTGTCAATTTCGCTTATTTATACTAATTTTTGTGCTTTATTTATTTTATCAAAAGGTTTCCTTTTGTGCCTTCTTCATAACATTTGTCTGAGGATTTTGATACCCCATTGCCTTGTAAAGGTGTGCGATTAAACCAAGGTGCCAAAGGTGTTCCACTCTTTTTCATGTATTCCGAAATCCGTTTCGAATCTCTGTCTCTGCCTTTTGAATTAGTAATAATGGGAATAAAAATCTCCACCTGTTATTCAAAACGAGGGGGTAGCGTTACGAAATTTCGCGTTATTAAAAATCTCCTGTTCGTTTGTTTGTCACTCGTCTGTGTCTAAATCCAGCTTTTTCCTTTAATTCGCCAAGTGTCGCCATCTCCCCCTTCTTTTGTCTGTCTTCATAAGCAGCAGTTATTAACGGATTATTTTCGGAAAACAATGCTCGGCCTCGGAGGTACCCTTTAAAATGTACTTACGTTTAAGATGTTCTCTTCCTTTTCTAAATGTGTACCGTCTTAATAGATATTTGGAGGACAAAAGGATTGTCTTATTTGTGAAAGATGCAGTGAGGGACGAGTAAAAGGGACAACTTGGCAGGAATCCTTCTCCACCAGTATCGAGATTGCTGCTTTACGTGAACCTTTATGCGATCAAATACAAATCGATGTCTTTAATATGCTATATGAACTAAGTTGCTTCATCAAAGTTAATTACCACACAAACCGAATTTATGCGATTCGTAATGATTACAGAACGTTTCGTAACATCCACTAAATTCCACTTTCAGAACTTCTATTGACGCTCACCTCTGATTATGCAATGGAATGTCTGAGGATGTACACAAATGAACAATCCTATCACTACGGGTAGATTATAATAAATTGACAAGAGAATTGTGCATTCCTTGTGCACACACTTGCGAAATTGCAGCGATACTATCATCAAATGGCTATGGCATTCCCTTGTATAAATGTAAAAAAGGCCATCAGCGCCTCAGAGATAACTAAATGGAACGATCTGTCACTTTTACAATATGGAGTTCTGAACGGGAAAAAGGCCGAAACGATCAATTTATATATCTCACGGAAAGTAAGGTCATGACCAAAAATGTAACGGAATATTCGTGACACGTTGCGGTTTGTTTTCGTGTTATTTCTTGTGTTTCTTCAGTTTCTTTCAGTTGTGCGAGCGTGTTTGTTCATGTGAGCATCGCTTTCAACTGGAATATGAACTACCGTTTTCTCGCCCACGCGGTTCATTCGAAAATGTATCCACTATATCGATTATCATCGGCGTGTACACAATTGGCACGGGAATTCGGGATATTCTCACTGCCGGATTTTATTTGGGAACATCGCGAAATTAAAAATGAGCGAGGAAAAAAGGACGGATTGGGGATGGATCCGGTACGAAATTGGACGGCCGAGTAGAATGGAGAGACAGGGTATTAGGCAAAGTAGATTGTTTTGAATTCAGTTGCATACGGTTTTTAGAGCAGAGTTTTTCACAGAATGCATTATTGATGGGATTCACTCCGCTGGATTAAACGGAATACTAATTTAAGGCATTTTTTGTGAAATATTTACGCAATTGTTGCGGAATACAAAGGAATTTTAAAAAAATTTAATCCGCAAAGTAGTTTGCTGATGAACACGATGATTTATTACATCATGTCTTCAGAACGATTTTACCAGAATATCTGAAATTTTGTAGATCGACGTGAAACTTTCCACTGAACCATTCGACGCATTTGACATAATTGAAGGACTTGGTAATTAAAGTGGTTGCCCCTCTACTCTATCTAAACAAAAATAATTCTCAGAACTCCAGGGTTACGCCCAAATAAAAGTTTAACGTACAGGAGGTATGTGATTTATTATTACATGACTTTGGTAATGTGACAGACGCCACCTACACAAATTTTTATGTATCTGTTACACCTACAGCATTGCTGATGTGTTTAAATGGAAAATGTACATACTTTACTCTTCTTTTTTCAAATTAGTACTCTAATGTGCGCCAAAGGGAATTTCCATTGCTCTTAAAAAAATTCCCTCTTGCGACCTTTCGAATAAATTCTCAGGAGAAACTCGTGGAAAACAAATTAGTAACCGAGCTTACGTATAACGTGGGAGTTCATTGAAAAAGAACGTCTGTTAATATTTTTGAATCCGTGATAGGCACGGGCTAGCTAGAACGATTTAATAAATCGCGGCGGCCACGATTCCGTAAATCGTTCGCTCTCGACGTTAATTAAACCATCCCACAAACATTAACCATTATAACCGATAAAGTCTCTCGTCTCCACGATTTTATGGATTCGCCAGGAAGGGAACCCATCAAACCGAAGTGGATGCAATAAAGCAAAATCACAGCTTACCTACCTACTACAACAACGAGATGGGAAATCCATTGTCTTGGGCTAAATTGGCTGGATCGTGTTGTGCCGGTAAATTCACCTTGTAGGCACAGGTGAATTGAATAGGATCCACGAGGATGGTTGAAGGGAGGCGATACCTCTAGGTTTTCATCAGACTCCGAGAGGGTGGCGAAATACGATGACACGTACGTATACAGGCGCTCGTTCGTGAGAAGCGGCAGTTCGAGGGGGA
This sequence comes from Cryptocephalus primarius, assembly GCA_963576515.1. Classification (NCBI taxonomy): domain Eukaryota; kingdom Metazoa; phylum Arthropoda; class Insecta; order Coleoptera; family Chrysomelidae; genus Cryptocephalus; species Cryptocephalus primarius. The sequence continues at coordinate 17,468,550 of OY754941.1, forward strand.
ATAATAACGATAAAGGATGTATTTTTCGACGGATAATTTGCCGCCATTCTCGACCTGTCATTTTTACGTTATGATATTTAACCGCTTTTTACGAGCAACACAGGTGCTGTCTAATATTAAATCAGAAATGTTGAATGCCAATGTCTGAGATCATGGCGAACCGCTGTGTAGTTTATTTACAAATTTCACTGTGCAATATGTATTTATTTAATCCCAAAACGACGAATTGATGAGTGCCGACATCAGGATTTTCGGAAAAACGTTTTGGTTCAATATACAGGGCGCCACTTTCATGAGTGAAGCACTAAGGTGATGTATTATCGCTATCGGCTTGTTTTTACTCAGAAGAGGCGTCGTTGTCAACAAATATTCAAGCAGAAAGTAATTGCAATATGGTATTCTGATACGTTTAATTCATCAGCAACCTACCCACAGCGAAGAGCTGTAGAAGTCAATTGCAAATCGTAACATCTAAATAACATAATCTCTGCAATACCGACGTTCCCTCGGGAAGTTCCTCTCACTTCTGGAATAAACTCGCACCTAATAACAGTTTTACTTCCCGGTAATCCATTAAAGGGTTTTCTATCGGCAAACTCAATTTAATAGGCGAGCCGGTGGAAAATAGTTTCTTCATTACGGAGCGGAATAATTCGTAACTGCTCAAACTTAGTTCGAACTGTTAAGGGATTTAAGTCGCGATTAGCGTAGTTAGCGTAAACAAGTTCGATTCGAGATGAAAATGCGTCTCGGCGATCAAACTTAGACAATTAAATTGCGGGGAGTTGCTAAGGTTGTAATCTACACCATGACTCATTGGCCTTCTTTATAAACGAGGTTCCCTTATGAGCAAAATGATTGTGTACTTTTGTTGATTAGTTTCAAACATATGAACATAATTAATGATAAATGCTTACAATTTCTGCAGCTTTTACATTTTTACGTTAGTTACTTCGACATAAATTCTGGATCCGTTTTGAAATATCCAGGAAGAGGAATTTTTTATTGGTTTACTCCTCTAAAACAGTTTATAGGTCGGTGGGGGTTCCATTTATACCACACGGTCCAAAACGGCAAGATCTTAATTTGTTTAGGTCGGAAAATGCACAGAATTTTTGGCGTCGCTCGAATTCGGAGCGTTCGGAAAATGCGCGAAAATCGGGAGATACACGGATTTTAGTCACCAATTCATATGCTTTTGTCAGGCATGGTATGGGTGATATGGATACCATAAGATAACGCAATTGTCCTGAAAAGTGTTGAAAACTTGAAGTATCATTAAGCCATTCATTATTTGCTTATCGATACGAATCAACCTTAACTGAACATGAACGTCTTCAGTTGGAGATAATTAAAGACTAGATGGAATCGTCTGGCTAAATATGAACTGAAGATGTAATTTAATATTAACTCCTTTAACGTAATATTAAACGTTAAACTTTGATTCCCCCATCAAGTCAGTATTAATCCTTCACTTGATAACACCGTTCCTTCGAGCCTAATGTAATTCTACATAGAGATAGGCCCCTAGTAAAGTTTAGGCGTTGTTACCCCCGCAAAACTCGTTCGAAACATCACGGAATTCTCCCCTTAAACCTAGAGATTACGCCAATACCACCAGTTAGTATGAGGTTAGTTATATCTCTATTCGACGAGGGAAGAAAAGCGTCATGCTCTCATTATATAACGTCCCCGAGGCTTGGATTATTTCACGCACACCCCCTCCTGAAATGACGTACGGGGATTAACGCTTCGATAATCATTCTGGAAGCGCCAGGTAAACGTACCCTTAGGATTTGTACACGCACTCCTCACACGTATTTCCCCCTCTTTCCGTCTCTGCTCTCGTGTTTATCAAAGGTGCGGTTCGGGTTTCTGAGACAATACTCGTAGGTGTAGTTGTTTGAACACCGCCTCTCTAATCCATTGCAAAAGTACAAAATCTGATTATCCTAACCGAACGTTCTGACTTTAACTAAACAAGTAACCGGAGGATTTAATCCTAAAAGCTACGTAAATGAGTAAAATGTTTAAAAAGGTAAAAGGTTATCCAGAATCCCAAAGTTGGCCATGTTAATGAAAGACAAAAACAAAAGCCAAGTTCTTTTTGTCTTTCTCCTTCATTTAAAAGGGTATATGAAGGCAAATAACTGAGTTTGTCCAGCATATGTCCAGTTTTTGGTTTATAATAAATAATAGTACAAGACGCGCGAACGCCCGAGGAAAAAAGGGTGAAAATGGTACGAGAAACAGAAACCGGAGCTACGATAAGAAACGAAATACCAAAGAAGGGACTGAAGTGGCGATAGCAGATATTATGTAGGGAGAAAAATGAACCTGAACACAGACTAAACGAGAAACAGGAGTAAAGAGAAATGTTATCACCACTACACCAGCGGTAGAAGAGAAATAGATAATAGCTTAAGCAACTAAAAAGTACACGCTTTAGTAAAGGCCTGTAAAAATGTATAAACTTCACTATTATTTGCAGTTCGTGTTCACATTGCGACCAAACTTTTAATACATTCAGAGACTGATTACTTCTCCGACTCCGCTCGACGACTATTGTTATTGGAAAATAAAGCCCGGAGCCCGGAGCCCGGAGCCCGCCAGGATATCCGTCCTTCGCCGGAGCAGACGTTCGCCACATCTCCGGCCGTATAAATAAATCCTCCGGATATCTCATCTCCATAGTCCGTCAAAATCACGGGCGTCTCACGCTCCAGATCGATAACTCGATACAATCTGGTCTGATCTCCTCTCCTCCGATGCATATCCCCCGAAGGAGAAAGGAAGAGAAAAAGTGAGTCGCCCGAGTCTTATCCGAGTGGCCCTGCGGCTCCGATAAACCGGATTACTCTGACTGAACCGGAGTTTATCTAAACGGTGCCGGAGTGAATGATGGCGCCCCCATAAGGCTCCCCGGAATCACTCGAACCGGCATAATTTCGACGTACATTTCATTTAAGTGTCGCTTAAAGTCAAATCTGAAGAGGGAAGCGATCGCACGCCGGATGCAATCCAATTACGCGGTTTATGTTCTACGTAAAATGGCTACGACTTTATACTACGGTGAGTAGATGTTATTGTTACCTGGATTGACGCGGGGATTTCCCTCGAGCGGAACTAACGCTTCCCGGCAATTAAAGGGGAGGAAATATGCTATCCGAACGACACCGGTCGAATGAGGAATCAGCCCATTTTATTGCGACAATTTCTACCCTTAACGTCGCCCTTTTGGACGATATTCCTCCAGCGATATTTTTGTTACAAAATGCACAGGGAAGCAGACCCGACTTGGCCGTATCTCGACATAAATTCATACGATACGTAGCCGACGAATCCAATATTTCTGGAAATTTTCCGCGTCTTGCGTAGGAGAAATATATTAATCATAACGTAACCTTTCTAAAAGTGACCGGTCCTCTGTAAAACGGGAAATAATAAAAACTGAAAGACGACCGGACGTCTAGGGAAAGAAACGGGCGGATTCTTTTTAGCTGCGAAACGCAATCCCGGATTAGACGTCGTGTCACTTTTTGTTATCATCGTTTAGATAAGAATTCCTGCCAGGTTCGTTGGATAACTTTCGATAATGGAACAGGATTAGTGAGTAAATTTTGTTCAAGAAAATTCCCAGCCCAGGGTTTTGAACGTAACAAATAAGTTAATTTTTGAATGGAACATATAGAAAAAATATCTGGAAATGCTTACTGATCTTCTGAATAAATATCTATCAGAAATTCGGGAAAATATCATAAATCACAATTAATTGTGAACTTTTACAACTATAGAAAATAATAGTTAACTTCAACACTCAGCATAAAACGCATGTTATGCTTAAAGCAAGAATTATGTTCGTAACCTACAAATAATCTACTCAACCTTGTAAAAGGGGCTTGAAATAAATTTTAGACCCCAGTTGTAAGCCAAGTCTCTTAGAAAATGTTTTCATTATAGTTTTGCACTAGTCACACTACGAGGTGTCATCCATTTTCCATTTAATTTATAAGAGTATACTTCTAGACTTACCGGATTTGGAGCGTTTACTGCATTTTAGCAGTCTCGTCTCAGCACCTTTCCACGGTATCGCTGTTATGTTTGTCAAGTAGGTGTTTGTAAGGCGACCTGAAAAAAATAACACCTGTAATAATTACCAAGCTACCCAGCATGTGCCTTACGAGCTACACCCTTTTATTTGAAATCAAACAAAAGGAGCGAATCAAAAGCAAGAATTGAAAAATATAAAAAATCCAGGTATGAAACCCCTCGTTCAAAAGTATTTAAATTAGTTCTCCTCTGTTTAGAATCCTTAATTTCCATGATTTCTAATATTTTCAGGTACAGAATTGGGATACCTTCCTCAGAATTCATCTCGTAAGTGTTTAAACAAAGATTTTGAAATTTTTCCCAGGTATCCAAATTACAGACAACGTTAAAGTCCAATAAGCAAACATAACTCTGCAGATTAAAGGTCAAAGTTTAGCATATTGATTCTAATTTACTTGCTCAGTTAAATGGATAAATAAATTCCTTTGAAATGAGTCGTCACTGGACTGGACTGCTTTATTTAAAATTCTTTATGAGAGGACGCTTCTTGTATCCCGTTAAAATTTGAAACGACTTTTTTGGAGGAGAATTTATCCCAATGCAAAAATCCATTTTCAAGGAGATGGGAATTTCGAGTTAATGAATAAGATAAGAGGTTTCTTCCCTTTAAGTCTGGTTAATGAAAAAGTCACTGTTTTTACTAAATACTGTAAAAAAGATGCGTGCTTTCTTAATGTATTCCTTTTTTTAATAAATAATCCTTAAAACATTCTTGTCGATTTTCAAGAGGCTTTGCCCGTTGTTTTATTCGATAGGGGGGAATTTGAGTTCCAAAAAAGCAACAAGAGTTTCGTATTCTATATACATCACGTTCGACACCGGTTGTAGATATAATTAATTAATTTTCAAATATCGATTATCCCCTAGATTTAATTGAGGGGAGAAAATCTCTAAGAGCAATAAATATTAAAATTTTCATTCAAAAGGGAGAAGGTAAACAGTCGGGCGATCCGGATTTAATCTGTAATCGTTTCTGGCTCGATCGAGTAGGGGAGTAATATAGTTGGTACTTTTTTAATCAAATCAGTGGAGTTTCACTCCAAAAGCACAACAGGAAGTTATCGGAAGCTTTTTATCTGAATTTAATGAACTAATATAAGTTTCCTCTACTTTCTCACCCTTTCCACTTTTGCGCTTAGTTTCACATTACTGTTAATTTTTGCTTCGCTTTCTCTTCGAAAGTTGCCCGGAATTAAAGTCTTCCCGTAATCTACACAGGGTTTCGCGCCGTGCGATTTCACACTTCAGATCCCTCCGTGATTAAGTATATATAATAATACCCCTTGTTTATAACATCCCATCAACAACGGTTTTAGGTTGGTAACAGGGTAGAGATAATAATCCTCTGGATCGCAGAAGAAGTGCCGCGAAGAATTTTGAATTTATTAGAGTGAACAGCGAGAGATTTGTCGTGCGATAAATCAGGATCTCGCGAGATCGAGTCGAGGAGTCGGGATTGTTTCGAGACCGAAACGGGATTTGCCGTAAGCAGAACAATCAGAAATCCTGAACTTGGTCTCGACAGTGAAATGATTCCCTTTCCAGGCTCGAGCGTGAATGGATTCCTGCCTCCCTTCGGCTGGGACCCGTACAGGATCTCAGGGAGTCCTGGAACGGGTTTCACGCGCAGGAATAACATTTTTGACGGTCAGAATTTGTGCTTTAAAAAATATCGATAATATCGAAATATTCGAAATCGAATTCCTAAGAAACTCTTAATTCCTTCTAAAAGTATCATGAAAACTTTTTGTAGTTTCATCTCTGGGCTACTCTCAGATTTAATGGTGTAAGCATCGATATTTTATCCTCTGCAATATGTATAAAATACCTCCAAATGACGCGGAAGAAAACGGATTAAAATATTCTGCTGCAGGTTGTTTAACTATTCCCCTAGCAACTTACATTATCCGAAATAGGGTCCACTAAGCTCTTTTTTGTAAGCGAAGGTAAATCTGCTCTCTATCTCAGGCTCATGCTAATTCTAACCCTCGTCACGATTGCACACGAGGAATAAAAAGAAAAAGAAGGGAATTAACCTTTATCCGGTTCTGTGCCGTTTTTAAAAGAGGAGTTACGCTCCAAATTCCGTTTACAATTAACAATAAACATCCTAAAGGATATTAGTTTGACTGCATGAAGTGGCGTGATTCATGAGAGAGTTCCCGGATTTATGGCGCGAAAAGGTTTTAGTATCCATTAACGGCTATGAATCATGAGATAAACGTTATTCATGATATAATACCATACTTTATACGTCACAATTTGTTCATCAGTGCCTGTGGAATTACTTGGGAGCAGATGAAATGCAAATTACCTTTATAGAACGATTCTTGGTATATAGGTCAGAGAAAATTGAATTTTCCGCCAAAACTCCCATCCGCGCCCGTTTAATTTCATTTCATATGTGTCACATATTGGAATAATGTGTCACATTTGGAATATTAGTCGGAAAATCTGGAGAAAATGACAAGTAACTAGTGCCAGTGGATTTATTTAAGACCGATTACATTACTCTGTGTTTCCAATAGATTTTTCTTTCCAAATGAAACAATTAAATATTTTAAAAGTAGAGAAAGTGTTATATTAATGTTATTTACCACAATCCAAATGATTTCGTAGGTATCATCTGATGTTACGACCATCTTTTCAATATCTTCTTATAGCCTTTATACAATTCAATGTCCATTGTACAATTTCAGGCTTTTCCATTAAAATCTATCGCTTATTTTCACAGCTTCTCCACGTAAATCCATTTGATTTCAATAATTTATTCAAAATTCTTGAACTATACGGAAAGTTAATTTTTTTCTTAACGGTGTCGCAAGTATACTTTAGCGCATGTTGTAATCTGTTTTTTAATTAAATATAAATCTTCTGTTGTCTATCATATGTGGATACATATGATATAACAACTGTAAAATATTTCCATTACTAAAATCTAAATAACTCCGAGTGCAATTACGTAAACCAATTGATGAAAGGCCCTCGGGATAGGTTTCCTTTATGCAAACCTTAATGCACAAACGCTGCAACGATCATTACATCACCTGCAGTGTGTTGAGAGAAATTAAACCTCTATTGTCCTACTGCGTGCCAAGATTGAAATAACAATTGGGAACAATGCGGTTTGCAATCTTGGAACAAAACTATGAACCCATTGTTATTTCCCATCCCTCTCACGCCACCATTGTATCCACATCGAACGCCTTGTCTCCTTCTGCATTTCGTGCCCGCCACGCTTTTCCCCCCTTTTTTTTTCTAATTACTTCACGGAAAATTAAACCTTGAAATAATAAAAACTACAAACGACCAATGGTCACTATCGTTTTCTGGATCGTCACTATAAAATGAAGGGTATTTTATCTCCCCCTGTAAATTCTCTATATTTACAACAGATGGGCCAGACGTGATATACGGCCCTTTCGCCGACTGGAGAATTTTCACTCCAACGGTTTCGAAAATAATACGCACCCTTATGGGCGGAATAAGCAGCCAGCAGGGCACTTTTTTATTAAACGCTCATATGGCCGAGGAAAAAATTGAAATTGCGCGGAACCAAGGGACACTGGTACGACACGTGATCTTTCAATTAAATTTATTAGAAAAGCACACTATATTCTTGGCTTCGTCGAGTTGCCAAGTATTGTCGAAAAACGCCACTATGCTAATTTTATGAACTGGTTAAATGGACCAATTTATGGTCTTATTATGGACCAATTTATGGTATGCAGAATCTCCAAATGAAAACTCTTTTCTTTTATTGGTTTATGATGTAGGGAACCAGGTTATCCACATTATTATACATAATTAAATGCTTTGGCACTATTTCAAACTCTTTATAATAAAACGTGGTAACGACGTTTCCTATTGATGTATACTTCAATATCATCTAGTAGCCTTTTTGTTCTAATGTAGCATCCAACAATGGCACCAATTTGCTTTCAAAACTACGAGCCATATATTTGGTTTAATGCTATTTGAGCACTAAATGGAATTGAAAGTTTCATCGTCTAATGAAAAGAGTACTATTGAAATCAATACATGGCATGTACCCATTGCCCAATTGAAACGATCAGCAATTTACTGCAATACAGCAAATGCCCAACTGTAGGAAGAAGCAAGGGAAATTATTTTCTTCCATACGTTTATGGTCGACCCTTCAACCCCTACAGAAACCGGATTATAGGCTAAGAAATATTAAGCAGCGTTTTGGATGTTTGGACAGCTGACAGCTGACGAATAGAAACGGCGGAATGGCTGACGCTACAAGCTTGATTGGATAATCTCAGAAGAGGATAGAGTAGGCGTTCTGCGTATTTTTGTTATCGCCATGCTAAGTTTCAGAATTGTGTATGATTTCTGGTTGCTTCTCTAACTTCTGCAGTATATTAGGTTGTTTGTTCTCGCCCGCCATGGCTTGAGTGACGCACTTCATAGCTTCAATCACAGCATTCTGCGACCTTATTGTCAGAGAGTTTACAGCAAGTAGGTAATCAGAAAACAATATTCAATTATAGGCGACGCGAATTCCTAACTTTTAATCACCTCTCCTCTGAACGTCACCATCGATTTCATTACCGGAGCAAGCGATGAAAAATTAATGCTCGTCCCCCCTCTCGAAACGATAAATTTAACAACATCGAAAATCAGCGGACGGAAACCTGCGACAAAAAAATACCATTAAGCAATAATGTATCTCTTCGAATAACTTCGCAACAACGCGGCGCTACATAGCGTTGTTATTCATAGCGACCACAAATTTGTGAACGCAATAAAGTAGCCGTTAGGGAGAATTTCATCCCTTTTGTTTGGCGAAATCTGAAAGAGACGTGGAGCGCCGCGGGGGACGAAAAGCGTGGAAGTGGGAAAATTCGAGAGGAAAGGAGGGCGAAAAGCCTCGCTAACGAACATCTACTTAGCAAATATCGTCAGGTCGCTAAGGTATAATTGGTAATCGGAATAAAGGGAGAAAACGATCGGAACTCTACATTCAGATCGAATCCTCTTCTCATTGTCGAGATTGCCGTGGAATGAAATATGTTTATAAATTTGTGAGGGATTTGAATAACACTTCTTGAAGAGTCTTTGAGCAACGTTTGTTAGGCAAAAGCCCTTCAGTTATTTCTCGGAAAGTCCATTATGAAAAGTTAATAAAAAGGGAAGTACCTAGTTGTAACAGTTGATTTCGCAATTTTCTTAACGAGAGTTAACCAATCAAATATTTTAATATAAAACTTGAATTTTCAATTGCAGCTAAGTTCACAATGACGACGGAATTTACAACAATACAATCTGTTTCGTCCGTTTCATCCCCTAAATGAGGAAAGCGGATCGGTGAGTAGGCTCGTCTTACAATCGTATTCTCTAGGCAATAAAAGTATACATATCCTGGAAAATATTCAGGATGTCTCTTAGTATGAAAGTAAATAAAGTTTGAAACGAGAGATAAAAAGTACATTAACCTCATCTGGTTATTCATATGATTACGACCTTTAGTTAACATCAAAAAGAATTACTGGAAGGAATCTCACATCGAGTTTAGGTTAAGGGCGTCGAAATACTTTGTTACCTAAAGAATTATAATTTTCTATATTTAAATTCCCCACGAATGAAGTATTGGGAGCGAGGAAACGATCCCAGTAATAACCCAAAAAATATATTTACAGATTCATGTAACATCTTTGATAAATTATGGTGGGAATTATTTTTCCCGTCTTGCCTCAACTCAGTTGGTTTTTTATTGGCAGGATACGACTGAGGATGGGAATAAATTTATAAATCATATCCAACTCATCCATAATTTATTATACTCGAAACACGAATGTTTATTTAATTTCTGGAAATGTGACTCGATTCGAGTTACGCACTTCCTTCGCAAGAAAAAGTTTCACATAATTTGGAGCTAATTTCCCGACCTAAAATTTTGAGTAAATATCAAAACATAGAAGTAGAGTAAATTACAATGAAAGCATTACTACTTCCACTTAAACGTTTCAGTACAGATATCTCTTTAGTACTTTTTCTTTTTTCGCCTGATCAAGCACTTTAATACAACCTTTTAAGGCTATTGTGCCAATATAAATTCGTTTCCACCGACTTCCTCTCGCCTTAACTTTATACCTAGTCCGCTTTTTCACTTTTCCGGGCGAAAGGCGTCGTCGTTTCTATTTTCCAGGGAAATTTCGCTAGGGCAATATGAGTAACATTCAATTGAAGTTTTCTTTCATGTTACACTTGATCTCATCTACCGATCAAAACCGGACTTTTAAGGGTTATTCGGGAGTAACGTAATTTGCGACAAGTAAAGGAAAAAGGCGAAGTAATGTTTTAAGGAAAATCCTATCGATACCGTAATGTTATTAATTTGTGTACGTTTAGATATGGAGGAAACTAGTGAGAACGTAGATTATACAATTTACATGTGAATTATACGTGCAGGAAATAATTAGATTTGAATCCTCAATGTTCGCTGGGAGAATTCGCTAATATTACGTTACATCGTTACACGTTACATCATCATTCGTTACATTAGTTACAAATGATAGACAGAAGATGAATATTTATATTTAGAGATGTTTGAAGAGGCCATTCACGAGGCCTTCACGCGTTATAAACTACACAACTGTAACATCGTGAAAATTTTATTTCGACCATTGCAGCTTATTTGAAAATTATCCCTCGAAATTTGCATATAGCACCGCTTCCATTATACTTTAGGGTAAAAATGGAACCCAACACGTATCAAAGCGATTCGGCCGACTTGAATGCGTATTCGTTATTATTACATACGAAACTGTTTCCCGGCACGGAGGAAATATTTTATTTCCCCGTACACGCATCCCCACATAAACGCACAGGCGGCAGATTACATTCCAATACATCCGTAGACGATCTCCGGAAATGTAGTCGAGAATCTCCGCCGGCTTCCTAATAATTCATATCCTTTTCAGGAACAGTAAAAGAGAAGAGCATATGAAGATTTTACGACTGCTCGAGAGCTCTACCCTTACTTGCGAATGTAAATTTGGTGGAAATTCTTTCTGGGACTACACTGGGAAGAATTTTACTCTCCCCTAATGGAACTAACTACACCCTTAGAATAACGAGTGGAAGTATGGACACATACCTAACAACATTGCGTATTAACACTGCATTTATTGCTTTAGTGACTGCGAAATATGTTAAATATTTTTCTCGTTAATTTACTGGTCGAAATACCCTTACGAAATGTATGATACTTCCTCGCCTCGAGAATTACCTTCATTGGCGCCTGTTTGCTTGGCAAACGAGATTAATATGTTACATGGAGAAAAGATAGCAAAATCAGCCATCGTCCCACCCTCGGAAAAATCCTGCCGACAACTCTCCGTCCTGTTTACCGAACCCCTTTTATGAACTTATCGGCGACGTAACAAATCTCTTGCGGCAGCCGAGACCGCACTAATTTAATCTTCCCTCTTGCTATTATTTTGACGTCGGGAGCGATCCGGGGAGGCGAACCTACGGGAGCTTACGACCGGGCTAATTCCCGAATCCCTACGTTTAATTCCTTCGGCAGTGAATGGGAACTTTTTACGGTGACAATAGGCGGAGCCAGGAAGACGAAGAGAAAATTTTAAGCGATTATCGCAGTTTAATAATTCATGTATACACGAGGGGTTGACGGTTAGAATCTTAGTGAAAATATGGATGGGAAATAATTAGCGAAAACGCACTTATAGGAAAGGATCGCCCTTCCAAGGGTCCCCTATTGAACCCATGTATTGAGAACTTCCAGCCATTTATGATTAGTACAATGGATTTAAGTTTTTTAGTAATTGCAACATGACCTCTACGTTTACAAAACATTTGTAAATTATGTAATAATGAATGAACTTAATTATTATTTTTTAATGGGATAGGATTGCTTTGCTCTATCGCGTACAATTCCTGAAGCGAGGCTTTTCTACCACGTGAATTATTCGACGCAGCCTGTTACGTCGCTCCTTCTAAGGAGGACCCCCTTTCCTTTAAGGAAGGAAAAGGGGAAGTTATGTGGGCACAATTCACACCCCCAACAGGAAATAAGAGGACGCAACGTCAGGACAAACTTAATTACTGTATCATGTCACACTTGTAAGTATTAAACTGATAGGATGTTTAATACACTTAAATAATTCTCTATTTAGCCACGACCTACGTAACATAACCGTGTAGATGTTAACCCATTTTTCAAAGGTTTAAACACTACTACTACTACTAAAATACAAAAAAGATAGGATATGGAATTAAATTGTAATAATTCTTGATATATAATATTACAGAATGTTTCATGCATCAACTTCAAAAATTGATGGAAATGAATGCATTTATTTTTTGATTTTTTTTTTGATTTTTTCTTGATAATGGTCTTATTGGAGGATGTTATTTCAGTCTATATAATGGAGTCATTCATGCTTGAAAAAGGCGTATAATAAAAAGGGAGGAATTTTTTTCGAAAACTCGACGTTTCACTAAGAAATATTACAGTCGTGTGGTTTCTAGGAGGAAAACGAAATACCCTTGAGTTTTTCATGCCTTCAAGGTCATTTCTATTCAAATTTCGTTAAAAGTGGATGACGTTAGGAAAAATAGTTAGGGAAAGAATTTTTTGTTGGTCTTTTTATGCAAGAATGAACTCCACAACCTGAACAATGGAAAGGTCAGAGTTCGCTGACTAGTTATATAAATGGAACGTTATATATCGTTATGAAAGTTGAAGCATCTCTTACCGTACAAGAACCGTAAATTGTAAATTACGAGGTCGTTTCTCGGATTAAGTAACAAATTTCCTTCTCCCGAAGCATTACGAATGCGGATGATTAAGTCGGGTGCCATCGGAAGAAAACAATCGGGAAGAGACCGGGATCGCCCTTCCTGTTTCTGGGGAGTCCCGAAGGTCAAGTCGCAGGAGTTGCGGACGACGTGGCGCCTTCGAAACTCACGATTTTGAAGTCGCCCGGAATCGTTCCGACGTGCGACCGGAGGATTTTTAATAAAAATTTTTCCTCCGACCAATAACCGATTGCCACGACCGAGGCGGTATCAGAAAAAGGCGAAATTGGACCGAAAACAAGCTCTCGTTATGCATGTTTAGAGCGCTCCTCGGTATAATTTTTGGTGTTGTTTTAATTTCGACGTTTCGATGCATCAAGTCTATTTCCCTAAAGTCCCCCGGAGGGTAAGGTAGACTTATCTATTGTTATTACACGTTTTCCGGTGTCTTCGCTCTACTTGATTCGCGTTTTATTTTCATACTGCGCCCCATACACAAATAAATACAAATCACGAAATAATCCAACGTCTGCCACTGTAGTTAAGTAAACGAAGTTCATATGTAACGAGGGAGGCGCATGTTCACAACGGTGTCACGCTGTTTAATACCCTGTAGCATTGTGAATCGTAGTAAAGAAAAGTAAACGAGAATCATCAAGACACCACCTGAATTATTAACGCTCATTTTTATCAAAAATTTGACGAGGAGATACTACTGATACTCCTAAAATCTACAACAAATAGACATATTTCACAATTTCAGCTAGAAAATCTCTCGTTACCTGTGTATAAGAACGCAGTCCACAGAAAAGGATACAAAAACTTAAAATATATACTTCTCATATTAACAAGATTTATCACAGTTTGATTAAAAGTTTCCACAATTTTTTTTACATAGTGTAAAGTTTTATGTGACTAGTTTTCCCCATCTGAAACTAGAGTCGTTATGAAATAACTTAAGTATCAATTTTATGGGGTACTCAAGAGAAGTATGACGTGATTTCAGTTATATTAAAAACGTTTTACGTAGTCTTTACGAGCAAAACGTTAGATGTAAGATTTTGATTCACAATCACGATGTTTAATAAATTGCTCGTACAATTACAATTTTATCGTTTTTAATATCGCAAATAATATATTATTTGTAAGGTATACGAGGCATATTGCAGTATATATTACGTTCGCTTGGGAATATTAATGCTTTTTCTTGGCAAGAGATTAAAACGGATTTCCCATGAAAGGCGAGTAATAAATCTAACCGTGATTTCTGAGAAGGAAAGGATTGTACACATTGATTAAAGTGAGATCCCTATCGAGTATCCCTAATGCCAATTAAAAGATCTAATGGACGATAGCAGAGCTTTCCGACGTCGAAGTGAAGAAAAACAATTTAAACTAATTAATGAAACAGATGGAGGAACAGAGGCCGAAGTTCAATCGGAACGAAACTTCTCCAATAACAAACCCTTCCTTCTTTGCCCCCTCCGCTCTCTGCCACTATTTCTTTTTGGAAATGTTGCTGAGTCCGGATTCGTAAAAATTTATTAAAGGTATATTATTTCGGTTTCCTCTTTGGCGTCACCTTCTTTATATTGTAAATATTGTAAGGAACACACCGGATTAGCGCCGCTTTGATTTATAAAGCATTTACGACGTGCACACCTGTCCGCGAATGGGAATGAAAATCCCTGGGATCAAATATTTGCTGTTCTTCGGCGGGGATGCCGACGTAAATAGACCCATGTTAAAGGAATCATTTGTCAAACGAAGTAGAATAGGAAAACCGAAGCCCATTAAGTTACGCAGATGAGTATCTGGTTTGTTTTAACGAACGTTTTAGGGAATGTGACGAGGAACGTCATGGAATTTATTTTCCAGGGATATGTGCAGAGCCCTGGGAGCACTGGATTTTCGATATATAGCCGGTGTATACTTGAACTAAATTGCGCTGTACACTGGCCACCCGTTTACTTTTACAGCTTATAAATTTGAAAACTGTGTTCGTCCTTACAGTACGCGGAAAGACGAAGTGGAGGGCTGTTTTGTTGAAATCACACGAGTAATGGCGAAGGCGCCAGGTAAATCCACTCATCAGAAGTTATACAAAATTTTCCTCAGACTCTGAATTGCCAGAATACCCTGAAAATATTCATCAGACAATAATCTCTATAACGTCAATCATACGTACATACAAGTATTAAAAGAGCAGTTTGATAACTCAAAATTAGAATTGTAATCTTGTTAGTTTTAAAACTATTATATTATTCTGGATCTTTTCTCACTCACATTCCCGCCTTATGACTAACATGGGACACACAATCGCAGTCTTTAGGTTAGTTCTATTGTACAACGTTATGACCAATTTCTATAGTTTCAAAAAATTTAAGTTTAAATAATATGGTGAATAAACAGGCCTTGAAGTAATATAGCTTTGTGTGTATAGTAATAAGTCCGTTGTTACAAAGTCCATTCAGGTTAAATTCAGTTTCTAGGGATAAATATTGTGTTCAATCGGTATTGTAAATCAATAAGTCCAGGGGAACAGGGAACAATAGCCCATGTGGTGGCCTTCTCTTCACAAAAAAAACCAACAGCAACAACAACAGTGCCCCTCTCCCTACCTGTTATCGGCAGCAAATTAACTGACCGTCATTTTAACTGATTGCTCAACGCCGCCCAGGACGGCGAACAATAACGTTACATGATTTGCATGTTTTTTGGCCGCCTGGATCCGTTCCTCATGCTGAGAAACAAGCGGCTATGCATAAATGGGGTCCTCGTTCCGTTTACGAAACTTTAATGAGCTATTGATACGTGGCGGGTACGTGCCCTTTTTGCCGACGGGAATTTTGATATCGCCGAAGAAAATGTAAATAGCACTTTCGGGGGCGCGTTATGGGATTTTTCGGCGACGTGGCGCATATTTTCGAAACATTTTCTGGATTATCAGTTACAGTGAATGGTATAAAAGGGCTGGTTTCGCGTTAAATAACTTTAACCTTTGGACATTTACGTAGCTAAATTTACAATAAATGTTGTAGGTGGTGTCCTAAATGTGCCCGGACCCCTTCTGTTGCTTAAGAATTTACCCACTTTATCGGGGGTTAGGGAGTAATATACTTTTAGAGAACAAACCCGGACGATTAGGGCCAATGGCGATATTTCTATTAAATGGGGAATACTTCCACCAAAAAATTTGAAAATAAATAGAATGCGTTGTGGCTTGTGAAGTGCCGAGAAACCATCCTACTGTCGGTACCATACGGTAATCAGTTTCAAACAGCCAATTGAAATCCAAACAACCAAAGTCCCCTTCCCATTCACGCCGGTAATTCGTTAATTGAAACAAACAGAACGGCAGCCAATCTTTAAAATTTTCAAAAAATATATTTTTGCAATATTTGCAAATTTGCAGGCTAGGAATATTCAACCCACTACTACAAAAATACATGCATATGACACCCTGTATAGCAGGAAATATGCGACGTGACGAAATCCTTCCCTAATTTATCTACAGAGTCAAAACATCATATCGATTATCACAACATAAAGAAAACTGGAACTTTCTCCAATGTGTTTGAGGTAAATGAAATATTTTCGTTCAGCAGAAAGGTTTGTAGTGTTCTTCTTGCTCCGTTGCATTTCCTAATGGGATTCCCTTCGCTCCGAAAAAGTAAAAATGTCACATGATGTTCCCAAAAGTCTAAAGTTAGTTCTTACAACAACTGCATTTAACACAGAAAACAACAAGAAGCGAGAAATCGAGCAAAACAACAAAGCGAGGAGACAGAAAACGAGAACTAATAAAGAAAGTTTGACGAAGGACAGATTTCGGTAATGCATGGTCTTGGTTACGTCGAATTTCAATTATCTGGCAACTGAGTTTATCCAGCCGACTTACTCGGGTAAATTACAAGCTTTAAACGACGTGCAATCTGATATTTCAGAAACCCCCTGATGCATTCAATTGTTAGATTAAAATTCGTTCGGGAAATTTGTCATTCAATGTTTGTTAACGGTAGTTCTGTAATATTTCATGGGAAAATCTGAAGAAGCCATCACATTTTAAATTGTTATTTTAAATGATATTTAAAATATTTCCACTACGTGTTACTACTCTACTGTTAATCGTCGTTAAACAATATTTTACGCCAGAATCGCCTGAAATATTATCATTGACCCGAAACGAATTTTATTCCCGGAATCCTTGCCTTAGTCATTTTTGCTCGTCTGGTCGGAGGGTGCGTATCGTTAAGGAATCGTGGGAGAAACCCGGAACAAGGAAGATAATAGACGGTATCAACAGTATCGCCGGTTGATTTCTCCCGAAGCCAGAATCCCCGCTCTCCCTTCCCACTCAACAATTCCAATTAGTCAATGAGCTAGTAATCATTACGAGCGGGGGTGGGCCAATTTTCCCTTCCCGCCGAGGCGGCTGGATTCCAGGATAATCCAGTGAGTTATCTAGAGGATCTGCGGATACGGACAGGCTCGCTCCGGCTCTTATCTGATTGTCGTGGAATAATATCCTCCGAGATATACGTTAATGTAAGTCTTCCTTTAGCGGGAGTTTCAGTTTTCATCAAGATCGACCATATTTCTTCGTGTGAAACTCGCGGAGGAGAAAAAGCGAGAGAGAGAAAGAATGAAAATTTGCGGGGATTTCTGGTGGGAAAATTAAAATACGTCGTGGGGTACGAGACGGAGACAAAATGGATGCAAACCTGAACGACCACGCATCTCGTTAGATAGGAGATATAAATGTTCGGGCGGAACGTTTCGCGTCCTTAATCGCCCTGTGGGATCGGTGTCGTTTATCGTCCTTTTAATCGGGAATTTAGGTTTGGGAACGGGACTCCTTTTTTGTTTCCACACTTTATTACCAATCGGGTACCGATAAGATCGGTCTGGTGGGACAATTTACAACTGTTTTACAACACCCTAAATAAACCGAGAATTAATTAATTACTCCTTAAGGCAAAAATGTACGTTTGTACAGTACATTTAACTTCATGAGTTGTTATTCATAATGTTAATACTATGAATTACACGAGTGATAATTAAAATTCTCATTTTTCGAGATAATTATCATCCTTTTTACGACGTCTGATTAATTCGATAATTTGCACACGTTCTAAGGCGTAATGCCAATACATTAATTTATTACCTTTGTGCTAATATCCCTACCAGGATTTTAACGACTTTAATGAGCGCCTTCGCCATTTCTTCCAAGCAATCAGTAGATGAGATAAGTTGCTTAATTTTCAGCTGGTAAACACAATTATATTCAGCATATTCGTTTGGAAATATTCCCATTTTTCACCATCAACTATTACACAATTCATTCACGATCCTATGGGAAAATGTAATCATTTACATTATTTGTAACAACACTTTTCTTTTTTAATGGAAGGCATTTCGTATAAAAAATAACGACCTTTCATATATGTAATATGATAAATAGTTAGTATTTTAAGTATGTAATGTCAAAGGCCAAATCATAATCTACAGGGTGCATTAAAAAAGTAAATTGACAATGACGACATTTCATTGCCATGCTCCTAATGTCGTTTACTTAAAAACCTAAATTATTCAGTGTGAAAACGATACCATTAATTCATGGCCACTAATGCACTTCAATCTTAGTTAATCCCGAAGGTTATATCCCGATTCTAGTACAACGACGTATTACGGCTTTGATTAGTTCTACCGAGGGATTAAGCTTCGCCGTTGTTTCCTAAACTATGTTAACAACTAATTCACACAGACGACAGAATTAGCTGTCGTCCTGTATTAATTAATAACACGGGTGAGTTCGTTTTTAAATTAAAATTATTAGAATTAATTCTTAATAAACCGCGTTTTAACTCCAGAACACTTTGTAGTATTAGGGTTCCTAAATATTTGACTGACGGTGGGAAATTAATTTTTCTCAAACGAATCATGGGATAGTAGGTACACAATCTTTTCGAAACTTATTATAAAGCACCGACAGAGTTGACATCCCTTCAAATTTGGGATGTGGCCGCATAATAAGGCCTTGTATGAATATTAAAATTGAGAAATTACCATTTAGATTGTCTGTCGCGCAAATGGAGACACTTGAGACTAATCTAAAATAGTTTTACCGGCTATATATCACATGACTGCCGAAACGGTCTAGAACATAGGCTATTAGCTGTATTCCACCGAAACGGACGATAATTTTATTAGTTTAGGAGGGAATGAATTACAAGTGGGCCATCAAGGGATAACGGAAGCGCAGGATGTTATCTACTTGTAGTGGGTCTACGGTCTAAGAACCGTGTAAATATAATGCATTAAACTAAATCTCGTCATGAATTTACTCATCACGCTGATAGATTTAAATCAGTTAGTGGAAAACAATTGAAAAAAACTTTTTCTTTCCCCTTGACACAAAACGACTAAGATTTAGTGAAACTGGAAATGAATAAAGTATTTCAATACTCTCGAGAGAAAATACCCCAAAAACTTAAAGCGTAGTTGTGGTCTCGCCCTTATTTGACCCCCTTCACCCCCCAAATGAGAGCCTATATCCGCCCTTGAATGAGCAGCACCCCTAATTTTTAATCGATTTCAAATTAACGTATTCTACGAATAATTCATCGATCATCGACATCAATAAACGTTGCTCTCTAGCTCGGCTCTTCTAAAATATTAAGATTGCGTTGTTGTTCCACTCTAATCGATTTTATGAAAACTTTATGAGCCGTAACTTCGATAACAGTTTGTTTAAGAACAGTTTCAAAATGATAAGTAAAGAAAAGTTTTTACGAATCCCGGTAAAAACCTCGAGATGTTACGAATCCCGCAAACTTCGTGTCGTCTAGGAGACACGGACAGGACTGGATCCCGGAAACAGATGCGGCTAAGAAGAAATATCACATCGAGAAAGCAGCAAGATAAAACTCTTCGACCCACTTTCCCGACCTAAAACACAATGACAAATAACGACGCTCGAAGAACCGCAAGAAAAATAATAAATAATCCGGATATCTCCGGTAATGCCCGGAGTCGACAACAACACAAATTAATAAGACTCTCGTTACTACGAGTCTCAATATAATCCCGCACCTGGACCGTCCGGAACGCTCCCTAATTATCGTCCGGGACATTCCGGGCATTTCCTGGACGTGCGCCATATCAGGGACCTGACCTTGCATGACTGCACGGATGAGTTTCGGTATCGTTCTTCCAAAGAAATATTCCAAAATCTTGCATTATTCATAAGGTCTAAAGATGTTACTCGAATCGATAGAATGTCACCACAAATAGTTTTTTAATAACGCCTCCACTTGGGAGCTGTTTATTTTAAGATATGGGTCATGTTATTTAGGTGTCATTGAAAGTTTTATACGGTAAGCGAATTTTGGGGTAAGTTAAAGCTTTGATTGGTGCATAATGTCATTCATAAACAGAAATTAGATTTTATGTTACTTCAGTTTAAGCTGAGCCGTACGAAAGATAGAGAGAGATCTTCCTGTTGGAGCAACGATAGCCATTACCTTCCTGTTGGAGATAAAATTGCTCCTGAGGATCTTCCCGTCGGAGCTGAGATCTTTTTGGTTTCCCTCTGTGCTGGTCTTTAGAACCATTCCTCAGATTTTTGTCGATATATGGGATATATCGATTTGTAGGCCTCGTCGTGTAAAGTTTTCAGGGTATCACCAAATCCAGAAATCTTTCAATAATTTAGAGATTCCTGTGTGTGCATTTTGAACCAATTGTCCGTCACCTATGACATTTGTCATGGAAATTTCATGTGTACCAAGAGAAGAATTTTTTAGATACATTTCTATGATACAGTGACTGAAAATAATTTGTTTGTAACGAAACGCCTGCCACTTATCTTCTGCAGCAAAATTTATCAAACTGAAACAATCGAAATAAGTAAAATCCCCATTTCTTCTGGTTTCTTTTTCGAAAAGGGAAAAAGATACATCAAATCCAATTTAATATTCCCTTATAAGTGGTCTTGGTATCGTTTGCGAGTCGAATTTACCATTTTAATTGAATACAAAATGAGGTTGAGGATTTTCTACGTGCGTACTCTTCTTTCGGTAATTGAGATCCTGAATAAACAGAATGCGACATTCAGAAACTGGCAAAAAAAACGTTATTTCGTACCCTAAGAAGTTAAGCAAACATTTGGTGTACTGAACTCGTGAATACATAGGGGGTGTAAAACGTGTTTGTCAATGTAAAGGATTTTTCGTAGGGGGAAAAGTGAATTATCTGTTTCTGGTTTATTTATGGAGAAATAAATTATAAATATGGGAAAAGTTCAAGGAGAAAACGTTAAAACGTACTTTATTATTTACTTTCTTTCCTGATTTCAATATCGTGTTGGTATCCCTTTCCTATGATATTGTGTTAAACCCAGCCTCAATCTCAATTTTTTCTACATTTCTCATTTGCGTCCCTTAAACGGGCGCTCCTCACGACGTCTCGGTCCGGCTATCGACCCTCTATTTTGATGAATGATCGTAAACGATCACCGTGTAATTTCCATAAATGCTCCCTTATCAACGTATTATCAGTAAACCCATGAATATGTAGAGGTGGCTCCCTTCCTTCCATTTCTTTTCGGAAAAGCTTAGCGTCGATGTATCCCCTTTTCTCAGAATTATCTGACCTAGAAAGGCGCTCCGGCAGGCACCATGCCAAAAGTCTCGGGGCAGGATTAATAAACAAAATCGCTGATCGATTGGTTAAGTGGCGGGTGCTTCCCGGAACGGCGACAATTGCATTCGTATTTGTGTTGACACAATGCCCGTACGTGCCTGTTTTATTTGGCGTGGCAGCTCTCCTTTCAATATCTGTTCCCGCATCGATGGCAACGATCGAAACGTCAGTTGCGGCATCGGCAAATTAATGGCTCGATGTTGCTAAACTGGCACATGATGAATGCTGTTTAAATATGACTAAGTACGGGGATATTTTAAACTCAAAAATTGATTTTCCGTCAACTGCAGTGGTTTATAAATCTTTGAACACTAATAATTTCTAAAGTGTTTTGATTTACTTTCTGATTTTTGTTGAATTAATTTTTTCTCCAGTTCCTTCATTACACAACAACAATCTTCCATCCACTTTTCCTTACATTCTGATCTTATCTCACTCTTTCTTCTGGTCAGTTTGATCTGAAATTTCTGTGTATCCAACTCTTATTTTAAACGATTGCTGCAGTAGCGATTTCAGATTGAACAGCGCCAAAGGTATCTTTGAATTATTTCCACAGTTGTTCAAGTGGATTCTTGCATGGCCTGTTTTCACCCTAAGGCGAATTCACCAAACCCAATTAAGCGAATTCACCGTCCCAATTAACGCGCATTCGCCATTTTTGTAAGGAAATGGCCCATTTTATGGGCATTTCATCCCTTCTGCTGTACGATTTTAGATCTTTCAGCTTACTAGAACTGAATGATGTATTAATTTTTAATTAATGTAGGCTAATAAATCGTGCCTTACTGATCGCAAAGGATGCCGGCTCTTTGTTCATACCGCCAGCGGTATCCTCTCCATGTGGTGATATAATGAGGGATTAAGTACTTCAATTACACGACAATTTGATTAAAATTACATAATATATAAAAACAATACACTAAAAATTCAATCGTCCGTCAAAGTATTTAAGTACACAAAGTCCGTATACATATTCAGAACTTTCAAATGTTCCATTATTTCAAACCTATCAAGATGTGAATTACCTAAGGACCTTTCGACTCTCCTTAAATATCGAATAGATCGTTTCGTATCACACTGTAAACAGTTAAACGGCCTCATTTCAAGATTATAAAAACAATTACCCGACGCATTCACCTTTTCCGTATTTACTTATTTCTTTAATGAAACCTCCGCCTCGGCCAAATTAATTAAGTTAACGCCTAGGGACATTGATTGATGAAAATTTCAAGTCTGAAACAAGGCCAGCTTGGGTGAGTAACTGGGGTGCAATAAAAAGGTGGGTGGAAAAGGGGGGCCCCGTTCCCCAGCAGGCCGCTTAGAAAGAAATGGGTTAAGAAATGCAGACGGCCTAATGACTTTTTGTAATCAGGAAACGCTTTTCCTCTCGAGGAGGAGAAACGAGATGTTTTAGACTGGGGGTCCCATTGAAGTTATAACCTCCATTGATTAATTAATTAAAAATTTTTGGTTCGGCAGTGGATCATTACGATATTTACCGGAAAAGGGAAAAATGTCGGGTACATTCGAGCCTCCATTACGTTCCGCGCAGATTCATCCCTTCGACTAATTTTAAACAAACGAATTAACTTCATTGTTTCCTAAGACACATGGACGCAATTGGTGCATAGCAAGAGGAAATTCCGCGCTATTAACCGTCGCCACGAATTTTCTATTTTGTCCGGAAGATATCCGCGGCGCTTTCGTATGCATACTCTTGCATGATGAAATTCGCAAATCGGGGGCTTTCAACGAATGAAATTTTTTAGTCCGGCATTTGAGGTTTAGAGTTCTGTAGTTAAAATTCAGGCGACTTAGAACACCGCCGGATATGTGAGATTTAGTTGAGGAGAGCAACTTTCGTGGCTATAAATTTACAGCGAAACGGATAACTACAGTTCCCGGATGTTATTAGTTGAAAGATAAGAAATATCGCCCCTTAGGAACTCGAAAACAAATGTTTGAGGTTTTAAATTGTTTTACATCGATCATACCCCACGCGGTTTTTTCTCAGGTTCTCATGGGAAGTACATAACAAAAACAATTTTTTGGAGATATAAAATGAGAGAAATAAAATTTGTAGGCTATTTCTACTGACTGAAGTATTATTGTATTGAGTATAAATATATTGTAATGCTTCTACGTACAAAGAGGTTTTACTCTTCTTAAATTACAACCGTCTTTACACGCGAAGAAGTTTTACTCTATTCTGATGTCAACATGAACATGTATGATCACATAAACAACACTCTTGTTTTTCCATAACAACGGCTTATACGGGGCATTCGCTACAATATTATTGGGAATATTGAATATTAATTGAAGATTGTACTGTAAAAATATCAGAATATGTCACTATCTATTCGTATATATTTCGAAACAAAAGAGTAGGTAGGTAGGTGTAACTATTGTCAGGTAAGACTCCAAATGATTCTTTACAAAATTCCAAAATACATTCCATTTTATGGTTTTGATTGTGTTTTATATCATTTGAATTCAATTGGCGAACGTCTTAGTTTGAAATTGAGGAATCCTTCTCATAGAAAAATAATCCCATATAGAATTTTAAATGAAAATATTTGCCGCCATCCCAACAATTTAATACGTCACTGTTAATTGACACGTGAATTTTGACAAAGCCGCTTCCCGATTTTTCGCGTCCATTTAGGAAATCTCATTGTAAACGTCGACAATGTGTAACGGAATTACCTCGATAACAGATTTTATCTGGCGTTCAGGTTTTTGCAATTTAATAAATCACTGTCTTCTCGGGGGAGAAATATTCCGGAGAAAAACTCGGAATCGTTCGCCTGAAAAAGAGAGTTTTATTTCTGGATTTCGCGGGTGAATCCCCCCCGGCCTTACTTCCCACAGAGGCTTTCTCTCATTTGAATACGTTTCGAGGGCGCTTATTGCTCGCATTGTTTCAAACAATACAAAATTTTATTGGCCGATCATGTTTCATTTTCGGTACTTTTAAGTCTAAATTTAAAAGTTGATTCGCTCGGTAAACACCCGCAGGGGTATCACAACGTTTACTTCTCCGCAAACGGAGGCTTTTAGATTAATTTTCGTTTAAGCTAAATGTGGCACTTTTTATATATTCAACGGTGTGTGTAATTACGAAACTTATCTTAATTTCTCTCGGCTCACACGTACATTTTCTCACGCAATTAACGTTGTGAAAATGTTTTGTACCCTGCATTTGGTACTGTGCATAGTAAACGTTTCTCATACAAGTTTAATGCAATTTTACTACCCTCTGGGCTACGTGGACATATCTTTTTAATGTATCAACTGCAGTTTACGATCATCCTTTTCCTATTGAATACTAATATGAGAGCACTAAAGATATCGTAGTGTAGGGAGGGTGATTTTAAGTTATCGCCGCTCCGGTCTCTATACGATAACGAATGTAGTAAAATATGTGTGAGGCGAACCGTACAACAGATGTAAAACTTCTTTTGTAATGTATAAAATCGATAATCGGAGAGCGATGAGAAAATATTCTTTAACTCACTAATGGTAGATACCGTGTTGTATTGCTCTTTTTCAACTTATTTCATTATGATATTGTTATATTGCTATTGCAATTGCATGACGGAACTTTTATAATGCGCTTTTTTGTAAACTCTGAAAAGATCTTCAGAAATAACATTAAGAAAATTTGGATTCCAGATACTTAGAAGGAAAATGACGAATTCCGTCATTAATTATTATATTCTTTCCAGTCGCTGGCTCGTCTCGAAGAAAATACAGTTCAAATATTCCGCTGAAACATATCAGATATTCCCCGCGTTTACATTCATGAATATAACGCAAGGATAAGGAACTTGTAATTGTATTCGTTGAGACACTGATATTTCTTCGGAGAGGGAGAGAGACATTTACATTTTGAACCGCCAAACGAACCGAAAACCCTTAGTCTCCTGTTCCGTCGCCGTGAAAAGCATTTTGTTTTGTTTCGACGTAATAGACGGCCACCGTTCTGTTTTACGTCCGCCCCAGATAAGTTATGACTTTAATTAACTGCCATAATTAAATGGATTTATTGGATCAGTCGACGATCTTTTCGATAATTACTAGACTCCCTCCCGGCTTTTCAGTTAAAACTTACGATTTCCTCGCTTTTAATAACGTTGTTTTTAATAGTTGTTACAGCCACATCGTTAACATTTTAATAGAGTCGTTTAATTTCTTGAATTAAACCTTGATTTTCGTTTGAATGAGACTTTCCCTTTTATTAACCAGGGGAAAGTTATTACTATGTTGCTACACAACCAACCAGGAACGAACAATCTTCCCTAAGCATTTTTCCATGCTTCCCCCAGGTTTTCCAAACTTTCTTGCTGTATCTCTTCTCCTTTGTTTCTCCTACTTCCTTGTTTTTTGTGTGGTACATTCTTCATTCTAATCTCTCATCAACATCTGAATTTATTGCCTTTCAGTGTCAGTGTTATTCATAAATAATACATGACAAAATATTTTCTCTGAATTTCTACATTTCAATTTTCCTCCGCCCCTTCTGCTCTTTAAACTTTGTACCAAACATTTAGGATTCCAGCCACAAATCTACCCTCAATCAAAATGTAGTGGTTCAATTTTGATTATAAATTTTCGAGGCATTTTTCAGCTTGTAGATTCCTTGAAATGAGAAAAAGTACAACACCGATTCCATTTGTGGTAACTCTGGGGGAGGAACTAAGCTAACTCCTCCGAGGAAAGCCAATAAATTTCTGCAAGACAGTTTAGAAACAATCGTTGACCTTTTTACTATAAACAACGCCCCGAAAACACACTCCATCCCTAAAGCAGTGCTTTGTGTTTTTTGCCCGGGAGCGGGAGCGGCGGAGATAAAACAAGTGACCCGTGCGTAAGATATTTTCCAATTAATTTGAAAAGCGTCGTCGTCCCGAGAAAAAAGCGAAATTTAAGAAAGATCCGGTTGATTTTTCTCCCTGCCAGTTTTCCACCTCAAACTTCATTTTTATTAATGTCACTATTAAAAATGACAAATACCCCTTCGTTCAAGGGGGAAATTTTGATGTGGGCGTAATTTTCGTAAAGTGGCTGAATTTATCGGGAGGGCGGCACAAATTTCAAATGAAGTATTTTTGTATGAACGAAGAAAATCATTCCGGGAATGCTGAACGAGGGACGTACTTGATAAATAACGTGTTTTTTGTGTCGTCGATTCGGGAGGTTTCCATCCCGGGAAAAAATTAATGATCCCAAGGAGGTTTACAAATTATGCCTAATTTACCCCGTTATTTTCTTTCGTTTTACTAAGGTTTCGATAAATTATTATGGAGATATTCTCAGAACGATCTCTACGCACTTTCCACCGAGAAATGTTTGAAAATTTAGAAGAGTTGGATAATTTTTATTTTTAGAAGAAATATAGTGAATTCCTTGAAAACCCTTGCATGACAAATTTTTTGACTCTAAACATGTACACCGGCATCTACCGAGGGTGTGAAAAATACAAGTAATACTATTGTAGCGGTTTCTTATACAAACAGATTTAGTTCTTCCAGAATTACAACAGCCTTTACACACACACAGATTTTGTACTACACCGACGTCAGTATTTACATTTCACAATTTCATAAACAACTACTTGTTTGTCCATAACAACGACCTATACGGGGCATTCGCTACACTATCCCTCCCCGTCTTCAGGGTCGCCCTCGACCCTCAGACGATCTACTTCTACAGCAGTCCATATCAGCGAATGACTACCATATCAGCGGACTGCTACTGCTACGGCTACTGCTACAGCTACTGCTACTGCAACTGCTACTACTCCTGCTACGGCTACGGCTACTGCTACGGTTACGGCTACTGCTACTGCTGCTACTACTGCTACTGCTACGGCTACTGCTACAGCTACTGCTACTGCAACTGCTACTGCTCCTGCTACGGCTACTGCTACGGTTACGGCTACTGCTACCGCTGCTACTACTGCCACTACTACGGCTAATGCTTCGGTTACTGCTACTGCCACAGCTACGGCTACTGCTACGGTTACGGCTACTACCACTGCTATTGCTACAGCTACGGCTACTGCTACGGTTACGGCTACTACTACTGCTATTGCTACAGCTACGGCTACTACTGCTACTGCTGCTACTGCTACGGCTACGGCTTTTGCCACTGCTACGGCTACTGCTAATGCTACGGCTACGGTTACTACTACTGCTACAGCTACGGCTACTGCTACTGCTGCTACTACTACGACTAATGTTTCGGCTACTGCTACTGCTACTGCTACTGCTACCATGCACACCGCTTCCCGCTCTCCCCTTTTTCAGAGATTCCGCCTGATCCTTGCCAAATCCATTTGATTAACTCCATTGAGCGGGTTGGACTGCAAATCCTGTACAAAAATTCGTCAGCAGCAAATCGAAATCAAGCAGGCCAATCCTCTTTCTGACCATGAAAGACACCAGGGATGACCAATCCCATCCAATGCTCCAGGTAGAAGAGGGACCTGTCTCTTGAAATCCTCCAAGCAGGCCAATCCTACTTCTGACCATCAAAGACACCAGGGATGACCAATCCCATCCAATGCTCCAGGTAGAAGAGGGACCTGTCTCTTGAAATCCTCCGCTGCTCCTGCAGTTACTGAAATCCCCAGCAACTGCTTCATGGCTCCAGACACACAACCCAGTGGTCAACCATCACCAATTCTTGTACTAAAGATGAACAGCGCCCGTCTCCCAATATGAGTTACAAATGTGAGTGTAGCACTCAAACGGGCCACGCGCGCCAGCCGCACGCAGTCAATCCATTCGAGTGTTATTCTAAATCTAACTTAGCTGTAAGTCCTGTGGAATCTCGAGTCGCGCCAGCCGCTCAACAACTCCATAACGCCGCACAGACTGCACTCCTCGCCTCTCCGCCGCGTGCCATCGCCATCACTTCTGTACGCCATCCCAGGTCCACCAAAATTTTTTTTTTTCCGCTACTTCGGTCCACCAAATCCCGGACGAGCCCCCATTTGTAGCGGTTTCTTATACAAACAGATTTAGTTCTTCCAGAATTACAACAGCCTTTACACACACACAGATTTTGTACTACACCGACGTCAGTATTTACATTTCACAATTTCATAAACAACTACTTGTTTGTCCATAACAACGACCTATACGGGGCATTCGCTACACTATTATAACAGTGCCTTAATAGCTAGTAGCATTAAACTTGGTGCGTTTATAGCTTAGATAACTTTAGTTAAGTTAACAATATTTATCTATTAACTAACATTGCAATAAATTTTCTAGAGACAAAATTTTTAGCAAGCCATCAAAGCCAACATGGTACAGCATTTCATGAGATGTTAAACACATCATTGTGCAACTTTTAAAACTTCTAACTATTCAGCTACCGTTGAATAAATTCCACTCTTACTTTTCTACCCCTCGAAAAGGAAAATTCATGGTTTTTTATTTATCCAAATCATTTCGGGAGCTGAGCTATGAATAAGGTTTAACGCTTTTGGTTATTCGAACACCCTTAAATACTCATAAATTTTATCAAAAGGAAAATTCAGAATTATATAGGTTCAAACCCAGGCTATAAGCGTGCCAAATGTAAAGTTTCCAGCTATTCGCGTACGGTAAAATACATTTCATCCATACGTCTCACACCCTCTGAATGAGAAATTCGGAGTTTCAGTCCTTTTAAAGGGTCATCACATATGTCATACGTAATTTCTTTAATAATGTTATGTGTGATTCATAAAAAAAATCAAAAGGAAATGTCAAT
Organism: Cryptocephalus primarius; assembly: GCA_963576515.1. NCBI lineage: Eukaryota > Metazoa > Arthropoda > Insecta > Coleoptera > Chrysomelidae > Cryptocephalus > Cryptocephalus primarius. The sequence continues at coordinate 17,497,929 of OY754941.1, forward strand.
AAAAAAATCCTGGTTTCAAGATTTCTCTGCGATCATTTTTTTTTTTTTCGAAAACCTAAAGGGTGTCAAATGTTACAGTTTGTGCGTTTATTTCAGGGTGCGCGGTATAAATTGCCTTACTGATAGAACTCCAAGGTAGATTGCTTTCGACAAAAGTAAAATATCGACCGTCTCTTATCGCTTGGGAATATTTTTTTCCGATTTTTTTTTTGTTTGGGTTTGCCCGATATCCGCATTAGGCGCTAATCCCCGACCCCCAGGAGTCGATTTTCCTCGTCAAAGTTTCGGAAAAAGTTTCGGGCAGCATTAGAAAAGCCAATAAATCAGAAATTATTCCTCGCTAATCCTAATACAGATCGGCTTATTCCGATAACGGCAATGAAAGGAAAAACTCACCGCCGAAATATAATTAACTTCCTACAAGTTTCCCCCTTTCCCTCTCCCGCGCGATCTCCGGAAAAACTTTTCGCCCCGAAACTCTCGAGCATAATCTATGGCCCAGTTTGTTCCTGATTGGGATTATTAAGTTTTTATTTCGTGACCATTTTTTCCTTCAACTTTGATCGGATGCCGATAACATTAATTATTAGTCGAAAATTCATTTTCTTTCGACGATTTCGGGCGGACGTGCCGGTGTAATTACCGAAAAGGTTAACAAGAGGGGACGTGTCGGAGGTTGCGTAATTGAAAATTGGGATGAATTAAGATCGTGAATTTATTAGTCTGTAAATGGGGGAAGTCTCGAGAAGTCTCATTTAAGGAACTACAATGAAGTGTGAAACGCGGGATTTTAAGTGAGAAGCAAGATTTTTAACTCTCTTTTAAATATATAGCCCGGATCTATCACTAGGGTGTGTGAAGAAAAATATCTTAAAAAACGAAAGAGCAAGTGACTTAAGACACTTATCGATGTATCGATTTAAGGTGTAGGCGTCCTTGCAACTGGGAGAAGGAAAATTTGACGGCACTGAGAGGAGCAGATCCCTGAATTGCGTCCGATACCACAGGAATGAAGCCGTCACAAAATAACTTCAATCAGGAACTGGACAATTCGACGAAGCCCCGGCATCACAGCGCTGGAGTTCTACATTAGATGGGTGCTCAAGATCTTTAGATTTTTGAAACGTAATGCTTATTAAGAACAAAGAGTAGAAGCAAATTCAACAAGCAAAAATATGAAGCATATATATTGAACCAAATCGCTATCAAATTGAGGTCGCTAGAGAGTGCATGTAACATTGCGCCTTTGCCAACGATCCTGGCTTACGTTCCGGATAACCGTTATTCCTTTTCAGACACATACTGTATATATATGAGACTTTGTCCGTGCATAACCTCTCTCACGATTCTCAAAAAGGAACCTATCAATATTTGATGGAGTTTCCCCAGACAAGTAACGGCTAGTTAAAGGCGGCGTGTCGCCCATATAAAAATCACATCTTCATGTATAAACCGTTCCGACAGTCGAGATTTGCATCCCAGAAAAAATCTCGAGGGAACTGTAAAAACGGTCTCCTTTAACGGTATAACGTTTACAGCTTGTTAACCCCTAGGAATATTTTTTCGATGTGTCTTTGATATCCGTTCCCATTGTTAGCACAACTAAATGTGATATTCAAGCAAATTCCTTACTCAAAGTTGTTTTGATTGAAATGTTACGAAATGAAATAGGAATCATGCTGCTTGAAATCCTACAATCTACAATCAATTCTACTTCCAGCAGAAAAACTATTTTACACATGACAAAGGCATATTTCACACAATTTCACCATGACGAGCCAGAATATAATCTATACCATAGATGTAAAAACAGTTACACAACACTTATTACTGTTTTATGCATCACTCAGTAAGAGCATTAAGCAGCAAACCAATTTGCACACATAACAACGTCGTCAAGATTAAGACGATCAGTCAGACAGACCGAAAATAAAATTTATACCTCACGTCATAAAGCGGGGAGGTTTTATTACGCTTCAAATGTTTCTTTACGACCTGCCCTTTATATGTGACAAATAGTGGCCATATAATGAACTAGCTCATCGTCTTCCTTGGCTTCCCTTCTAAGGGGAGTCGCAATTAAAGGCGCCTATGGTTTCCATCCGCCCTTTTCCTATCCCCATACTGCCATTACCTTGTTCCTACAAATTATGGCGCTTAAACGACTCTCCTCGGCGAACTCAATTAATATGATCATCGTGACAATTACCACGTATTTGTCATTTAAATTGGGTCAACGTCGGAAAACTAATTTCGAGTGGATTGCGTCGCCCTTCGTCAACGTTGGATGTTTCAGTTTCTCATTGGAGACGTCTCTGATTAAAACTGCCAAGTCGCTGCCAATCCAGCGATCGAATTTGAATAGCGTAGGGTAGGGATAGGGCATGTAGATGTGGTTTGAAATTTATCTCTATTTGTTCGTTCTCAAACGCTATCTAGGCCCTTTTAAATAAATGGGATATGGCGGTAAAAAACTCTCTCTCTCTCTCTCTATGTCAGTTATCAATTCCATGGTAAAATGTTTCAAAACATACCTGAAATGATTTATCAATAATTACAGGAACTTGTAATTAGTAATAATCCCGTTCCTCTTTTGATAATAGTTGTAAGTACTTGATTAAAATACTTGTAATAATTTAATTTTTGCTTGTTTTTGTTACTCAATTTTCAATACATTCATTGTCGTCGCCATGTATAACTGAGCATAAATATTTTATAAAAGAATTGACGAATGTTACGGGAGGTATCTTACATGGTCCAAGGGCCCGTGCCCTATTTCGATGACATGATAATACGAAAATTCTTTTATTCCATTTCGGAGGTTCACTGGGTAATTCGCTTCACTTTATGGTAGTTCTAGAGGGAAAAATTCAAGCGAACGCAATGTATGCAAATATGAAATATATAAACGTCACTCAGATATCAAGGGGTGAGTTAAAACGCCTTATACGTCATTAGGACGCCTTCTCCATTAAGGAGACGCCACTTTACATGCAAATTCGGGAGTCTTTAAAAACTACCCTCGTAAAATCCGGAACTCGTCGACTTCCGAGACTGCCTTAATCCCTCCGCCAAAAACAAAAGTTAAACTTTAGTCCGAGGCTAGAACACCAGCAATGGCGACATGGAAATCGATTCGACTAGGACGGGGCGAGAAAGAGCATGGGAAAAAAGGAGCCCGAACCGAGCAAATAACCCTTTTAGCTGGCCATAAAATTTACTAGAAGGATTAACATTCCGGACGCGACGCGCTTGGACTGCGATGCGTGTGTGATTACGTACTGTACTTGAGTTATGGAGCAAAAGCAACGACACGAAATGTCTTGTAGCTAATAAAGGGAGCGAGGGGATTTACCGGAACGGGATGACGGACAAGGCCGATAACGCAACGGATTAATCGTCTGTTTGAAGGGACGTATGCTATGCATGTCACTAGGACCTCAGGGCTTCGCTGACGTTAACGTCGGATTGATACAGTTACGAGCTTTGTTCGCTTCTAATTGCTACCTAGGCGTTGCGATGAGAGAGGATGTGTCGAAAGGAGGTGCTGAACAATGGAATGGAGCTGGTTGGGTTAAAAAGGTTAAAAGATTTGGTCTTGTAAGCCTTAACAATTTAAAGTGGTTCATTATTTATTGCTTATTTTCTTTCCGTGAATCATTAAGTGTGTAGTAGCAACATGGCGACTTTATGACAATTGAACAAACAATATTGGGACAGTCTCAAATAATTGAAAGGCGAAGATGGAAATGAGACCTACATGTCTTCATGCATTAAAAAAAGCACTATACGCTGATTAGCTACAATAACTAGAGAATGATTCTTGTTTCAATGGTGAAAACAATCTATTACTTCACCTACAGTATATGCAGAGGGTTTACCATTAATGCTGCTATTAAGAATTCCTGAATTTTCGGGAAAATGGAGTCGGATTTCAAACTTGAGTGCCCCTTTGGGAGAGTGAGACACCGTTCCAGTTTTAATGTGATTTATCGGCTAGTTTGTAACTCAGGAAAGACTTCGTGTACTCAAGACAAACGAAAATAGAACCATTTATCCTTTAAATTGCTTTTTCTCAGTGAAATTAACAAAGATCCGTTTTGGAGAGAAAATGAAACAGCAAAATCTGTTTTAATTACCAATTGAGCGTTACTCTTGGCGTTTGGCCAACTACTGTTAAATGAAAATAACGTAGAACCAAATTATAAAATAAGTGAAACATCTAGATTAACTAATCCGGTACGTAAAGGAGAATTAAACCGGCTTTTAAGGGTGTTTGTGCTACGAGGATTTAAAGCAGACAGAGTTAAGGCGATAGAAACAATCGATTATGATTCAAGCAACCGATTCTAGGTGAAATGCTTTAAAAAATAATACGTGAAAATGGCCGGTGACTCAAATTCGTGAAGTGTTATGCCGAAATTACACCTACGAGTCGTTAGTTGCACTTCGTGGGTTTCAATAGACATTCCTAGTCAAATTTCAAACATTTATTTTTCAAACTTTGTAATGTTCATGTAGATAATTTTATTACAAATTGTAAAAATAATTGAACAAAAAATTGCTTACACTTTAAAGAAAGAATTTTATAGTATAATCATCAGAGTCTTCAACAGACGGTAGCAATCAATGCAGGTATTCATTTAAAGTCAAATAAGCCTCTGTACGGTTAAATAACGAACGCGACACAAAGCGTACCATAAAATAAAAACCAAATGAGAGCCTGGAAAGTTCTGAAATTCAATATTTTCATATATGCATATTCTCAAATTGGTTTTCTTTAATTCCAAATCCCTCCGTCTTTGTAATAAACTTTGTAATATTTACTCTCGAGTCGCTCTATGTGAACTTACTAAAACTTGGAAATAGTGGAAACGGTTCTCTTGAAATGGAAATAAACGTTTTCAATACATCGCTTATACGTAATACATATGTATGCTTGCTTTGTCGCGCTCTTGTTGCAGCTAAAGCGAAATACAACGTAAACTAGAAAATATATATCCTTTTAAATCAGCAGGCTGTTGTATTCTCAATATATATATTTTGTTATAGTAATTCAATCATTATTATTGGTGGAAATGGTAAATGTATATGCTGCTTAAGCTAGTGGAATTTGTAATATAGTTGCTTGGTGAAGAAAATGAATTGCTTGTACTGGATCAGGTATACGTCGTAGTTATCGTGGCATCAGAAATTAGTTAAAAAGGTTAGAAGTCGAGGCAGAACTGCACCACGCATATTTGACTCTAAAGTATGTTGCAACTTCTGAGTCGAATAGTTTTATGTTTTGTTTCTCTATACAACTGCTTAGAACGGTTATATTAGAGACAGTTATAACTGATATTTTTTCCAAAGAAATTTTGCCTTCTGTCCGAAGCACCTTAGAATTCTAAACAGACTTTTTCCAATTTTCTTCAGAACCTTAACGTACTCTACACAACGCAGTGCAGGATTGATTAAGATAGACTTGTCCAATGTAATTGGATGTAGTGGATTGTAAATTCATCAGATTTCGAAGAATATTTTAACATCACTTAACCATACGTTCAGCAAACTTTAGTAAATTTCAGACTGGATTAACGTAGGAACTGAATTTATAATTAACTCAAGTTAGAACGTCTGCTCGTACTTGTTCCACTAATTAGCTTACATATAGACTGCGAACGAAATATTTCCCGCCATTTTGTCTCATAATCTGAATTTGCATTTTATGCGTCCTCGTTAAAGTTACTCCGGCATCTTTTCTTGAATGCGATTATTTTAATGGTTATTGTTTCTTCCGCGGTTGTGGTTTCCCCAGCGTTATCATTCATGAACTAGCGACGACTATCGACTTTTCTCCAGCATCACACAGGCGCCTAATGATGCCATATTGCGCCTAATTGCCGGTGATAACTAATTAAATTCCGTTTTGCAGACGTTCCACGGATGAGGATGGGTTCCAAGTGCGATGTGTTAGAAACGAACCTTAAATTCAGATTTCTAATCGCTTTTCCAATTTCTTGAGAATATCAGGAGTATTTCTCCTTCGTGCTGATTCGAATCCATTCAGCATCCTTAGGGTTTTCGACAAAGGAAACACGGATTTTTTTTGGAAGCAATGAACCGAGTTATAATGTTTTGCCGCGTACTTCGTGCCGTCTAACTGATCAAAGAATTTTTATCGGGTTTGGAATGAAGAAAATTTCCTTAATAAAAAAGGTAAACGAATTTCACTTTTAATATTCTCTAAAGGTTTTATCCTCTCAAGGGATGAACGCGAATGTTTCTGCTTAAATTTTTAATGAATCTGAAATTTCGCCAACACTCCTGCCGGCAAACAAAAAGCAATCAAATACTGTTTATTAAAAACTGTAACGTAAATTGAAACACAACGGACCTACTGTGAGCCCAACCGAATTACCCTTAACGACTTGATGCAGTATCAGAAACATCGAGCTCGTCACTTATGTATAAACAGGGGTTCCTTGAACCCCGCTCCATTATTCTGATTGCATTGGAACACAAAAGCGTAAAGGAGATAACAGCGGACCCGGCCCCGTCCCGACTCCCCAATTACTAATAACAATATTTCACATATTGGCGCACATCAACCCCACTTAATCACAACACAGCAACTTTTGAACTAAAACGACGTGCCATAATGGCGGTTGATGTATACCTATACTAACACTGGGGTCGCACCCCATTTAACACATCTTATGTACTATCGAATACGCTCTCTTTCGACAACCAACGCAACAATGGAGGTGACATCCGTTTTGTCTGCTCGAACAGAAACGAGCTAATGCGAAACGTTTTGATTGATGGCATTCTAATTTCGGATATGGGGTGAGTCACAGGGGCTCGTGTGTAAGGGGAATGCTTTCGACAAATCGGAAAGTGAACACGTAAATGGAAAAAAAAATCATTGGAAAACATAAAAAATGATTTATCTATTTATCGTATTTGGAATAAATCGTTCATTTGTATTATAAAATAGCAAGAGGCCCAGTATACTACCTTGTGGTACCCCTAGGGTAATCGCTAACAAGTCACTTTACGTATTGTTGTTTCCTATTTTTAAGAGTCTTTTACAGATTCAGTCACACCCTTTAACCCATAGCTTCCAGTTTTTTAAATAAATTTTCATAATCAACCATATGAAGTCCTCGTTCGAACTTCAAGTTCAAAACTTCGTTAAGTTAATATATAGTTTCCGCTTTTCCATGCCCAATGCGGCAACAGTCATTTACATATAATCCATTTAACTTCCTTTAAGCCTTTTTTCACAATACTTTCAAGCAATTTCATCACCTCTCACTAACAACACAAATTCGGTCGCGTTAGGTGGTATCAATTTTCTAATTACGCACATATCCTCGTCTATGTCGCCTCGAAAAAGTAAAGTCTGAGATTCGTCGTTATTAACCAATCGTCCCCTTGCGATATCCTCTCCAAACATTACGTCCTCTCCCTTATTATCCGGAGGAGGATCCGTTACCGCTCGATTACATGCGACCTTCGATTCGGATTTCGCCCTTCCTAAGCTCATACCAGCATATCATGGTTGTTCCATGTTATTACAGTGTCATGATCGTCGACAATTCGTCGGGGAGCGATAATTCTTAGCGGAGAAAATTCCAGCTTGATCACAGTCACAAATTGCAAAGACGGGTGATTTTCTACTATAATTTACGCCTAATTACCTACCAAGTATCAGCTCAAAATATAACATCGGTATAAAAGTGTTGTACACCATGCCTTTGTTTTCGTAGCTCCCATGCGTCGAGGCATTAGCATAGCGCAATGAATATTTGAAATTTATAGTTGTGCTTCCAGCCCTTTGCATATACTCTACTCGATAAAGTTGGAATTTTTGTTATTCTTCAACAAGAATGTTATTAAATTTTAAGAGTTCACTTATTCCACTGAGGGGACAACGGAATTGCATCAAACCCCAATTTATGTGCTTTTTATTATGTCTGTTACTAGTCTCGTTTCGACTTTAACGTGCCAATATGGGAGTTTTAATACCGCTCAGGAATTGAACAACACACGGAACTTTGTTACGATGGAATATATGAAAGGAAAACGGTACGGCAACAACGGATAGGTTGTTAAGATAAATCGCTATCATCTAAACCTCGCTCTACGATTCTACTATAATTTACGTTTAATAACCGAACTACTTTACTGCTGAACTCTTTATATCATCGTAATGAAAATGTATTCCTACGGGAAAAACCAAAAGATCAGCTCTAATTACTCACACCGTATTTTCCGAGTAAATGAACACATAAACACAGGCCGACCACATCCTGTATCCGGGCTGAACTTGATTTGCATATTGGCCAAACACACAGCGGTTTTATTAATTCTTTTGTCGGCCAGTGCGAATATATGAATGGTAATTTGTATCGGATTTTTAGGTCATGGAGGATAGGCCAAAAATGTATGGAAAATACGTCACTTTAAATGAAATAGCATGAGGAATTAATATAAATGCTGGAGCAGTTTCGTGATTTTTATTTGTGTGTAGTGTTAGCGACCTTCCTGCTATGGCACCAGGATGAATAAAAGATGGATGGATTTCAGGCATTGTTGTAGAAAATTGATGAACCAAACACAGGAAAATACTCTCGTATGTTTAGATATTTTGCCGTTTAAATAATATTCATATATTTCTTCATGTTGCCATGCTTAATAACCTGCTTAATGTCTGAATCACCACGTACTACTACCTACTGGATCACCATGTATTAATTGAAGTAGATGTATGTTGGTGATTTAAAGGTTTATCACTTTCAACAGGACGAAAACTACTGATGTGATTTGCTTCGTTACCCTTCACCACTGCCAAATGGAGGCTGCCAAATACTTAAAACGACCCTTATCATTCAGAATGGGAAAACCACGATACAACTCGCTAAGCCATAAAAAGCTCTTCCCAGATTTGAAGAGAACGTAAAATTTTGCGAGGGTCAAAAGGTTCCCGAGTAATGATTAGACTCTAACAACATACGTAAGTAAATTCGTAACAAACCTGGGATTACTTATCTATAACAACAGAAAAACCTAGTAAAAATTGCAATCTAACTCAAATTAAGCGTTCCTTAAATACTATTTGTTCAATAATTACTACCACATAAATATGCAACTACATTAACGGTATTTAAATGAAAGTTTGGATTTCTATTGATCAATTTTGTTCGAAATATTTTTATAAACCGGTTCACTTCTAACACACCACTTCGCAATTACGATCCCTTTCCTGCTCCCACGGGATCACATGCATAATTAGGTCAAGGCAGGTATTATCTGCTTCCTGAACCTTATCAACCAGATTTATTGGGATTTTCCCGCGATAATCCCCGTCCGTAATTCAATGCGAACAAAAGAGTTTTTCGGGAGTTTCGGGGGAGCGTCGTTTCAATAATCCGGGTGCGATGTTGACGTCGGAATCGAAAGATAGAATGAAATAACAAATCGAATAAGGGATAATGTATGCATAACGTGGCGTTAGATAGGATATGTATAAAATGTAAGTCAAAGTATCTGGAGGTCGGTTCCGCAGATGGATTTTTTTGGATATTACATACATATATGCAAAGATTAACCAATAACCATTTATTTATTTTCGGATCGAAAAGTAGCAAAAAAGTTTTTTGAATATATATGAAATGCGCGGTGGATATAAATAATCCTCTCAAACACGTTTCCAATTTCTCTCCCGAGATCATTCATAAATTTTAATACACGTACCTGTTTCATACACATTTCGATAATTTATACATACATTATGTGTAATGAGAACGCGAAAGGATCTTTTTCGTTATTTTAAAAATCCGCTGCCTTGACTGCCTTGACCGAACGTCCGAACACCCCCGCAGTTCATGTCAACAGTCCATTTGTCTTGATTATTTTCCCATCGAGTAAATCATAAGTGATCCCTAGAAGTACTCGTAAGTGATTTCCCCAGACGCTTTGCTCCAGTTACTCCCTTTAACGAACGAGGATTGAAGAGACCGGCCCATAACAAATCAAAAAGAGCCTAAGGGGCGATCGCAACACATCCCCTCCGGCTATTACCGATGAAAAAGTGACAACAACAAAGTGGAAAAGTCGTGACGATTAAACGGCCGTCATGGCCTCCGTATTAAGTAAACTGGTAAATTTTCCATCTAAAAGATGATTCAGAATGTCGATCGAGCAGAAAACGTTAGGGTGTAGGTTTCCTATAGAAAATTACCTCCAAATTTTCCTGAGAATCGACGTATTAGTGACTCTTCTAACGGAATCAACAGGTTGAACAGAACGTGCCATTGCCAAAACTGTTAAGATCATGACTGTTTACTTAAGGCAATAAGTTCAAATAATGGTAGCCTACGGTTTAACATCATTATATAATTGTATTGTTTGCACAAATTATTTTCCTTTGCAGAACTGGCCGCTTGAGGAAAAATTCGCACACCATTTTTCTCTTCGTAGAAAAATTTTCTTAGGGTTCTTTTATTTATTATTATATTTATTTCTTTGTCCCATTTGCTTCCTGGGCTACTATCTCTTTTGTTTAATCGTGAAAACTGGTAAAGAAAATCTCCACTTGGCCAACGAAATAGAATAGAAAATAGAAATTTTTTGATAAATTACTAATGTCAATGAAATTCTATGAAAGAAAAAATAATTCTATGAAATTCCACATCGTTCCAGATAGAAAATTTCTCTTACATTCGAAGCCAAAGACCAAATGCAGTAAGCCTAACGATTTTCTCTGGCGAAACAATAAAATGTTTCAACTCGTTCTCCTGTTTTATTCCCGTGTTCTAAGTGACAAACTTAAATCCTCGCGACAATTTCCACATTTTCGAATTCTGGAATAATCTCTCTACGCCCTTCTTAAATTGTTATTAATCATAATCCGTCGGTATGAAATTCTGAACAGGATCCACTAAAATGATGCGAGGACCGCCGATATTTCCAAGGAAATGGGAAAGGCCCCGGGGGACCCTACAGGATGAAACCTAATTGACGGCTTAGAGATTCCTGCTGTTTACTGTTACAGGTGAGAACATGTTATTCCTTTGGATTTGCGAATAGGAAAATAGGGTTTATAGTGCTGGAAGGACGAAAAAGAGGACGGATTCAATTCCCACATTCCTATACCACAATTAATTGTGGCAATACATTAGAGTTATCAATTTGACGACGGGTGCCGAAAGGACGGGATATATTTAGAAACTTAAAAATTGATGGAGTGCCGATAACAGCCAGAGAATCTTGAATTAAATTCTAACCAATCTATATTAAACATTATATTGTATTGCATTAACTATAAATCCCAAATTTCCAAATTTCACCATAACAATTAATTAAAATTAACTAACATTTAATTTCCATACTTCTTCTACTTGGTATAATTTGGTGAATGCGCCGGGATTGCATCTTATGTGCCGTAGAATATTTGCCTTTATATATAAACATAAATAAGTTATGATAATCAGTTACATACAAAATGATGAATGTAATTTTATCTTAATTTAGTACCTCAGGCGCATTTCCCCCGTTTTTTACAACGTACTACCAAAATGAATAAAACTTTATAAAGTTCATCTAAGATTTTTTTGTACGTTGATTAACCAAGTTTAAGTTAAAATGTCATTAGAACCTCAAAAAAACGTTGTTATAACCATACACTTCCTCACAATTACTCCCCCTCTCCCCCCATATCCTCGAATTACTTCCTTTAACGACCTCAATCGTAAAAACGAAATACGAAAGATCATAAAATATTAAAAGAACAATCATAACGTTCCCTCGGGCAGTCACCGGTGTAAAAGTCATATAGCGTGATTGTAGGGGAAAATAAAGGTAATAAAAAGAATGCGAGATTTAAATGGCGTTAAATCTGCTCCGAAGTGATGAATAATGGTTCCTAAATTCCCCTGAATACGTAGTTTCACAAAAGGTTTGCTCATTGTTACATTATCGCAGGTTTTAATTGGAATTCCAAGCACAATTCAAAAAACCCGAACACAAAACATCGATGGGAACTGCTGTGGCAAAGTTTTCGCTTAATGAAGGCAATTTACCAAAAATTTTTGCCGAAAAAATTTATTAGCCGCTAATGACACTGAAATTTGACACGCACGGAAGGATACCTCGGAAACGTGTTACGTAATGAATTCGAAAACATGGCGAATTCCAGAACCTATAATTAAAGTAAATGAAAACGGAACTCACACTACATTATGGTACGGAAAATTGTGTATTTTTATACTGAGGTAGCAAACCGTTCACCATTCAGTGTAGAAAATATTTAAATGACTGAAAATAGCTACTATAGAAGAAACAAAGTTCCTGAGTCAGTTTAAAAACCTTTTTATGATATACGAGTGGCAGTCGGAATATTCAGAAGAATGTTCCAGGCATGACTGAATCTTATAGAATATGTGAAAGCTCATGACAACATTATTGGATAATCCAAAGGCCAATTACGGTATTTCAGTACCGTTTCTAATCCAGAAACAAGCCTATTAAATTGGCCCTGCTACCATCAATTACCATCCTCTCTTTGAGCATTAAATTCAGAAAGACGTAATTTATATAGATATTAAATAATAGAGGCCCCAAGACTGAGCCTTTGGTCACTCCGCAATTCACAGGTAATGAGGTAAAAGAAGAGTTATCCTAATAATCTTCTTGATGTTCATTCAGCTAATATTAAAATGAAAACTATACCTCTTATTCCACAGATAATGAGTTTATCCATAAGTGTTTACCCTCTTCGATGCATTTTATTATAGTTCTTAAAGTAATAAAAATAGCATTGAAATAATCTTAGTAACTTCCCAAAAAGAAATGGAAGTTATCGCTATAGATCTGTAATTAATAAATATGTTGACCATAGAAATTTTTAACATTAAGTTCCGATTATGCCCAGTCACAATTACCAACCATCACAAATTACTGTCGGCGAAAAATAATTTAAATTTGAGCGTAATTAAATCACAAAGTAATCGTCTAATTATCGGCTGGGACTCTTTTCCCCCATCGAAATAGATAATTAACGATCTACCTGTTACGAGCGGCGCTAACCTCCAATATCCGGCTAATGGGTGTTTAAGATTGAAACCGGATTGTGACCCCTGGTAGGGCGAAGCCCCGTTTACTTGTCGCCTGGAGTCAACATTTAATTCAATAAGATCGGATTTGCAGTACGAGGGCGTTGCGACGTTTATATTCCGCAGTGTCGAAATCGAATGCCGTAGATCTGATCGTTACTGAAATATCTTAGGAGACGTAGGAGGACGGAATTAGGATGATGGAAATCTGAGGAGGGAAGATGGTAGATAATTTGTGGATGTAGTATCATCGGTATGCACAGGATTTTTCCTTCAGCATGTCGTAATCGATATGACCCAATACTAATCGACCCAAAGTATAAAACTTCCTGACTACAAAAATCTATCCCACCAATAATCATGCTGGGGGTAACTTACTAAGTAGTTATATGTATAAGGTCGCCCATTTAGATGATATTTTATCTTGAGGAACCGTTGATCGACTTCAGGTTCATTGCAACTTCTTTATTCTCCTTTTATTCTATCTATCTATCAGTCTATCTATCATCTTTTATTACTGTATTACAATACAGTGTACACTTCATCCGCAGATGAAGGTAGTTACATATCACCAAACGCAAATGATAATTTGATAGTGCGATTATTTTCCTGTTTGCACTTCTTCCATTTTTAAATGCGAACTGTGAACATAGATATTTCTGTTGAAAACGATACGCTGTTATAAACCCCCAAGGCATATTGTAAATCAATTATACATGTAAAGCTAATAGAAACTGGCCTGTATGTATGCGTTTGCAAAAGCATGGATACACTTTGAGAACCGAAAACATCTTCGAGGCACAATTATTCGGTCCTCGTAAAACATACAATCAGTATCGGCTCATTTACGTACATGTATATTTAACCAACAATACAGTCGAAGCGCACCAATTTGCCCGGAAGGTTTCCTCGACAATCTACTCCCCTCTTCCTTCCTCTGCTGACATAATAATAGGGACATTTTAAGCAGATCACGAAATAAACCTATCGGACGATGATGTTCCCAGGGAATTTTCACGTTGAGTATCGTGTTCAACCATCGTTGCGGTTTCACCTCTTCGCTACACCTTACCTAACGTTTAACTGTAACGCCATCCCCGGATATTTACCCGTTACCCCGTTCGGGACGATATAGGGCGCCGCCCCGGCGCTGCAACGTTTTGTCCCACTCAGAAAATTAAATTGTTTCAAATGAGAATGAATTGTTTCGCCTTCTCCCGGTCGCCGTTATGTGTTGGGAAAAGTTCGTCCTGCGGGAAACGCGTGCAATCTCGGAGAGACGGGAAGTTCAAATGGAGGGGGTTTACTGTATACCACGATTAAATCGATTCGAATGGAGTTGTAAACAGGGAGAAGGATCCGGATTGGTACAGTTTTCGAAAACGTATAAATGAAAAAATCTATAGGATTATGGTAATCGTGGGTAGTTTGGGAAAACTACCTGCAAACTACTGGGAGAAAGATATGAAGATATGAAAAAAATTGCTATCGAAGGGATATTGCTGAATGAATTATTCCTAAATCAGCATCAGAATAGTCGAAAGGGACTACGACGTCAGGAAGCGATGAAAATACGGAAATAGGAAGAGATCACTATTCCATGATAGAAGGAAAGGAGGAAAGATAACACAATTTTGTTAGCAGTAAGTAGTACATTTCTTATACACGTTCTGTTTGGTGTTAAAGAAACCAGCAGCAACACCTTCTCTAAGGACTAATAATAAACTACTTAAATACATTTTTGACTTCTGCTTTACACCCTTATATAACCTGTGGATACAGTCCAGCCAGGATTTTTATTTATTATTTATTATGCCATGTTTTCTTGCAAATTCAATTTTTTTTTAAATAAATTATGCAAATTCGTGCCTTGTTCGCAAAAACAAATTCATCAAATGAATCTGCAGTCTATATGTAAATTTCGCTTTACATGTTCTTATTACTTTGTTTCACCTCCTTCTAGGCCAGTTCCAAAGCGGATTGGAAAGACCGAAAGAACAAAAAATTAATTGCCGACTAGGACCAGCGGGAAAATGTAGTGTGGGTTATAACAAGGAGGTAAAACAAAAATTAAACACGAGATCCGGCGAACTGGTGAAACTGGGTTGATGTTTGGGGGTTGAAAGTGTTTTCTTTGCGAAAAAACGTTCCCAAAATTTCCGCGAAAAACTTGTTAATATTTTTTCAGTGTAACAGTTGAAATGACTACTCCCAAATGGTTTCTACATGTCGACGGTTCATTTTACATGAAATCCCTGACCAATTACGAGAAACCAAAAATATTTCTTTACGTATCACGAATTTTTCAATATTGTATTGTTTTCGGTATATTTCTTGTCATTTATTTAAATAATTATTTAAATTTCAGTAACTTTTCCAACCACTTACTTTAAAAGTGACCACGTTCAACCCCTAAAGAGCAACCCCATTTCACCATTTCGCAAACTGGTCTATTTTTCCATTTCCAAATCCTTTTCGATTGTGATTATTGTGCAAGTACGTATTATGCGTTTGAATAAAAAAATAGAAATAAATGATGAAGGTAATTATTCAATTAGGTCTCACGTCACTGGGGGATGAGTATGTTGACGCGTACGTAATTGAAAAAATATATTGAAAGGATCTCCTTGTAATTAAGATAAGGTGCTAAGATTACTTTTGAGTGCTCACAAAATTGCAGGGATGGTCCTTTGCTGTAAAAATATATTTTT
This sequence comes from Cryptocephalus primarius, assembly GCA_963576515.1. Lineage (NCBI taxonomy): Eukaryota > Metazoa > Arthropoda > Insecta > Coleoptera > Chrysomelidae > Cryptocephalus > Cryptocephalus primarius. The sequence continues at coordinate 17,513,743 of OY754941.1, forward strand.
TCCCCCTATAATAACGGGATGAACAAAAGATATCCGTTTACTTAATCTGCACTAAATATCCTTTACCGCCCCACTTGTAAAACGCGTTTGGGTTAAAAAATGATTGAACTTGATGGGATTTTTATTGAAATTTCCGAATAATAAGGGTTGATTGTGTGCAATTTCGTGTAGTTCGCCTTGAACTTACTTATCAACAGGTGGTTGAAATTATATATTAATTAATCCGATCTCCTCGAGCACTCCTCGAGCATTTCCCAGATCTCCGGCCATCGCCTGAGAAGTGTAAAGTTATCAGCCCGTTTCTCCCACGGGCACTGGCACCGGGATAAAATCAAACTGTTCGTATGGACCGCAACTGCCATTACTCCGCGGCGATAAATCCGGGCGCCTCCGTTGCCGGCGAAACGTTCCTTTTTCCTCATCGACTATAACGTGTGCAGGACACTTTTCGAAAAATTCACGCTCGAATTCGAGCAAAAAGTAGCTTTTTGTAGTCGGGGTCCGGAGCGCTATTTTCGCATGACGTGATTCATTTTCCTGTTTAATATGAAAGGATTTCCTTTTATATGAGAGAAATTTGTTAAGGGAACGACGGAAACGACGCGGCGGGAAATAACGAGCCGCAAACGGCGAATAAGGGAGGTAGAGATATTTTCCGGCATCTCGGGTTATGCAAAATCAAATCGAGAATTACACGAAAGAAAAATTTCTGAAAAAATTTCACATTTGTACATTAAACGAACCGAAAACACGTACGGGTGAACGGGGGAAATTTACACTCAAATTAGCTTTCAGTTCCCAAGAGCCTATAGCAAGACACAAAAATATAAAACCTCGATTGTCCCTTACATAAGGAGCTAAGTTGTACACCCCATTTTAGCTGTTATAATGCATAGAAAGGATAGCTGACGAACCCTGCTTCGCTCAGAGTTCGACAAAATTTTATTCCGCCGACACCAATAATTTTCTTCCCTTTTTCACGCTCCCACAAGGTAAAATCCCGGATTACTATGTTTTCTCGAATCATATGAGCCCCTAATCTGTAACTGGACCAAGTTTCCATTTTTTACCATTTAACTCATAAATTTAACCAGCATTCCCACCACAGAAGAAGAAAATGATTTAAACTTTTTTTTCATTTACTCCGAGGTCTAAGTATAGCTGTAGAGAGTTTAAAATTTCCTCTTACTTAAGGAAAACCATAGAATAAAATATATAATTTCAGTTATAGCGTAATACACCTAAGTATCCTCAATACTTTTCCTTAATTTTCCCCCCATTTCGCAGCATAGAAATTGTCAAAAACGCGTGCTGCCATCCGAGAACGCCCTATCGGACCTTCACTAAATCAAAATTTAACAAAAGATAGATAAATAAAAAGTACGGTGTCACGTAACGCCCACGGATTTTTCTCTCTTTGAGGACGTCGATCATTTAATTTCGAGCCGTTGAGCACGTGTTTCGACACACACGCACACACACGTCCAGGCTCCTTTTACATTGAAACTAAATGTAATTGTCGCCTTTCTCCCTCTTCGCTTCGTTTGTTGTGTAAATCGCCGTTGTGCGGAAAGGAGAAATTTCGGGAGACGACAGAAGACGTGTGAAAACGACCTTTTCCACGAGAGATATTCGAGATTTAGTACGTTCCTAGTGACGAGAAAAAATTGATGGAAATGTGAAGCATTAAAGAGATAATTCATAATACTAGCAACCTTCGAGGTATACGAGGACTTTCAAATACTTTCTCCTTATTTACCTTTAAGGGTTTATTAGGCGATTTTCATTCTGTTCCTTGTATAAGAGTTGTTAGTTGATTTAAACTGAATTTTGATTTAAAACTTTTGACACGTTTCCTTTAGAAAATGATGATACTGTGTTCGATACCGCTCGAAGCAAACGTAAATACAAATATTTACCGATTTAATAAATCACGTACCTACGAAGTATTTTCCTAGTGCGGCCACGTACACCGAGAAACTCCGAAACAAACCTAAAACTGTTAAGTTTACGTGACCCACGGAGTTATCTAACTTTCACTTTATCCTCTTCTGTAATATGTTATTTTTAATACGAGAGCGCAAACTAGTTATGGAGCAAGCGAGAGAGGGAGGGACGAGGTAGCTTATTTCGATGCTTCTTAATTAATTTGCTTCTCGCCAATACATTTTAAGGGATATCAGTTGCTAGATTTGTTTCGTTTGCCAGTCCCGACGGATTAGATTGAATAAAGAGGAGTTGGCGAAGTTGCGGTTTATACACTTTCCTCCATTCATGAGTTTACGGGGTATAATTTCGGAGTCGAGTTGAGGGCAAAAAGATTTTCTTCCAAAAATAGTTTAGAGACCCGTGTTGATGTTGAAGTTAGTGTTAGTACAAACTACTTTACTAGATTACGATAACGACACTGTATAGGGAAACTTTAAAATATACCTAAGGTTTTGTAATATACACAATTTCGGTCTATGAACAGATAGAAAGCACTTTGGCTACAAGAGGCCTCAATGTATTATATGTAATTATGGCCCATGATCTTGACGTGCATTAAACTATTTCCCTGTTAATTACGTAAGTTACAAGGGGACGGCCTGTAATTTGCAGAGAAACAGGTCAATGTGAGAATTCGCCCAAACATGCAGTTTTCTTGGGGTTATGGCGAAGGTGCCACCTTGTCCGCCATTGCCTCACTACTACTGCGTTTAGTTTTTCTGAAAATAATTTAACTAATTTTAAGTAAATATTGCTGTAATATCGCTGCACTCTTACTATAAATATTACGCCTTCCCACTAACTCCAATGTCTAACTACAGCATTTGCTCATCATATGAGCGCGATTAATTAAAATCCACAACATTGATTGAATTTCAGGAAACCACACATATGCACCAAATATCTTTAATTTTGAATAAACACGTGGAACTTCCCCTACATACGTACACTTTCGTAGCTCCACTTCGGTTTTCTGAAACTTTCCCGGATAATTTCCTTAAAAGAAACTCCCACTCAACTGTAATATCCCTTATGAATATTCCTCCCTTTGATCTACGAGAGCCAATTCGAATGGAAAAATCGCCCCTTTTCGCTTCGCTTTCGTGAAGAGTTCGCGACTACCCAAGGCAAAATAGCACAACAAAGTTAAAGAAAAAAACCACTGCCCATTTACTTCGCAGTTAAGATCACGAGAAAGGAAACTTCTATATTCTCTTTCAATTTAATGGCTACGGGTATAAATACTTCAGTTTCTCTGATTAATACGACTTTACAATGAAGGGAAATGCCGTGTCTTAATAGATGAAGTACAATTTTTAGTTGGGTCGATATAATTTCAGTTCTAATTAAGACGTTATTAATGAAACTGTTCTGGTAGAAAAATGGCGAGTCACACAAGGCCGTTAAAACTCAAACAAAAATCTCGTAACAATGCAATAAAACCTTCTGCCTCGGACAGGGAAAAACGGAGGAAATTAATCAAAAATAAAAAAACAAACTCGACTTTTTTAGAGAAACATTCAGCGACTCACAAATTATCCACCAAATTGTCTAATAAAGCGCGACAAAGACGGATTCATGGTGACAATACAAACTGTCACGTTAAATCCTCACCGTCTCCCTTGTTGCTTCATTACCGTCGACATTAGCAAATTGGCTGGCAAGTTACATTCGCTAATACAGATTGGATCCATTGTTAATACAAAATGCTACTATAGTGCGTCAACGACAATAATTACTTTTGCACTGAGGAACCCACAGGAACACTCTGTATAAATTTACGTGATTTATTACAGGCAGTGAAAATCTTGGTGTACATTCGGGATATCTCTCCATTTCATAATTTTATATACGCTTTCGGCATTTCACGCGAACTATGGATTTGTTTAAGATACATAAAAATTTTAGTGACGGTGCGCGAACACACAAACTTTATCGTGGGGGCGTCGATAAGGATTTATATCGTATAAGAGGACGTTGCGACGTTCTGAGCCCGACTCGATCAGTTTTTATTTAGACGACCCAGTCGACGAGATGATTTATGGGGGGGGGGGGAGTGACAAGCGATTGTTTTTGATTAATTGGATACCCCTTTTTATTAATAAATCGTCAAACGAGGTTTTATTGGCCCCACGAGGAAACCTGGCGTGTACAGAGACCAACCAGGAAAGCCCCTTGTCTCAATAGATAGTGAAACGATTACCATAGACATAATTAATGTGGGATCAATTCTAGAACTGTGAGAGATAATAAAGAACAAAAGGTAACAATTTTGTGAAGGGTAAAAGGAAGTGAGCTCTTGCTTGATTTCGAAAAAACACTACAAAAGTAGTGAATAATGCTACTGTCATAGGCGACGGTAATATCACTACCGCGTCTGCTGTCTTTCACGTTATAGCCACTTCCCCAACTCCTAAGACTACGTTTTGTAAGTAAAACATTTCCCTAAAAGTCCTTACGTAACAAAATTTGCGAAACCTTCAGTGCACGGTCGATTTATCATCACACTCCTCTATGTTATTATAAAAATTTTCCATACTTCCACAAATGTTGAGTTTTAGACGACCCACGTTTCCTTCATGAATATTAATGCCAGAATATTTGTTTAGGATTTTATTATAACACTGTCTATGACAACGTGCACTTTCTGTCCGTGAAATTTACAGCCGATTCTTTGTAAAATTGTTTTAACGTTTGTACATCAACGCCACTTCCAAATTCTTATAAACGTAAGCTTCAAATTTGATAATTTAAATAATTCCTATTTTTAATTTCAGGGCATTCCTAAGGATCTTATGCGTGTGCTGCCCCCGTTCGATCAGAAGGAAATACCAACCCCACTTCAGGAGTAAACCCAGCCAGGTAAGGAGCCCCTTCGCCCCCAACGCCTTTATATAATATTAATTTCAAATGAAATCTAACAGTCAAGCACTAACAACGTTTACATTTTTTTTCGAAACATCATAATAACATCAACAAACTACTTTTTTTTAAATAAGACCGAGCAAAATCACAGTCATTCTTTTTTTGTTGTCGTTTTTTCTTGTTTGGAAAATTTACCAACGAATTTTTATTATTAAATTGTTACAGAGATTTTCGTCGCAGCGATATTACTCTTCGTATTCCCTCCGACATAATTCTTGCGAGCAGACATACATATAGCACACGGCCCCCTCCCGTACCTCCATGGAGATCGCCTCCAACCTCCCCTTCACTAGGTCTACCTCCCTCTTCTACTTTTGAGGGAAATTCTCTCCAGAACGGTGCGAGAAAGTGTACAGGTTTTTTTTTTTCGGTGAAACCCCAAAGCGACGAGTCGCCCTTATGTACTTTACGTGTAATGAAAACCAGAAATTGTTTGCTGATAAAACAAATGGGAAGGTACTGGGAGTTACGGCAGCTCCTTCTATTAACCTATTTACTTTATGGTGGTTCGATTAAAGGATTACGGGATTGCCGGATTCAAGAGGATCCAAAATTTTTCTTTGAGGTTATTTTTTTAACGGAGTGCTACTTCCGCGGAAGAGTTCAGAGGCGACGGGCGGATTTTTCGGCCTTGGTGGTAGCTATCGAGTAACGTTATCCCGTAGCTTTTTTCGAATTTAATTTATTCCCGACCCCGACATTCCAATTGGAGAAAAACTCGTTTAATTACGGCCAGGCTTTTTGCGGAGTTCAAACTCACGGCATTAACACCGATCTTTCCGCAATGGAAAAAAATTGCTACGAGGGAATTAATTTACTTGAATTACCGTCCAGTACTTCTATAGAAAAATAGAAATTCCCGATTCGCAAATTAAAAAGTCGTTCGTTTGATGGAGGTCCTCCCTCTTTCTCTCTATCTCTATCTCTTCTCTGCGACTAATTGGCCGAAAATCGGGTCGCCAGCAGGGACAGCATCGCCGCTTAAATACGCCAAAATGGCGCTTAGTCCGAAGTCTATCCACTTAATTTCAATGCAGTTTCAACAGCTGCAATGGTAGAGCTTTATCAGATTACACATGACTCCTAACTACATCCTAAGAACCGGAGGATTATTTATGTCCGGTGTGGAAGCGGCAAATGACTTAATTTACCGGCGGGCGATATTGTTAAATCGCCCTCTACGTTCGACATAAATCCGGGTAAGGGGATCGTTAATGGCGGCATTTGGGAGTTCATAAAATGGCACATTGTATGAGAGACTAAGATGTTGCAATCTGTCTTCGCAGAAGGAAATTACACTGGACAATCCTATTTGCCCTGTTTTTCTTCAAACGCCTTGTTTGCAAATAATTACTCAACTTTCAACAACACCCAAAAATCAGGCTGATAATATCCATTACAAATATCACCCACTTCATAATATTAAAACCTAACGTACTTCAATAGTAATTTCTGCGTTTGTAAATTTTCTAAACTTTGTAATAGTCACTACAAAATCAATAAACCTCGAGAACAAACTTTGCAAATTTACACCTTCCTCATACAATTAATACATGTTAACGAAAATAATATGAAACAAGAGAATCATATAGTGTCTGTAGATCGTCTAAAGTATTTAATATCCACACCATAGAAACGTTTCAAAAATTCTTTTATCCCCAGTCGTGTAATTTTTATTAGCCGAAACAAAAAAATTCGTACGCTGTTGGTATTCAGCTCGCAGCAAAAAAATTCATAAATCAATCGAAACACCAAACAAAATGGAAGGGGTTGCCGATGTTTTACTTCCCTTAATCTAAGTTCATTCGATTACCCGACTGAATCAATTCATCGAACAAAAAAAATTTAATAAAACCACGCTGGATTTCCCACCGCCGTATCCTTTCTCCTCCTTCCCTTTCTCTCTTTCTCTCACGCGTATAACTCTCGTTCTCTCCCTTTAAAGGGTCGTGTGCTACCAGTATGCTACAGAAAACGTAATTTTTTTGTATTGTTCGATGTTCACCAAAGCATATTGAACTAACTCCGCCATATAAAGTGTTACAAAACATATCGTGATTTTTTCGAATGGCCGCGCCGCGTTTCGTGACACAAAAGAAAGGCAAACTCTCGACGTAAATCGACAAGCAGAAATCAATCCGGCAAGACGTTTTGTGGATTGATGCAATATTCTGGAGTAGTCTGCTGTGGAAACGACTACGAAGGAGACTTATGGACTATATTTATATAAGGAAAATTGCGGAAAATGAAAGTGCTATGAGGTGGTGTAGTTTCCCACCGCCATAAACTTAATCATGAAAATTTGTAGAAACGTTCAATACATGAATGTACTTTTCTAGCAGAATAATTCTAAACACCATTATTTTCGTTAGTTTAACATCAACATTCCCTTTTAACTACGGCCCACTGCAGGTAATTGTTTATTCTCGTTAGACCTTTTTCAGATTCAAATAATAACCCAGTAGTACCAATAATTAGTACCCACTGTAAATGGATTGTCATCGATACGAATAAATCACAGATACTTTTACAAATATCTCATCGAAAACAGCATACTCCTGTTCCTTCGGTGTTTTATAGGAAAACGTTTACATTTTCTCCCTTTGTATACGCCCGCGGGAAACATCCTATACAGAAAATAATAAATGATCGCTCAAGCCTCTGTTCCACGTCGATCACCATTGTACAAATCTCGCGGGCCACTTGAATGAACAATATTTGATATATTAGATGCCGACAAAAGGGGAAATGAAAATATACCCTCGATTTGTTGTCAGCTGATGCTGAATATCAACTCCGAATGAGAAGGGAAGAAGTAGAAAGAAAAGATACGGAGACGCTGCTCTCCGTAAAATTCTGGATTTATGGGAGAGGAGAAAATTCGGGAAAGCATCTAGTTTATTAAGAAATCCTGTCGTTCTCTTACGAAATTTGCTTCAAAAATGGAATTTATGCGGAGTTTCAAATCAAGTGATGTTCCCGTTTTATATAACATACGTTATTTTAAAAAACATTCGTAACAAGGGAACATTTCTCACCTTAATTAAGCATGTATCTACTAAAAGTTACGATATTTGGTTTAATTATGGATCCTGCATTTTTATCGAACTTTACGATAGCCTAATTAATTAAAACAACTTTGTAAATTCAAAGCTTTATCGACCACTTTCCGGAAAAGCGTTTATATCGTCCGGAAGTGATGATGGAAGTGTATTTTCTTGCCGAACTCCCTTCCCATTTAAAAAGTGATAAATCCGAAAAGCAGACCATCGATAAAAAGTTGTCGCAGGTCCTTTAAACCGGAGAGAAGGCCTCTTATGCCTGTCGCCTCCATGTTTTCGACAAATATTTCCTCAAAAAAGTTAAGCGTCTGTATCGCTTCGAAAGTTTCAACGATTCATCTCTCCGTAAACGATCTCAACTTGAAACAACCCTTCTTCGGGTGTTTTTTGCTAATTTAATGACGTGACCTGTCACCCTTTCCCCTCGTGCAACTTTTTTAATAAAGTGTACGTTATTTCGACCCCGCCGTGTCCCTTTTTTTTCAAAAATTTGTAACTGTCTAGAAATGGCGGAAGTTCGACGAACTTATTCGAGATAAGTGAATTAAAGGAGTTCCAAGTTATGAGTTTAATGTGTAGTTTTGTGTTATACACGGGGTTTAAGGAGCGACAGGGGAACGATAACTGCGCGTTTTAGTTCCGAATATAAGCAAAGTTAATTTCACGGGAATATTCTCATTTCCCACTATATGATGTTCTTTTCCTTAAATTTCCTGTCCTAAGGTTTAGGTAAGAGGAATGTTCATAATGGAGCTATATTTTTGAGGTTTTTTTCTGCTGAAATTAAACATTAAATTCGAAAGTAATGTTTAATAGAGAATTCGTGCTCCCCGTCGAAAAATTCGCAGACGGGGAAAAATGCCGGTTCTTCGTGAGAATTCCCGAAAGTATTAACTGATAACTTTTCGACGCTTCTCGCGAATTCGACTCTAACATTTCTCTCATCCTCCAAAGACATTCCTTCTTCCCCGTTAATAAATATTAAATAGGCTCTTCCGACACGGAACAGGTTCCGCTCCAGGCAGTTTCTTATTATGTATTCCGAATTTATTTTCCGCGAAACTGTTTCCCGGAGTTATGACGTGTAATCGCTCCGGTGGCAGGATATGACAGACGGCGAATTTTCCTCTTGCGTCTTGTCTTGAAGAATTTCTTCTGAAGTTATTCACTTTGCCGGTTATGTTGCTTTTTATTGTTCGTAAGGGGTCATTTTAGATAAGGGCAGGGTTGCTTCTTCGCATAGGCTCTGATAAACAAAAAGGTATTTTTTCACCGTGGCTCTAAAGGCACGGAAGTGGGAAATTCATTATCAGTTTATGGGTTTTCAATGGTTATTTTTAGTGACAGTACCAAGCTGAGTATGTTAAAAATGGTACGAGGTTTCCACAGGTCTACAAAGTAAAAATTAGGGGGTGCTTTGTACATTATTAAGTGCCATTTTCCGAGGAAATAATCGACTTTAGTAAAAGCGCTTTAAGGGACGGCTAAAAGAAACACAAGAGCACGACCATACGTATATATCGTCACTCGACCATAATACAGTTCGAAGTTTGCGTTATTCCTATTCCTCCTCTTCGTACTTCATGAAATGAATAACTGTAAACTATTTATTTACGTCGTCAAAACTAGGGTCTTAGTGAAAATGGAAACTTGATTTAACAGTAATAACGTTTTAAGGTGATTGCAAGACGTTTTCGAGAAACTACCAGCTAAATACTAAATAACTTATCACGCCTATCAAGAGCTTATACGAAGTGGCGAAGGCCTGTACTAATGTTATTAATATTTCTTTATTCTGATGATCCTAGTCAGGACATTAAGATGAAGTTACCGAATTATTGTGTTGTAATCAGGCCTTGAAACGTGTACAAATTTTCAAATTATTCAGACGTTTTGAAGTCAATGAAAATTACCCTGAAATATTCTGTTATACACATACCAGGTAATAAAATATTAATCCTACAAGTTTTGCAGAATAATTTCCAAATTTTTTCATCAAAAATGACAATGTTTCTTACAATAAACTTAATACATTAACGTGGTTAGTTCAATATGCTTCCAATGTACTGTGCACGCGATTTCTTTAATGACACTGCTTGAACATGCACCAAGTGATCGTCTTTTCGATAGAATTGTGGTTATTGTGTTTTCTGGCTTTATAACTGTTTTCAATATAACACCAGAGTTGAAGCTCACATGACACCATCTTTATCCCCTTCGTGATATTTATGAACAATTGTCCTTTACTAGCAACTATTATTACAAATATTTACCTTATTTTATGTGTATATTATTTATTATAATTGTCTTTGTTAAAACATGTGTTACAGCTGTTGAATATGTATTTTTAATGGTGTACCAGCATTTATGGCACACTCCAAAAAAAGCTGTAAAGCATTATTTGTACAAATTAATTGCAAATTTATGGCGCAAATGGAAAATTATTACACATTTTTTGGAAAAGTTACAGGGCTATGGGCTCACGTTGCGCCACACCTGAAGTAAAATATGTAATATGAGTGATTAAAAGTGGAGTAAAATTAATCAGAATGACAAGTACTCTCTCATTGTATTTTCAAAATCTCTTCTATTAAATAATTTACTGTAGGTATGGGCTATCTTTAACCTAACCTTGGTCCACATCCCTTTATATTTTTCATAAATAGGTAATAAGATATCTGCTTATGGTACGAATTTGTAAATTGACACCTTCTAAAATTTTCAACATCCCACTTAATAAATTTTCATAGCAGGTGTGGTGCAACATTAGCTCGCTCCCTTGTAGCATTTCAAAAAAACGTGTAATATTGTTTTTATTCATGGCACAAATTTGCAGTTACTTCGTACATAAATTAGGTACGCATTTTTTCAGCGTTGTTTTTATACTAATTCCCAGCTAAGTAATTAGTAAAAGATTTCTCATCATTTTTAGATAACCCAACATTTTTCAAAAAATTTGTTCCGTCTCCCATCGCCCCTCTTTCATTACTTGTGCCCGGTTATCATTGTTATCCGCTCACCCTACGTGCCAAAAATAATTATTACCTAACCCTCCGGTATTTTATGGAGTCGTTTTTGTCTAATGTAATATTATGTTCCCCAAGTTTACGATGTATGTGTGTGTGTGTGTGTTTATAAACCATACCGAGAGACAGTTAACTCTGTGTAATTACATTTCTGTAAGTTCGTAGGTTTGGGCTACGGCAAAAAGATCAACTTACACGTTATGGTTTGGACCGTACAAGTTGATTAATTCTGTGTGTGTGTTACCACCTCCAAGAAATAAAGTATTAAGTTACCCTCTTTCTGTGTAACGAATTTAGTATATCGACGTAGAAAAGGTTCAGCATCTCACGATTACTTCAAAAGGAGATTCCTGTAACTTTTCTACGTCATCGCGTAACGCGTGGAACATCCCGATTCAATTTTTGGTGATTTTTTCAGCTGGACGAAAATTTCGGGGAAGCTATGTATAACTTCCTAAACATTTTCCGACTCCAGGCCAGGGATTAATTGAAGACGGATCGAGGAGGGTACTCCAGGTGCTCAATCACGCCCTGTATATGCCTACAGGGCAGATATACAGCAGTTTTCGATATTTTTTCCAGCATGCCATTTGAATTTCGTTCTCTTTCGAATATTCACGAGACCTTTTGTACATAAGCCTGGAATGTCCGACACGATGGAATATTATTTGAACGATTTACGGAAACGTAGCAAAATTCATTGTTCGAGGAATTATGCCTTTGGAACTCATTGGACTGACGTCTGGAAAATTGCACATTAAACCAATTTCACTTCGGATACAATTTTCAGGCGCCATTTTGCGTTCGAAATACACCAGAAAGTTAATATAATCTGAACAATTTTAGCTAGCTTGTTCATAACCTTTCACACGAAAATCATTACGATTTCCCTTCACAAATTGGCCCAACATTGATTCTCACAAAACTTTCTGGTATATTTCAACAGACACCCAAATTTCATTCAGTGAGTCGTTCAAAATTTCGAATTCAAACTGGTTTTGAAAAGTTTTGGTAATTTTATGGGCGCTTTAATTGGATTGAAGAAACTGCAACGCAATCCATTAGACGGATTAAACCTGAATTGTTTTAATGGAAATAAATACCTTTAGTCGACTTGTATCTCAAAATCAAATCTCCTTTTATTTATTTGATAAACTAATAATGATTTTAAAATGTACTGGTTAATCCTAAACAAACAGATGAATATAAATAAATAATACTACGTTGGATAAATTTATTGCATTAAATTTCACCCGATATTTCGTTTTATTTAGTTATTTCACTAATCATCAATTGGGTATTTGACATTGATTAGCATATAAACCACATTAACTTTATTTAATCGCTCATCATCTAGATCCACTTAAGGCTCCCTGTACATACAAGTATTTCCGTATTTTCCCTAATGTACTAAATTTGTTTTCCACGTATTCTCATGTATACCTACTCTTTTTTCCTTATGTACATAACGAAAAATATTTTTTTAGGATCGCCAATATTGTTTAAATCGATTCGATCTGCTCTGTATTATTTTGGGACTCTATTTCTAATCTATTTGCATTTTTGCATGTTTTCCCTTCCACTTCTCTATCTCTATTATGGTTACCTCAAAGTTTTCGCTACGAGAAGCATGTTAGGGAAAATATAAATATTTAAAATCGTCCTTTGTACGACAAGTGGCGAGATATTCATTCAGATGGATAAAATAGGTTGTAAAGGAAAATGTAATAATTTTATAAATCTTTCAATACCGTAAGTATTCAACCGGATTGGCACTTATCCATCTGATATTTTATTAATGCAGCGTTCCACCATCCAACTTTTCAACATTTCTGTTCGACTGGAATACAAATGGACCAGATTTATACGAAATTTAAAGACGTAAACGATGCAATAGAATTAGCAAATCTTTTACGAATAATTAATACTACGAATAATAATATACAGTGTGTTCACTTAAATACTCACTTCAACAATATGAACAGAGTAAGGAGGTCTAGGTAATCACAAACCAAAAAGGAGGGATACCTCCCCCTGGTCAAATGTTAATTTCTTTGTTCGTGGAAAACGGTAAAGCAAGTAATCTAAAAATACGATCGACTGTGAAATAAAAACAGCTCTTTATACTTTATTAATGTAAAAATGTCGATAAACCAATTTGTACCGATTATAACAAAGGGACAAAATGCACGCATAAAGAAAAACCGATATTTTACCAATAAAACATTGAATTCGACAGATTACCATTACTTTTTATTTGAATGATTACCGCGCCATCCTTCATTATTTGGTTAAGCTAATTCCGAAATTGTTTCTCTATTTTTCGTATTTGCCTTATGTGTTGTAATCCTTTAAAAAATAGGACAAATTTCCGAAACATTAATCGAACAGCGTTGCGTTGTTTTTTTGCGTTTAATAATTGAGACGCGTCGCAATTAAATTCCTCCTTCAGTATTTATTTTTCATTTGCGAGCTAAATAAAACAAATTGTTTAATGAAGCATGTGGCTGTACAAAAAAGTACCCCTTTCTTTTGCAGATACACACTTTTTCATTATCAAATAAAAGAAGGGGAAGCGGCACCGTAAAAAAGTCTTCTAATTAATTTGTTCGTTTTGTTCCCAATTTCCTAATTTGTCTTTTCTTGAACCCGCGTAGAATTCATGAACCGCCCAACGATATTTATTTAATTTACGTCGTTTACCTCGTTGGGAATTTAATCTCTATTAACTTCAACTTCGGAGATTCCGTATGCTTTCATATTCCTCACGAGTAATACGGGAAAATTTTCATGCAAATATGGACGCCATTGATTATTAAGACAAAATATTTTATTTGTTCTTGATCGAATTCCTTGGTTTCGAAAAGTATTAATTTGTGTTATGGGGTGGCGTTATTCCTCTTACACACTCATACATATTTCTTTAACAACTCACGGAGCCATGGAACGGCCCTTCCCAGATTTGAAGAGAACGCATAATTTCACCAGGGGTAGAAGGTTACCGCGTTAGGATCATATACGTAAATAAATTTATAATAAATCTGTAATTACTTATTACTAGATCGAAGACCATAGAGTGATGAAGTCATTTATCGATGAAGAAAATTCATTAGTGTATTCTTTCGCACTACCACTCTGCTGCATCACAAACCTATTAAATGCGAATTAATGATAATGCTTGGTATTTGGTTTGTAATTAGACTGCGCTTTAAAGGTTCCCAAATTAATGTAGAGAAAGCAAACGTGATAATAAAACGTTTATATATCGGACAGTACACCGTGAAAATAAAATTACGCCGAAGCACCGATAAAACGCCGTTTAAGTAGAGCGAGCCTTTTCCATCCGCAGTAATATCCATTTATGTGGCGGCATAACCTCGTTTACGGTGTCTCTTGATAGTGTCACAGATCTAGAAAGGAAACTCGAACAATTTACCAGGAAAAAAATATTTGACGTCTCCTTTGTACAATTCAATTCAGCCCAAGCGACTTTAGGGAACTTAATGCGCGTAATGATATCAGACACGATAAGCGTGACATGTTATTACAGTAAATGAAGCAGCAGAATGTTTCATTCGATTAATTCGCTACATGCTGCGATTACTACCTGTCATGGTCAAAGCAGAGACAAAATACTTGGGAGGATATCGACGAACACGTTATGGAGCAGAAAATGAAGTAGAAAGAGAGTGTAAAATAGTGTCACATATTTACGAGTGAATGTTCTCAAGGACGTACTGATATTGTCACACCCTCATGGACTAAACCTACACCTTGGCCTTTTCTGTTTACTGTAGGTAACGTTATATTTATGAAATTGGATCCTAATGTCTCTAGACCCTCTTCCATAAATAATTTTTTGGGAACATGGGACGGTTAGATAATCCCTTAAAGAAACGTTTAAAGACTGCAGCGACTAATTTGGAAAAGTAACGAAATTTGTGCAATTTGTGATTTTATTAAGTTTTAAGCCTTTATCCTCCCTAGGAAACAACAACTACCATGTCTGTTATTTAAAACCTTTTTTTTTGATTTTCACTTGTTTACTAATTAATTCCGCAGTATTCATTCAGAAGAATGGCTGCCCAAATTAATGTTACATCGGCCGACTCGGCCAATGCCGTTAATTCATGCGTTGCAACCGTTTTAATAATTACAATGATTCATTTAGGTAACTCGATTAGCATACCATTACTACATCTACAGATTTTTAGGGAAGGTCCACAAAAATTGTACGTTTGCTTTAAAGCAGTGCGCCTTACTGCTTGAACGGACGCCCATTCGCGCATGCTCAAACTCCCTCATACGTATGCGTTTGTAAATCAGTACTCATATTCACATTTCACAAGCTGTCATATCCAGTGGTTTGTATCCGTGTTACGTTCATACACACACGTTGCGTCCTGCACTTAACTTCTTGCCATCTTGCATCCCCCTTCTCTGACACATCACAAGCACTCGCTCTCTTTCTATCCTTTTGTGTATATACAAGTATCCCTCGTGTCTATCCCTACATCACATTCCAATCTCTCGTCGTTCTTCCAGCAATACTTCAATCCGAACGTCCTGGAGGCGACGTCGAGTACCTGCACGTACTCCTCGGTGGGCCAACACGAGCTGTACCCGTTGTGACGTCACGGAAGGACGCTGAGGCGCCTCCCCTCGCCCAACCTATCGGCGACGTCCGGATCGCCCGGGTCGCCGCCGCACCGGGTGCTGCACTCCTGCACCCCCTCGCCGAGTTCCCTCAGGATCGTCGGCTGAACGTGGAAAGGAACTCGTCCAGGACTTGGGGCAGATGCTGGTTCTGGTCAATGGAACGTATAGGTTTCCGAAAGATAAATGTGTCGATAAGTTTTTATCACGATATCACATTGTTTCTTAGCTGAAGGGTATCGATCAAAGCGCATCCTGTTGTATCACAAGAAAATTCATTTATAAGGAGAAGGGTGATTACGATTGCGACAAGGATTCGAAGGCAGAACTCCTGGAATATGTATAAGATGTAAGAAAAGTACTAATGGTTGAATAAACTGAGGAGAAAAAATAATGAAATTGCCGTCCGAACTGCAAGAAACGGTAGCTTCTGCTTATTAGCTTCATCACGGCGGTAGAATTTTACTGAGGCAAGCGATTATGGTAACATGGAGACAATACATTAAAAAGGACATGAACAGCAGGAAGCAAGCATATTTGTGCCTATATTTTGGAAGCGACATTTCATAAATTGTGACAACTGTCATAATCATGTTGTCATCTTGAAAGAAACGTAGCAAATTCCTTATGTGACGCTAAATTAATACAGAAGGAAGTAACAGAGGCCGAAAGATTTATCGTGGTACACGCTACACTCTCGTAAACACCTTTTTCGTTATATTTAAATCTCCTTGTGATATTTCTCTTCAAGCCTTAAGGCGAGAACTTTAAATATCAATCAATGCGGATATTCAATGTCTTTAGTGGTATTAGTCATGGGAGTAGTTGTTCAAGTTGGTTCATAGGGATAATTTCAATTGATTTACATTCTTGTTGTAGGTATAATATCTATAACACCACAGAGTATAGAAATAGATAGAGTTGATAAATAAGGATTTTTTGTCGCCAATCAATTTACAATTTGAACCAAATTTTCTCAACACATTACATCTTTTAATTTGCGATGAATTGACTTGAATATGTACATTCTTGTTACTCTCCTGAAAATAACAGGTTTGTTTTCATGTTGACTACTAATTACACTCCTATGAGCAAGGCATAGCTCCTACTGCTTCGACATTAAGACCCTTAATAAACAAATCATTCCATTGATTACGATCAGTTTAGGATATCTATGAGTATGATAAGAGGGGAAGTCGCCTTTATTTTAATCAAAAAACGTGGTAGTGTTGGCATATTTCTAGTGCTGGACGCCGGGACGGCAGGATTTCATCCCGACTCGAGTATGTCAAAATTGTTTGATCCGTCGAGGTCAGGCCTGAACATTTTTGTAAAACGAATTCGACCGCAATTGATTAGACGATGATTGCTGGATTCTTGTGAGGGAAAGGGGGCGAGTTTGTTATCTTTGAGTGGTCTTTTTTTTTACCGAGTGGACGAGGGATTACCCCTAATTTGTCTCTCTTGTACGCGTTTTCCGGATTTTATAGTCCGAAAGACAAACGGACTTTTATGTTATTGCTCGTAAATTTGAAGTGGTGGGAATCCGTTTCGGCGTATAGAAAGGATGAAAGGAACAAGTTTACATTGGGAAAATACGTATCTTTGTAATGGACGCAAAGAACCGTAAACGTATGAAGGATTTCGCGAAATTGCGCAATCCGACGGACGCAGCTGATAGCAACGGAGGTAAAATTGTGTTAAAATGCAACTAACGTCGTTTTTAAAATCACTTAACTTAAGTTAAATTTTTCAAAATGAAAAAAATATTTTTTCAAATACCTTTTCCACGGTCCCATTAACCCAATTTAAGTAAATATAACATTAATACATTTATGTGCCACGGTTTCTTTGTTGACTTAATCTAAGAATGCGCTGTAATGTATTGAGCATTCACTGTGGCGAAGGCCTTTGAATCAAAATATTGGATTGTTTTTCGGCCGAATTTTTCTACAGGAATTGCGTTCATAAATCGAAAGTGGAAAGGCAAAAGTGCGTGCCTCCCACTCTCCTAGCAGACAATCATACGGAGCAAGTAAATTGCAGGGATTCCCTTTTTATAATATAGTTCGAAACGTCGTCTATTCAATTGCTAGAGCTTCGTGAAATTTTCATTTTGTTGTTTGTGGGCAAACGAAAAACACTCGTTTTCGGGAGCAGGTATTACTCAGGAGTGGTATTTAGTAAATAGATAATATTAGACAAAACGGGGAAAAATACGCTTCAACTACGTCTAGCAGATACCGTAAGCATTATTTTCCTTTGAAAATTTTTTTAAATAAAATGGTACCAAGTAGAAACTATCATTGATGATGAATGTCGAAAAAAATGTATCGTAAAATAGAAGTAGTTTGTGTTCGATCCTCTATCTCTCTTCTCTTCTCGTCGCAAAACGGACGTTTATTTAAAAGGAAACAAGAAACCTTATATGTAAAAAGTGTGTGTAGCTAATAAAATGTCTCGACTGTTTTTCGTCTGCCATCCCTTATTTGATTGTTTAAAAAAATCGAGTGGGTGCAATAACCGATTTGAAACGATATATAAGAACTTCCCAGGTTTCAGTTTTGGCAACCTGTATAGACATTTTAGTCAAATTTTGATTTAGGTACGTATAAATTGGTCTCGACAGCACCTCTTCAATAATGAAATTTGACATGTGAATGTGTTGATTTTAGTGCTCCTGTTAAGCACTTTTGTTTCGTTTTGAGACATATTATTTAAGACAGTCTGAATTTGTATTTGTAACGTTGTGCTAATCGTCAACCAATCTCCGTAATATTACTAGTAAGTATTACTTATTTGTCTACTCTTGGCTTAAAATGGAATATACAAATTTATTTATTTCAATCTGTGATATTATGAAATAAGTATGAACTTATATATTTATAAATATTTTCTTGTAAAATTTTAAAATTCTTCTATGAGGTATTAATATGAATGTATGTTTGTACATATATATCTAATCATGTAATTTATATACACAACACTTGATTGTATTTTTCCAAACAAATGACATAAATTAGGATCAATCGATCCGCTCCAACATGACATCAAAAGTGCGGTACACAAATTCCATTTTGTGCATAAATTAGTGTTTATCTGATAAATACTCGTATCTATTAATAAATATGAAGCGCGAGTTCGACATTTGCGACTTTTTCGGGTTATAGGAATTAGCAGATAGAAAAATAAAACGATTTACTTTCCGTGTTATTCTTTCCGATGTGAAGACAAGGACATTGTTATTATTACATTTTAAATTTATTCAGTGTTATTTGTTTCCTAAATAAACAATTGTGAGTACTTTGCTGACTTTATTTCATATTCTATGTGTATTTTCGACGTAACCGGCGTATTATTTGAAGTATTATCGTATTGTTTGCATTAATATTCAGTGCGATTAGGCTATTACTCCACGAAAGATGGAGGATTCCGATTCCGAAATAATTTTAAGCATATTTTGACTCAAGAATTGTTGCACACCAAGTGTAAAGCGAAGAAAACAGTTTACCACCTCACGCAGGAGTACAGATAATATGCATCAAGTTATGTAGAACTCTTGAATGATTTGAAACAACCTTCAGTTCTAAAAAGTCGTAAAAAATACCAAAAAACACTGAAAAATGGGATTTTTCGCTATTTTAACCATGGTGTCCCTCTATTAAAAATCTGAAAAAAATTCATGGACATAGTTTGACATCCAAAAAACATCATGCATAGTTTTCAGGTCTACTGTTGCTCTAGTTTCGTCTAAAAAAATCTTTAAATGATTTAAACGACCAAATAAAGAAATCTACCAAATAAAAAAAGTTACTGGGATAGAATAAGATGAGGATATTTTTGTTTTTCAAAAGAACCGGGGGCAACTTTCACCATCTTAACCGGGTAGACTGTTTGTGGAAACATACTTGAGGAAAATGGAACTTTTCCTCCTAAAATATGGGCAGCTAAGTCAACTGTAATGGGATTCACGAAACTAAAATTATTCTAATGAATTCCGTAGATAAAGTCTCCAGCTACAACTTTTATTTGAAACATTTTTATTATTTAAAAAGTTATAAACCAAAAATTTAAAAAACAGCTCGCAAAACTCCGCTATTTTTCCAATAAAAAACAAACCTTCTGAACGTGTATTTTACAGAGTTGAAGCACATTGCATGACAAGATAAGTTCACAATTCACGTTTCCCTGAGCAGCGTTAACTGCATTCAACGGCCGATTAACCTTTACGTTAGAAATTTATGACATTTATTGATGAGGGCGTTAAATATTTATGGACCTTTATTCGATAACGGTTTATCAGGTGAGGGAATAGGACACGGTCCGATAGGCATCATTAACCTCGAGCGAAATAATAAAGCCTAATACAAATTTTGATAAAACTTTAATTCTTCATTAACAAATTTGATTGATAAAATTTTTTCACACATCAAACTTTAATTTTTCTTTACCAAATATTCAATCTTCTTAATGTACTTCTTATTCGGAAGGTTCCCATTCACAACCGGGGTAACCTGAGTTTGCCTAAAAAAGAACAAAACACCATGAACATTCACCACACTTGTTTAAATATTACACAAATAAGAACAATTGTTGTGAACTTACTCTACAACATTAACTCCGTTTTGGTCCACTTTGTAGATCAAACTGTTCAAATATTCCCCGTCGAAATAGGTACCTTTCCCTATCAATTCATTGTACAAGTGTTTCGGGGTGCTGAAATCAAACGTGCTTAACAAATCATCGTGAAAAGGTACCAGATCCGTGGAAACGTTCATAGTGGACAACCATTCGTTGAATAGCTGTTCAGCGTATTCAAAAAGCTGCTGGTTCGCTACCTGGGAATCAACGTAGGTTTTTTGTTGATTTTGAATCTCTGATGTTTGCTGAGAATCTTCGATCAACGCAAGCAAATCATTTAGGTTATCATCTACATGCTGGGTACCTCCAAACTCCTGTTGGTTTTGATTATCAGTCACTTGAGTATCCTCGCTTTGCTGAGTAGCCGTTTGAGTCGATTGCTGATCGACAACATTTTGGGAACTCTGTTCTGACTGTTGGTGCTGCGTGGTAACAGTTGATTCTTGACTGGCAGAGACAGTGTTGACCACTTGTTCATCCTTATCTGACTGATTCTGCAACGTCGTGATCAGCTCGTCGATTTGCTGATTATTCAGATCAGCGAACGACTGTTGATTGATATTCGAGGCATCAGCGGTCTCTTGCTGATTTCCTGTGAATTGTTCTAATTGCTGTTCCTGATTAGTGCCCGCTGTTTGCTCCTGCTGACTGTTTGAACTATTAATTATCTGTTCGTTGTTCGTAGTCGACGTTTGTTCATTTTGACTAATTAATGACTCGACGATTTCCTGAGTTTGAATAGGTGAGCCTTCAGTTACCTGCTGATCCACCGTCGAACCTGTTTCGGCGACACCCTGATCAACGAGTGTTTCGAGGATTTGTTGATCCTGATTTGCTCCAAGCTGAGCGAGCGAGCCCTCTTCGAGGTGCTGATCAGAGTATATTTGCGCAACTCCTTGAAATTGTTGACTATCGTCGATTGTTTGCTGAATGTAGATTTGTTGCTGCTGGTTAAGACCGTTGCTTGTCGAAATTTGTTGCTGATTAAAGTCATTTGCGTTATTTCCCAGCTCTTGATTGGTGTTAATTGCACTTTGTTGCTCCTCGTTCGAATTGGTGCTCGCAATTTGATTATTTAGATTAGTAGTTAGTGTGGATTGTTGTTGATTATTATTCACCGCGGTTTGCTGTTGACTTTGACCGCTGAATAACGACTGGATAAAACTCAACCAGCCTTTGTCAGATGCGAGTTGTTGATGTGAAAACTGAGCAAAGTTACCGTTACCGCCGTTAATTGTTACGTAACTATTTGGGTCACGTATCAAATGATTTTGCTCCAAGTATTGTTTCAGCGTTCCATAATTTTTCAAAAAGTTATAATAAGGCTGGACGAATTCCGGATAATTCGCAAGTTGTCGGTAATTATAGACATTTCGGGTCTGTTTAATTATATTAGAATTATTAAAGGTTTCGACGTAATTCTCAACAAATTGACTCAGTGTGTTTATAAACTCTGAATTATTAATGAAAGAATTTACCTCTTCGTATACTGCCTCGCTTATCTAAAATAATTAGAATGAAATAAGCTTAAACTACATTACCAATAGTCTAACCTCTTCAATTTTGTCATTCAAATCTTCCAATATTTGAATGATTATGTTGGTTGGATTTTGGTTTGTAACCGGATCAGTAGCTTCGATTAATTCTGGATTAACGTTGGAAGATTGTTGACTATTGCTAATGTCAGAAGTTTGTTGCTCTTCAGTGTTGCTGACTGTTATAGTGCTGTATATTTGCGAGTTCGTTTCAAACTGTTGACTGGCTGCGCTCGACTTGGTGTGTTGCTTAACATTTTGGAACTTGTTCCCCTAAATTGCAATTAAAAACGACAGTTTTACCCAGGCAATGAATAATTCTTAAAGCCGAATTTACTTCACACACAGGGTATTCAGGAATTCTCTTGACGAAGAAATCAAAAAATATTACAGATGATTTTGGGTCGATTTTATGAAAGTCACCTGAAGCTTTTTAAAGGAGAAAAAGGCGCCTTCCTATTGAGTTTTTCAAATATCTTTTAAAAGTCATACATGAAAATTATGAAAATTTAATTAGGACCAGGGCCGTCTCGTTCGGGGGGTGTCAGTGGAAAATGTTGTATCATATCTGTTTATTTTTCAATATCTACTTTTCCTTTCATTGATGTATTTTGTTTATTAGGGCCTCGATAGCCTCTTTTTTAGAAAAATCTGTGTAAATTTTTGGTGTCTTCATAACCTTGAGAGTTTCTTTTGCCGGGAGAATTCCTGGACACCCTGTGTTTGTAACTTGAAGCAAGTGAATAATAATCGTTCTTAAAGTGAAATATTTTAAGTCACATATTTAAAAAAAAAGGATTGAATACCTGTTCTTGCGAATCGTTGCCCAGAAACTCTTTAAGACGCCGATAATCGGCGAAAAATTTAATGTAATGCTTGGTAAATTCTGGATAATTCAGGAGTTGTCTATAATTTTGTACGACGACCCGTGATTGCCTAATAGCTGCTATACTATCGAGTATTGTTGAGTAATCTTCAAAATATTGGCTTAATGCACTAGCGAATTCTGAGTTGTTAATAAACTGGGTTATCTCTTTTGAAACAGCGTCGTGTATCTAAAATTTTGAAGCTTTTTAATATTAAACTGTAAATGTACTACGATTGACGAAGCTATAGAGTATTAAAATGACATTCTTCGGAATTCGCCAAAGGTTAGGAAAATATCATGTGGTTGTGTTGCAGTGGCGGAGACCTGTTAGTTTTGAATTTTTTGATGACATATCATATGTATATATTTAAACGTATATATTAAACTTCAAAAAAATTGGTGGCATTCGTTGATATAGTGTTGGTAATATAATTTTTCTTTATATCGCCAGCCATCTTCTTATGACAGCGATCCGCGACTCGTGTCGCTACGTGCAACCCGTTTCTCTGCACACGTACATCAAATACAATATAATATAAGTGTGTGATAACATATCAATATGAGATTTTGAAATTTTTTGCAAATCATAGCGAATTCTTCTTGGGTCATAGATCTAAACAATTCACAAAATAATTAAACGTCAGCCACTGCCAAGAAGTCAATAAAATACCCATATATTATATACTTATCCCTCCATAGCTTCGTGAATCCTTTTATACTACAAATTTCTTACCTCTTTCACTTTCTCTTGTATATTTGTCAACACTTGTGTAAATATATCAGCAGATTTAGGATCTGCTGTCGATACTGGAACAGAACCGACGAAGGCAGTTGCGAGACATGCCAACAACACTGTTATTTTCAACAACATTTTCTGAAATTTAAGAAATTCTTTCGTACTTCGACCTATTTATAAACTTGGCGCGAACATTAGGAGTCAATTACCTTTATGCGTTTATAATGGAACCGTCTTTTATTCTAATTCAATTTTTCCAAATTATTAATTCCACATCGGAAACAACTCTCTAATTACTGGCAGCATTTTTGAAAGTGAAAGCGGCGTAGTGGCGAATTCGAACTAATGACATCTTAATGCCCATTTGACAAAGTATAAATGCGCACCGGCCGAGAAGGCTAAGCATCAAAATCGAAATGTCGTTCAAGGGTGTGTTTCTACTGCTCATCGGCCTCGTTTCCGTCCACTGCAAACCCCTGGGGGAGGAAGCGATAACCTCCGGGACGCAGCCAGACATCACCGTACCTACCAGCCAGAGCTACCAAGAGATTGTTCAATTGTTGGAGGCCCTGCAGAACCAGGACCAGGTAAGAAAATTCGCTCAGTATTTACAGTTTCATTTCCATCCCTTTATAATGAACCACCCGTTTTAAATGTAATAATGTAATAAATAATGTAATAATGTATTCAATCACAATTAAATTTTATGTGAACTAAATTTGCTCTTACTTTTCACAGGGAATTCAAAATTCCCAAAAAAATGTAATTATTCTTCAATTATTCTTTTTAATAATTTTGTTGGTTTATTCCCATAGACCTTTATATCACTTAGGTATATAGATTTCGTTTTTATACCGGCATATATGGAAAAAATATCTCGTGATAGTATTTAAGATATAATATGTTAGTTCTTTAAATGTTTCAACGTTAAAAAACCACACCTTACGATGAAATAATAGGTTAAAAAAATTCCAATTTTTAAAGGCATCACTGAGCAATCAACAACCTGCATCTGACCCCGCCAAAGGCTCCCAGCCCATGCCACAAGTCATCGCGATTCAACCTCCTGTCCAACAGTTCTCAGCGTCGCAAATTCAGGCTACGAACGCAGCCACTCAGCAATCTTCTGCTCAGCAAGCTCAGTCCAGCAGCTCGATTCAACAGTCTTCGTCTATTAACTCCGCAGCTCAGCAAGCCTCCGCTCAGCAAGCTCAGTCCAGAAGATCGATTCAAGATTCTTCATCTACCAACTCCGCAGCTCAGCAATACTCTGCTCAGCAAGCTCAATCCAGCAGCTCGATTCAACAGGCGTCGTCCACCAACTCCGCAGCTCAGCAGTCCTCGAATGGCGCCAACGTCGTCTTCCAGCAAGTTCCTGTGGCCGATCAGCAACTCCTAGCTTCCCAGGTCCAAGCGGCTAACGTTCAACAAGCGTCGTCCGCTCAGTCCAGCAGCTCGATTCAACAGGCGTCGTCCACCAACTCCGCAGCTCAGCAGTCCTCGAATGGCGCCAACGTCGTCTTCCAGCAAGTTCCTGTGGCTGATCAGCAATTCCTAGCTTCCCAGGTCCAAGCGGCTAACGTACAACAAGCATCGTCCGCTCAGTCCAGCAGCTCGATTCAACAGTCGTCGTCCACCAACTCCGCAGCTCAGCAGTTCTCGAATGACGCCAACGTCGTCTTCCAGCCAGTTCCTGTGACCGATCAGCAATTCCTAGCTTCCCAGGTCCAAGCGGCTAACGTTCAACAAGCGTCGTCCGCTCAGCAATCGTCCAGCAGTAACGTTCAACAGGTACAGCAGTCTTCCAATCAACAGGATGGGCGCACTTGGTTCCACCCCGTGGTCGTCAACCACCAAGTGGTACCCGACGTGGTGGTACCCGTCACCAATCAAGTCGCCGATAACAGCGCACAAAACGCACACTACAAGTTCGGATTTCTCGTCGATAATAACATCGAGGGAAACTTCATACAGAGGGACGAAGTCAGAGCGAATGGTAGAGTTGTTGGGTCTTACAGTTACGACGACGGGTACTTCCTTAGGAGCGTGACGTACGTCGCGGATCGTAACGGGTTCCGCATAGTCAAGTAAGCGATAAGAGATTTGGGTTTGTAAAGTTTTGGTTCATTTTCGTTTTTTAGGGAACAAGTGTCTCCTTCGAAGAAACGCGGAAGGCTCAGCGGAAACGCAATAGTGAAGAGTTACTTCGACAACACCGGCTATCAGTACGGGATCGTCAGGAGCGATCTTAAATTTAAGGCGCCGCAAGTTCCTGCTCAATAATCATGTATGCTCTTAATTTTGATCGAAATATACCCACAGTTTAATGTAGCATTTAAAATTTATTTGACTGACATATCCCATCGAAGCCGTAATTAAAATTACACATGTACCTACAATGATCATATTTTTATAAGGAAAAAGGTATTCACGGATACAAGAGAACCAATCTTGACATAGCTGTCCGAACTGCAAGAAAGGGTACCCACTGACACGTGTCTCTGCAAATGTACCGTCAAAAATATTTTTATATGCCAGCTGCTAATTGGGACCAGTTTAAAATGTTTACTAACAGTTATCTAAGTATTATTATTATATATATTAGTTTATGAACAGGTATGAACTACCATCAAGACTCGGTACCGACAGATATAAGTGTGCTTTTGGATAATGTACAAGTTGCAAGGGTTAAGTACTTAAGGATATTACACTGAGGAATGTTTAAGATTAGACACATATACAGTGAGAGCCAAGATTTACAAAGACTCAACTGTACTATATCCAGTTTAACAGTAATGCTCTGGATGATATTATTGCTTGGAGGCAGCAAAATTGCTTTGTATTCCTAAATGAGTATTTGAATATAACTAATCAAAAGTACACTTCAACAAAGAACCTAAATTAGAATTAGCGCACAGCAGTAAACCCGTTCCCAAAATTCTCCTAAATTTTCAGCTCCTTTCTTTCTACCTTCTGGTCATTGTCGCCAACGAGGTCTGCTTGGACACTTTTGAACTTGACTGAGTTTATTTTTCGAGAGCGAGGGTAACAGGAATCGCTTTTCATCCACACGGATCGAATGACATTTTTTTCTGTCAAATGTAATGAATTATTTTAATAAGTACGTGACTTGCAAGGTGATCCGAAAAAAATTCAGAAGAACGTATGGAAATAATAATAGTGTTGACATTGAACCCCGAATGTGACAAGAACGTATCTCTCGTTACGATGAAAAATTCTAATTGAACGTGGAAATGGGTGGGGCAGCTCGCGATTTACATAAGGATATATATAAATGGGATTAGATGCAAGAAATGTGGAACATTCAATAATTATACTTATCGTGCGGTAAATCATTGAAAATAGTTCTTGTTAGTGCCTTGTGATAAACACGTAAGTATTAAGTTTATTGGCGTAATAATTTTTGCAGTGAGAGTACAATTAATGCAAGGTTTAGAATACATTTTTAAAAGCCTTTTTAAATAAAATTTAATATGCGTTACAAGCAAATCTAGAGCACGATATTTTCAGTTCCTAATCACATGAAATAAAAATGAATATGAATGAAATGGAAAACGGAATATTAATATTCATTATTTTAATGAAAATTTGCTTATCGGTATGTGTTCGAATCGTTCTAAAACGCGAACCGTCAATTAATCTACTGTCGAATTTGATGCATAGTTAAATACGTTTATTTCAATTAAGTTCCAAACGTGTTTCACGTGTAAATTATGTAATTTCTACAAAAATGACAGATAATTTAAAAATATCGACTTATTATACTATAAATGTCATATATTTAAAATATTTTTACTCTCAGTAGTACCTATTGATGTTTAACCTTGAGAGTAACGAGAATAATATTACCTATCCTATTTTCTGTGGTTCACTGGGCGTGTCGTTCCTATTAAAGTATGTAGGAATAGTTATCACTTATTAAATGAAATACTGATTACTTAACAAAGTAAATTGCTTGTCAGAATAGAACAAAGAGCTATTATAAATAGGTATTGAAAGTGATTAATTTATGAGACATTAACGTTCTACGGCGATCGCAGGTACCAGATTTTTCTTGAATGTGAATAATAATTAATGAAAATTAATGTTTCCATTTAGAGGAATTACAAAGTTGTTACAATAAATCAGTATGATCTTATATATCAGGAAAAACATGGCTGCATAAGCAAATATTAAAATATTTTTCTTTCTTTGGAAAAATTATGGAAATCACACTGAAAGATAAGTGATCTGTCATTTGTTCTTGTATTTCTTAGAGTAGTTACGCTTCCACTATATTAAAAAGCGTTACAATTCATCAGCTGTAATTTTTTAAATCACATCTCTTTTTTCCACCAACTTTTTAAGCAACCATTTATTATTTACATAAAGGCGTCCTAAACTAAATATTTTATTAAACGTATGAATGCTTAAAGCAGGAAATTAGATTTTTCACTCTTTTCTCACCCACTAGTTACTTAATTTAAATCACGTGTGTCAGTTTTAGTTCTCATACGTATTTAGTTATTACCTGCCCCAACGGATTTACATAATTAATCAAGACGTTAGCTAAGCGATGATTAACTGAGGGACGTGATTACTTTGCTTTCTGATAATTCTAGAAATTATCAAAACCGTTAAGTAGACAGAGAATTTGATAGTTATTTGTCACGTTATCTAAGAGATGATTAACAAACGGCCAAGATTCCTTTGATATTAGATCACTCTCGAAATTTCCATAACAGTTAAGTAACGTAGGACTTTTAATTTATTTACTTTGGTTATTGAGAAAGGTATAATTGAAAATACTGGAAAAATTGGTGTTTAGTGAAAAAAGAGTAAGAAACTGCCACCAATCCCCAAAGGTCTTGAAAAAATTCTGGAAGATAGGGTGTTTCTTTAAAACCCTGTATATTTTCTTAAGAATAAAAAGTGGCTCGTATAGAATTTCTATTGTCGTTTCAGTTTTTCAATTGTTTCAAAGTCAATTTTGTCCCTGAGCTTGAAAATATAATCTTCAAGCCCTTCATAAGTACCTTTCCTAAAACAATATGTAGATAATCTCATATTAGCTGTCCCTAAAGAAAAAACGGATATGCTTTAGACTTTTCAATCATGTAGATCAAAACATACAGTTCACAGTAGGAAAAGGATCATAATATCCCTTAACCTTTCTTTGACATGCTAATTTTTGCCCTGAAGAAGGAGAAAAATCTCTGTAGTAGTTATTAATGCGGTCTATATTAAAGTTTTGCCACATCGACTGCATGCCCAGAAGAGTAATCATCTCTTAAATATTTATATATGTATATATAACCTTTCAGGGGGTTGTTTGGGCTTCTGGGGACCCCAAAGTTAAAATCTGGCAAATGTCAATCAACGTTTTGACTTCATAACTCTTTAAAACATATGAACGCTGTAAGTACATTGAATAAGAAACGTTTCAAGGGGTTGTTCTGGCATCTGAGGACCCCAAAATTAAAATCTGGCAAACGACAATCAACGTATTGATATCATAAACCTTTAAAAAAATACCAGCACGGTAAACACATTGAAGAAGAAACCTTTCAAGGAGTTGTTTTGGCATCTGGGGCCCCAAAATTAAAATCTGGCAAACGACTATCAACGTATTATTAAGTGACGTCATAATTGTTTAAAAAATACGAGGGCTGTAAGCGCACTGAATACAAAACGGTGATTTTTCTACCATTTCATGCTTTTTGAACGTGTGACGCTATGATTTATGCCAGAAATCAACTGATCGCCACCAGTAAGCCGCATAACCCATGGACAAGTTAATTTCCATAAATTTCGAAATCTCCACAGTCCCAATTCCGCCATGTTTAATTTCAAGTGTACTCACTGTGCGCGCGCAGTCCACCAGCTCGCCCTCCTTGTACTTCTCCACCATCACGCGAGAACACGAACCGACGCGGCATAGAAATACGTCGAAAAAAACACTCACAAACTCACGTCACGCGGGTAACCAATTCGAATCGCAGCAGTGGCGATTATAAACGCGGATAGCGGTTCGATTCGCGAAAAGTCTCCAATTTAACGGGCGAAAAAGCGGATAAATCGATGGAGGGTCGATGGACGTGCAGGACGACGCAGCGATCGATTGGAGACTGACCGACGCGCTCGTCCCGACGCATGCACGTGATAAGCGATCGTGACCCCCGATTGGCCCGAAGGGTTCGTCGACCGGAGTACCCCGACGATTAGGTCGAAGTTACCACCTGAAATTCGCCTATTCGGACAAATTTTCCTAGGAATAGTAGAATGAGAGAGAGAGAGAGAGAGACGAAGAATTTCCGAGCAAAAAGTGTTTTGGCTTTTTAAAGAGATTTAAAGAGATGTACGATATGACAGAAAGACAGAAGACGCCAGTTATTTATTTCGTATATGAACACGTACTTTAGGTTAATAATGTCACAAAATTGCCGGAGTTATACTGGGTGTTTCTTTACTATTACATAGACATTAATGGTGTGATTCTTTAGAGGGGGATTTATAAAAATTGTAATAAAAAATAAAGTAGGAGACGTACCGGTACGAAATTCTTCTCAATGGTGCGTGTAACGTAACAGCATGAATTATTTGCAATGCGTTTGTACACGAGCATATGGGAACTTACACATTCCTTGATTAACTATAATACTGTTGTATTGCAGCTTACTTTGTGTCACTCATTTTTCAGTGAAATGAAGACACACTTGACTACACTAGTATGTTTATACTTAATCAATTCGATTCGAGCTTCTCCCTTCGAACTCACAGAAGCCTACGTGAAAAACTTCCGGGAGGGCCTCCACGACCTCAAGGAGGCCTCAAAGATATATAAGCACGAAGAGCAAAGCTCCGTCGTCGTAGAAGACCACGAAAAAGGAATTGCTGGTAAGCATAACAACATAACAAACCTCATGAATGCATGTTATTATTTACCTTCCGATTATTCTTCCCCTTAGACGCTAAGGAATACGATTTCATCATTATCGGCGGGGGTACGTCTGGAGCCGTAATTGCCAATCGACTCTCCGAAGTGCCAGAGTGGAAAGTCCTGCTGCTCGAAGCCGGGAGTCCGGAGACCGAGATCACCCAAGTCCCTGGGATCCATCCACACCTCCAGACCACTTCGTACGATTGGGGCCACGTGACGATCCCTCAGAACCATTCCTGTCTGGGATTCGAGGAGCACAGGTGTCCGATCCCAGCAGGCAAAGCCCTCGGCGGCAACACCGCCGTGAACAACATGATTTTCACCAGGGGAAACCCGGACGATTACGATATCTGGGCCGACCTGGACTTGAAGGGCTGGTGCT
Source organism: Cryptocephalus primarius (assembly GCA_963576515.1). Taxonomy (NCBI): domain Eukaryota; kingdom Metazoa; phylum Arthropoda; class Insecta; order Coleoptera; family Chrysomelidae; genus Cryptocephalus; species Cryptocephalus primarius. The sequence goes on from OY754941.1 coordinate 17,544,503, forward strand.
GGAAGGACGTGCTGCCTTACTTCAAGAAATTGGAGGACGCCCACGTGCCTGATTTGGATAGGAAGTTGCACAACTTGGGCGGTCCGGTCCACGTGGAGAATTTCCAGCATTTCTCCACGCTCCAGCGACATTTTCTGGAAGCCGGGCATGAGGTGGGCCTGAAAACCGTAGACGTCAACGGCAAGGAGCAAATCGGCCTCGGAGTACCACAGGCCATCACCAAGAACGGGAAGAGGAACAGCGTCACCAAGTCCTACTTGAACGCAGCTAGTAAGAGAGCTAATTTGAAGATCTACCCGAAGTCTCAAGTGTTGCAGATTTTGATCAGCCCTCACACCAAGGAGGCGTACGGCGTGAAGTTCCTCCACAACGATCAAGTGGTGTACGCTAAAGCGGCCAAGGAAGTGGTACTCGCCGCAGGAGGGATCGATTCACCAAAACTTCTGCTGCTCTCAGGTAAGATGTTTATGTACATTACTAGCTTTCTTAAAGCTATTATTGTAAAAAATGGAGATAAACTGGTGAAAACATGGATGTATATGATATTGAAGAATATTGCAAGAAATGTTACTGCAATATTTCATCAATTTTTTGATTTATTGACGTTGATGCTTTCACACAAAAACGCTTGAAACAACATAGAATCATTTAAATATACGTTTATTCAAAACCATGTGTGTTAATGAATAAATAATTAAGTTTATAGGTAAGGGCGTAACTTTAGTCATTTCACAATCAAAACAGCACTACCCTTAAATAGTCCATTAGATACTAAATATTATTCCGCCAGCCCCTCTCTAATTGGTTTTATTTACGACGCGGGGCGGACAAATTAATTCAAATTCATGCTTTACATCAAAATTTAATGAACCCAGTTTTAACTTCATTACGTACCAATGATAATTAGCTTTGGACGAAATTAACAGAATATTGAATACGATAAATATATTACTGGATTAATATTTTACAGAATAATCAGATCGTCGACTTAAAAACTTTTAAGAAAGCTATGGTGCTGATTTTTTTTCTAGATTTTTTCGGAAATTGCTTTAATCATGTTTATTTCTTCTGAACATCAAGTAAGCAACATATTTTTCACTTCATCTATATCCCATCTGGGCCTTCAATTACTTTATCGAATATGGAGGATATCTATAGAGAATCTTCTAGAATTTTGGAATTCCCGAAGTATTTCTGATACCCTTGATGAAATAACTCCGTCCCTCTTATTTCCAGGGGTGGGACCGAAGGAAGAACTTGAGCACCAGGGCGTAGCCCCGCTGGTCGACCTGAAAGTCGGCCACAATCTCAAGGATCATCTCGCGTTCCTCGGACTCAACTTCGTCCTCAACAGCACCCACCTCGAAGAGGACGAGAAGTACGATTCAGTCGTGGATTACCTCAAGAACGGCAAGGGACCCCTTACGAACCCGAACATCGACGTCATCGGCTTCCTCAAGACCGAAGTATCCAAGAACAAACACCACGGACAACCCGACGTGGAGTTAGTGCTCACCAGGGACATCTACACGCACTTACAACCCCCGAGGGTAAGCAAGGCGATCCACGAAGCCGTCTGGGCTCCGCTCGAGAAATCCGAAGGGTTCACCATCCAGGTGATCCTCCTGCACCCCAAGTCTACCGGGGCGCTCTCGTTGCACGACAAGGACCCCCTCCACCGACCCCTGGTCAACACCGAAGCGCTCACCGACGTCGACGAACACGACGTCGAGACGATCCTCGCCGGGATCCACGAGGCCCTCAAGTTAGCCGGAGCCGAGCCTCTGCGAAAGCTGGGGGTCCACCTCAACCCGCACAAAATCCCCGGCTGCGATAAACTCGAGAAGGAGGACGAGTACTGGAAATGCGCCATAAGGCATCTCTGCGTGAACGTCGGCGACGTCACGGGAACCGTCAAGATGGGGACGGAGAAGGACAAGGAAGCTGTCGTCGATGAGAAACTGAGGGTGTTCGGGGTGAAGAAATTGAGGGTCGCCGACGCCAGCGTTGTCCCTGTGACGATCAGCGGGCAGATGACAGCTCCGGTGATAATGATCGGGGAAAGAGCTGCCGATCTTATTAAGGAAGACTGGAAGTGATGTAGAAGTCGATGAGTTCATAAGTTATTATTTATCTTTAGTATTTATATGAGTGTTTAAGTTGAATATACTGTTTCTTCAGTCGTACCTCACAAGTATTTATTTGTAAACCGTCTTGTCGCATTTTGCCTCTACACATATTTTCCAAAAGTTTCATCCCTTACATTGCTTTAATCCTTTAATGTGTAAAGCTCTCACTCTATTGGTTTCGAGGAAGATCCTCTTGAAAGAGGACACGTTCCGACTACAATTATAACCAGGCAAATTGCTGCCTGCGTTACTAGGTTTCGATATAAATTATCATCTCCGATTTTCAGTCTAGAGAAGAGTGAAACTCTTCAGAAGCTCTAAATAAAAAAGGGGACAAGGAAGTCTAACCAGAGCTCAGCGAATTGGGTAACAGGAGCAATGCTGGTAGCTCGTGAGTTCGATTTATAAAGTGCCACCTTGTTTAGTGGCAAAACAAGTGATTGTTTTAGTAGTGATTATAAGTGATCGTAAATTGATGTTTTAAATAAATAAAAAATTATTTAAAACGACTGTATTTGGCAAGACTGGCACAGAAATGTTATATCCCCTTCAATAAATATATCACCATTTCTCCCTTTTTCATGTGTTCCATAATACAATATTTCAATAACACTAAACTTATACCAACTTTACCCTACTACACCGTTTATACTTTCGCACCATAAATAACAAAAATAAATAATAAATTTAGTCTCTACCCCCTAATTAACTGCACTTCTCCTAGTGTGTCTGAGATCAATTCTGTACTTAGGATCGTCCCACTTCTCCTTTATCATATCAGAAACTTTTTCTCCGATCATGTAAGAAGCGGCCATGGTGTGCGCAGAAAGTGTAATAGGGATGACGCTAGTATCGGCGACCCTTAAATTTTTCAACCCTTGCACCCTCAATTTTGGATCTACTACTGCTTCTGGATCTCCAGCAGCGCCCATTTTGCAAGTGGCGACTTCATGGAAAAAATTAGGGGTGATGTGCCGAATGGCGCAGATCCAGTAGTCGTCTGAATCGAATCCATGAGATTCACAACCTTAATAAAACATACATACATAAATATATTTTCGGTTACATTTGTGAAGGTCTCACCTGGAATCGGTGTAGAAACTATAGTAGCTCCATATTTTTGAAGCGCCGGCTGGCTGACAATTCTCTGGACTTCTCTTATGGCAGCGAGGATGGTTTTGACGTCGTGGCTTTCTGGATCAGAAAGGAAGTTGGCGTAGAACTTGGGCCAATGGTACGGGTTCTTCGATTTAAGCTTTATGAATCCGTGCGATTTTGGATGGAGCAACATTGGAAGCACCTGAAACATACGAAAATTACAGCGAAAGTACAAATTTGGTCTATAAAATTTACTTGAAACACGTTTTTCCCTTCCAGCGGTTTCCAAACCCTATCGTAAATTTCTTGGGAGATACTGAACATTCTTCGATAAACCGCACCTTCATCGGTATTCAAGGAACCTCCAATAAACATTAGTTCAATATCCGGATAAAACTTTGGATCAGTAGATACGTTCGTCTTGAGATATGTGACGGACTCCACGCCCCCTGGTCAAAACAGTTGTTTTTAAAACATTCAACGGATCGCCTTTGTCCATACCTGCCGTCGTAAGTGGTCCAGATCCATACTTAACAAGGTTATACAGCTGTAATAGATCCTTCGTGATTTTCTCCTGATCGAACACGATGCTCTCGTTGACCGTAAAACAGAGCCCGGCGAAAGCGACGTGATCGTACATTTTCTTCCCTACAGGAAGGTCTTGTACCAGAGGGATGCCCAGCTCCTTCAGGTGCTCTTTCGGTCCTATCCCGGAGAGCATCAACAGCTGAGGGGAGTTCAGCCCACCTGCGGACACGATGACTTCCTTCCTGGCCCTGGCGATGTGATACTGCTTGTTTCGTACGTATCTGACACCGTAGGCTTCTTTGGTCTTGGGATCGATGAGGATTTGGATGACTCGAGCGTTGGTTAGAATTTTCAGGTTTTTCCTTCCTCTTACTGGTCGCAAGAAGGCTTTTTCAGCGCTGCAGCGGATCCCTCGGCGAGTTGTTAGCTGGACGAAGGACGTCTGGGGAACAAATCAGATCGTTTTCTTTCAAGAATAATTTGAAGGAAACCTAGATGTGGAAATTCCCTTTCTAAGCCACCAAGCAATTCACATGTTACTTTTTTATGCATATGAATGGTTCATATTTTAAATTATCAGCTTTAGACTTTAGAGAATTAGTACACATTTACAACTCACCCCCATTTGTTTTTGCCCATTATAGTCGACGTATGGGTACCCGGCTTCCTGGGCAGCCTTGACGAAAGCCTTCGCCGATTTGGTCCTGTAGGGGACGTCGCTAACCCCCAAGTATCCTCCCTTCCAGTGATACACCTTGTCGGCCTGCTCCAAATTAGAGTCTTCCGATTTCAAAAAGTACGGGTATACTTCCCTATACGACCAGCTGGGATCTTTTACCGCCTTGGCCCAACGGTTATAGTCCCGTTTGTTCCCCCTGATGTAAAGCATGTAATTGATGATGGTACTGCCGCCGAGCGCTTTCCCGTGGGGCCACCACAACCGCTTATCGGGGCAACCTGAAGACGAAAAAGGTTTGAATTCAAAGATGAAATGGGATCAACCAAGGCAAATCATTTCTTTGACTGTTAGCATTTTGCTTGGAGGTATCTTTAGTTGGGTATAAATGTAATATTTTCACTGATTTGAACCAAGTGAACATTTCTACAGTTAAAAACAAAATAAAATTTCTTTCCTTGAGGCTTCATATTCGGATATGAGTAATGGCGTAATCGTTATTTTTTAAGAACCGTTTGGTTCGTTAACATTGATATACTGGAAGATTACAATGCACTAATAGGATGATTAATTTGTAGCAGTGGAGGGAAAATTCCGAGGGAGTGATATTAATTTCATAAAATATAACGTTGAGAACGTCAAATTCACCACCTAACTTACTTACCTAAACAGTAGCCTTCCTGTCGTTCGGCGTAGTATCCCCAGTTGTAATCTGTGAACTGCAAAGCCCCAGACAGAAAAGGTAATTCGTGTATTGGATTGGCCTCTTCCCCAGCTTCCAACAGCAGAACCTTCCAATCTCCGATCTCTGAAAGTCTATTGGCTGTCACCGATCCAGTCGGGCCTGATCCCACGACGATGAAATCGAAGTCTTCGTTAGCCATTACCTCGGATGTCTCTATAAAATTTGAAATTAGATGGAGTTTGGGTAAGATTTCTTATTACCGTAAAGTCCTTTGTCGATTTGCTGATCGTTGTACGTTAGAAAGAACAGTTTGCCTTGTCTCGTGACGTTTGGATTCTGGGCTTCATGGTTTGTTGCTTGAAGGCAAGTCAAGGGTAGGTGGGGAATGAGGAATATAATCGTTAGTGTTCGAATCATCGTTTCCTAAAAGGATATAATGAGTTACGTGGTAAAATTGAGGAATGAATAAAATGATGACCGCTTGCACGTCTGCATTTCAACAGTACTTTTATTTACTTGCGGCGAATGATTCTTGCACAAAACTGAAAATTATCAACGTTATATTCACGCAGCTCAGGGTCAAATGATGGTAAATGAAGTGTAACTGAGACAAGTACCATTAAGAGAGCTACACGAATACCTGTCTTTACATACATGACCAAAACGAGGGAAGACCACAAAAATTTGAAGATCCTACAAGAATGTACGCTGTCGTGTAAAAACCATGAGTCATTTGGTAATTGTATACGTTATTTAATTAATATGAACGAATTGGACCCTTAGTTCAAACGAAATTTAAATTTGGTGGAAATGCTCTCATAAATCTGGTTGAGTGTAACTGAAGTAATGTAATTTTTCTGGAGGAGAGGTATGGAACTAACTTTCAACTGACGTGTTAGGCAATAATAATACAATAATTCTTTTAAAACCCTTCAAAAACAATTGGTCTATCCATTGAGGAAACAATAGATTAAAAATTCTCACCTGTGGTCAGTGCCAGCACGTACCATTCTTGCGTCTTTCACCAAACTGAACCCAGGAGACGTTCGTCGAGTTCTGGTTTACAGAGGGCAGGCAAAAGTCGCTCTTTTCGGTACATTGACACTCGATTGATACGTTCTCCATCCTGACCTTTTTTTTCTGCAAGATACATCAGCGAATCCATGGGTGTACAGTTAGGAGAGAGAGATGAATCGATAGAACGTATAAGCGGTAACTGTAAAAATCAATTTGACTGTCCGCTAGTCTTGATTTGGGATTAACGGTACACGGCGAATAACTCGGCAGATGTTATGTGCGAACTGTTAGCTCAATAGATGGTTAATTAGGATGATAAGGTTGTCAGTCGTTGATGAACTGGTTTAATGGTAACGGATTTTGGCGTTTCCCACATAAATCTTGCAAAAAATCGATGTGATATGAATGACGTGCAAAACGTTAATGGATTAACTGGACCAGGAAGCCATTATTTGGAAAAAAAATTGTTGATTGATCCATTTCATTTTTAACTTACCACATAATTTTTCCCAACTGGTTGTAGCAATCAACGTAGTTTTAAAATTTAAATGGCCATTAAAACTAAATACAACTGCAATGAACGTTGAAGTTTCCATTCTCCGTGAAGTTTAAAATTTAACGGAGTACGTAATGGAGAATGAAGAGGATAAACCGAAAATAGAACAAAGGGACTGCCATCTTCTTTAATACTTCTCGTTCTCTACCACTTGGCTTTGGTGAATTAAAAAGAAATTCGTAACTCTTTTATTTTCGATCTCGTACAGATAAGTTATAAAGCTTTTTGTAATTCGTTAACGTATGGCGAGAAGTGACACCGTAAGTTCTGCAGAATACACGATAACTGTTTAAAGATAATATCTAGCATTGCATGAAGATCCCGGTACATTTTCAATGGCCCACCCTCTATAAAACAGCTAAAGATACTGTGGAAAGAAATGGCACAGCATGGTAAAGGTAACGTTAAGACTCAATACTTCAAAAATTCATAACAACGCCTCGTTAGGTGCATAATTTTAAAGCTTATTTTATCTTCAAATGCTAAAACGTACATGAAATACTTTGTTTTACTTAAAAATTTATAATTTTTATGTGGATCTTTCTTGTGAACGCCCAGTACAATCAACAATATTTTTAAATGTTGCTTGTGGAGATTCCCTAGCAACAAAAAATGGGAAATTTTCCCATTCCGTTGCTTTCCTACGTCATTGCCTTGTTAAATCACTTATCTCCTATTGTATTACTATCTCGTTATACTTTCTGCTCATTTAAATACCTTGGTGATAAAGGAAAAATATTTTACATATTAAACGAAATATTATAATCACCTACATAAATAGAAGCAAATTGCTCGCGTGAAAGAACCGTCATTATATCCGTTAAAACACATAAGTAATTATTTTCACAAATCCAGAAGAGAAATGGTAAGGAAATTTCACTATAACTGCCAAACTTTGACAGCCTACCAACTACTTTATAAAGCTGAAAAGGTTCTTTGGTTCCAATTTGCTACTAAGTACTTGTCGCAACCAGTCAGGCAAGTGAAAAGTACTTAGTAAAATTGTGGTGGAAATCCTCACATGGCTTTCACTTAACTCACTTGTCGCTTCTATTGTTGCAGTATTGGTGAATAATGATTTGACGATCATTAACACATTTACTGTCATGTTACCTGCTTTCCTACTGCAATAATATCCCTATGCTCTCTAGTGAATCAATAAAAATGTTTCTGCATAATTTTTGTTACATGTTTGCAGCTGTTTTTTCAAATTTCCAAATTCATCACCTTGTCGATATTTCTGGAGCACTTCCTGATATCAGCTAAGACATGTGAAGACTCGACGGCAAAGATCGAGAGAATTAAAGAAGGGATCACCAAGTGGAGCAAACTAGATTGCTTATATTACAAACCTATGAACTTTAATCCTGGAGATTATAACTATACCCAGGCGTACCAAGGTATTTGTCAAATTTATAATAAATTTGTCATTAATCCAGGTGTTATGTTTAACTGTATGTTTTTAGACGCAGAACACTATGATTTCATTGTGATAGGAAGCGGTGCTTCTGGCGCTATAGTAGCCAGCAGGTTGTCTCAAGTACCAGAATGGAAGGTTTTGTTATTGGAAGCAGGCCCTGAAGAAAACGAGTTGGTCGATATACCGGGAACTTATCCATACCTCAGATACACCCAATACGATTGGGGGTTCGAATCCGTCCCACAGGAGCATACGTGTGGTGGTATGAGTCTATAATTGAATTATAAGCTTTTGTTCATTACAAAATTACAAAATTGAAATACCTCTATGGAACATTTTGAGCCATAACGAGGTTAGGACAAAATCATTAATCAAATTATTTAATAGTTCACCACATTGTCTCCAAATTTCTACAACTTTTCGGGAAATTCATAAATGATGTGAATGATTCATTCTTAATTAATTCCCCTTCGAAGATTCATCGATCAGAAGCTGTCCTCCAAGGGCTGGCAAAGGCTTGGGTGGTGGTACACTAGTCAATGGATTCCAGTACAACCATGGCACACCAGGTGACTACGACTATTGGGCCAGCCTAGGCTTCAGGGATTGGTCATGGCGTAACGTCTTTCCCTTCTTGATCAAACCTGAACGTGCCAATCACATCGAATACATCGATTGGGCGTACCACGGAAGAAGTAAACAGACACCATCAAACCAAACGTTATTAATTACATTTTAATCTTCACCAGCCGGTCCGCTCTACATCGAAGACTTCCGCTTCCACTCCAGACTGAGCCGTTACATCCTGGACGGGGGTAAGGAGCTGGGCTTCCAGGTTGCGGATTACAACGGGAAGAACCAAACGGTCTACAGTTTGCAGTACGGCACGACACACGATGGGTCGCGTTTCACCTCAGCTCACGCTTATCTGAGAAGGGACAGGCCGAATCTTACGATCAAAACCGAAAGTTACGCTCTGAAGATCATCATGGACGAAGGAGGGAAGGTAGCCAAGGGGGTGGAATACTTGCAGTTGAAGGATAATCAGCTGAAGGTGGCCATAGCTACCAAAGAGGTGATCGTATCTGGGGGTGCCATTAAGACGCCTCAAATTCTCATGCTGTCAGGTAATAGAGGGTAGAAAAATTTTTCTGAATCATATTATGTAAAGGTGATTCGTAAATTTGGTCGAAAGGTCGCTCCCTAAGGGCGAAACACTTCCGCCCTTTGATGCTAACTTTTTAATGTTCCTGTCTGTTCCAGGCATCGGTCCAAGGGAACACCTCGAATCTAAGAACGTCACAACTCTGGTCGATCTCCCGGTGGGTTCCAACTTCAATAATCACCTATCCTATTGGGGATTCTCGTACTCCTTCGACGCTGAATTGTTCGAGAATTACACCCTGATCGAGCAGATACAAGAGTACGTCTTGCGCCAGGAGGGGGAGCTGACTAACATGGGTTTGGATGGCGTGGCCTATTACATGAGCGATATTCACAGGAATTTCACAGGGCCGAACATAGAATTTCAGTTTTCAATAAGGCAACCAGGTAGAGTGGAGATTAAGGAGAGAGTAATAATACATGTTCTATAGGTGGTTAATTAATGACAACTTAGCCGATGCAAAACAAAATTTGTAATGATTGCTCTACGTTAACATAGAAAATGCAAGGCTTTGGCGTTATTAGGAAAGTTTTCCAATTACCTTGAAGATACTTCAAACTCATCAACTGTCTGCAGGTATTGTTTGGCGCATGAGATAGAAATATGCGTTAATTTAGTAGCACTTCCGGAGACTTTCCTATTCGCAAAAAAGACGGCACTTCATTGACTTGATACGTAAATAATTACTGAGAATTCACCGGATTCCAACAAAGCAACCACATTGTTAAAAACGGCAATCCGACTTTATAATTAGGAAAAAACAAACCTAAACCACAAAACTACTCTGTGTCATTATCGGTCCTTTGTATACGATCCTTTGATTCAATTGTGTTTATGTGCCTATTATTAAGGCAGCGAATTCCAAGTTAGCACTTACATAGGCTTTTCGTCCACTTTCAGGCATTAGCGATAGCTGGTCTACGTCCAATCAAACGACCTTAGTAATAGAAATAAATATAATGCACCCATTTTCGAAGGGAAACGTCTCCCTGAACGACAGTGATCCATTGCACGATCCCCTGATCGATCCCAATTATTATGCAGCTCCGGAAGACGTCGACATGGTTATAGAAGGTACGAAATTTCATATTATTTAAGAATTTAAGGACTAATCCTGAATTATCCCGCGAGCAGGCATCCATCGAGCCCTGGAGTTCATGAACACGACGACGATGCGGTCCTTAGGCCCGAACATGATTCTGAAGTACACAGATGAGTGCGGAGATTTAACAAGAGGGGACGATTTCTGGAGATGTTCCATAAAACGCAGTACTTCGACTTTAAGTCATTACTGCGGATCCGCTAGTATGGGACTGGTGGTTGATGAGCGACTGAAGGTATATGGGGTGAATAATTTACGTGTGATAGACGGCAGCATCTTACCAGTGACTATTTCCGGTCACCTCATGTCCCCTTGCAATATGATTGGGGAGAAGGGCGCCGCCATCATCAGAAGCGATTGGGCGCAATCACCGACGTAAACATGTTTTCTAACGAATTCTAATCAGAAATGTTGCAAGAAACAAACATGATGTTGTGCAAACGCCACCTCCATTCAATCTAATAAAATTAATAAATGTAAGTCTTCGACGTATTATTCAAAGCGATTCTCCATACTATAGAAACTCATTGTTGGTCACTCTTCAAAGTGGAAACATATCGAAAATGGTCGTATCGATGAGGCATCCAAGGATTTAATTCGACGAATGATTTACGACATGCATAAAGAAAATAAAGAAATCATTCAATCCAAATTGCAAGGCTTATTCTTAACCATTCAAAATGAATTGGTTCATATATACTTAAAAACTAAATGATCAAAACTTCGATTTAGGACCGTTTCTGGGGATGAAAATGACCAGATGTTATGCTTTACATTTTTTCTTTTGTTATGGTTCACTATTCAGTACGTTTTTGTTTAATTCTAAGTATACATTATGATTGAATGTATTGGTGAAGGTGGTAGGAAAGTTTGTTTCCACCAATTGATAATTTCCACTACTACTTTCGACTGTTCTAGTGTAGTTTTTTTGACATCCTGTTATAAAGTCAATTCAAATCCATTAGCACATTTGTTACGAAAAAAGTCACGTTTCCAACATAGGCAGAAGCACAAAAAAACCCGCGTACCCATCAATTAAATCATTTTTTTTTTGTCTAAATTTCTTAACGAAATATGAATTTTTATCTCATAACAGGTTTCCACAATTCTATCACCTTCAACATTTTAACGTACGTGAACGTGAACTTCGTGTAAAAGTTAGAAATTTCTTCAACTCGCGTCATCATGCTAATTCGTCGCCTAACTAACCTTCGAGCATTAATAATTCCATTTTCTTTAATAAGATTTGTGAAACTAATTCGTTACAAACGACGGTGGCATCATTGTTTACGCCTTATTATTTAATACATTATTTGTGAATATTCATTGTATTAACGCGTCATTAAACCACAACTAATTAGAATAACGAGGGTTATAAATAATACAGTGCGTATTACAAAACGTGACGATGACAGTTATATACTAATTGTGCAATTAATATATGCATGGTAAATAGTAAAAAAGGAATGAGGGGAACTTGAGAACAGGATTCAAAGTCAAAGCAAGTAGAAAGCTGGGAATTTCAAGCTACCTAATTTTATAATGGATTTTACAGTATTTGTATACCAGATTTTTTTAAAGCAGAATACTAAGTGCATGAGCAATTTAAGGATACGTTACAACAGCTATTAAAATGCATAATTAGCCTTAGTTACGTTACTAAAATGTACAAAATTAAAGGTTAAATAAATCACAAGCCCCCCCTCCCTACAAATTCACTCATGGTAATATTTAGAGGGGTGTATAATAGTTACATAATAATGTAAATGTATACTGAGTGTTCAAAAGGGGGAAACACAAAAATCCCCATCTCCAATACAATTAAATAGTTTAAGTAAATGTACCAATAATAAAATAAATAAGGTGTTTATCGTGTAATAAATCATATACACTAGATACTAGATTTATATTTTTACCCCTTATTGACTTTATTATTGACTCATTTATTATTTTTGTCTAGAAGGTGGCCGCCTTTGACCGAATGGCCGCTTTTGCGGCCTATATGGAATTATTGTTACTTACATTTTCTCTCAAGGATACAACAAGGAGATGCAACAAGAAGAGATCGAAGCAACACGTCAAGTCGTATCCAATATATACCAAAATTGTGGGTAATTGGAAACCAATTGCAAGCAAAAACAAAGAGCGTAATCCCTTGACTTCCGATTAAGTGTTAACATAAGCAGACCTAACAAAGTATCAATCGCGGTTATTTAAATGATATTTGGTTAGAACGTCTTGAGGCTGAGCGTGGCGTTGAGGATGCGTTACTAAATGGGAAATTCCAAAAAAACAATTTTTCCCGCTACTCCAACTAGGGAATATCTTACATTGATTAATACGAAGCGAAACCGGCACGGGCAGTCAATGGCTCGCATGACCCTGAATATTACCAGAAGAAGTTCAAGTGTATCAACGATTCAGCGGTTTCCGAAAGAAAACAAAACCATCGGATTTAAAAACAAAGAGCAACGCAGACGATGGGCGGAATGTTAAATAGAAAGAAACTTGTAAACGTAAACTTAGTCTCTGGTGGGCGTTTAGACGAAGGACTTTTGTCCTTAGGGAAAAAATAGAAATGGCGTTGTTTAATTCCAAAATAAAGGCAAGAAGAGTTATTGGCACTGGAAGGATAATGTTAACATAAAAAGGAGTTCAGGTGTGTCAGGAATGTTTTTGGATGTTGAATACACCTAGTCCTTTAAGTAACCGCAATAACAAAGTTCCAGAGAATTTAGGTATGGTGAACGAGGAGGCCACGAAATTATACCAGGTAATTCAAATTCAAATATTTAAAAAGAATCACAGGCTAAATTTTGACATGAAAAACATGAATTAAAAAGTGTAAAATTACATCAACAACACAGAAAAAATTACTGCGACACACATATTTTTGCGAAACAAATATTTCTAAAATGGTAGGACAATTGGGGATTTTTTCATCATAGCAGGTGAGTATCCTTTGGTCTAAATTTTCTTGACGGGGGCCTTTACATAACACCCCGTATATACATATAACCTTTCGAACGGAGGATTGTATCGGCATATAGGAACCCCAAAACGAAAATCTGTATTGAAATCAATACAGACTATATAGTCAAGCTACTCTCCACCACATTTCTAGCGAAATAAGCCTAAGAATCAGTGATATTCCAAAATCTATCAGCATTCCCAAGCAACTATTAGTTTTCCTAGACGGTAATTTCATAAGGTGTAATTACCATACAATTAGCCCGCTGTTATTACGGCTCCGCTCAAAAATCCAAAATTCTTTGAAAAACCATTTAACTACGCGTTCCTTTCCTCTCTTTTCCCAACTTTGCCTCTTCTCGCGCCGCACTTGACCGGTCCGTAGGGAAACCCAAGCGACCAAACCGGAAAAATCCCCGCGTGAATATAAAAACGGACGGGCTCGCGTTCTTCGGCATCACTCGCCAAAGTTAGGCGACATAACAACAACAACAACAAACAAAAATGTTTAACAAGTCGACGTTGTTGTTGCTGCTCGCAGTCGTAGCGTCGAAAGTGGACTCGTACGCTCACCACCACGAGCATGGCTACAAGAAGTACACCCCCTTCGACATGGTGGAGGACTACGTGAACCAATTCAAATCGAGACTGGACGAGTTGTACCAATCCGCCGAGGGGTACAAATTCACCGAGGACTCGAGGAGCAATTCGCTGGTGGAGGAGCAACATGAAGAGGCGAAAGAACTAGCCGGTGAGTTCAATTTAAAGAAAAAAAATCGATCAGTTGAGTCATGGCATTCTTAGCACTCGTTTGCTTTGAAACTAGAAAGAGTTCTAACCTCTGGAATCGCTACACCTCCGTTTTTCACTTCTGTAACTCTATGTCTTTAGGCGCTCCTGAATACGACTTCATCGTCATCGGAGCCGGCACTTCTGGTTCCGTGGTGGCCAGCAGGTTATCGGAAGAGCCCAAATGGAAGGTCCTGCTACTGGAAGCTGGCACTTACACCGACGAGATCACGGACATTCCGTCGCTCCATTCCCGCCTGATCAACAGCCCCTACGCTTGGGGATATTACACTGTACCTCAGAACACCACATGCTTAGGTAAGAAACATACACCATAAATTAATCATGAAACGTTTTACCAACGATCATTGATTTTCGTTTAGGTATGGAAGACCAAAAGTGTCTGATAAAGAAGGGTAAAGCCTTCGGTGGCGACACGGCTGTAAATGAGATGCTCTTTACCCGAGGACACCCCAAGGATTACGACATCTGGGCCGACAGCGGCTTGAAGGGCTGGTGCTGGGAAAGTCTGGAGCCTTACTTCAAGAAGATTGAAACCGCTCACCTCACCCACATGGATAAGAAGTATCGTCACTACGGTAAGCAAGTAAAAAAACTTAGAGGAAAGGACAGATAGAAAGACGAACGACGCAGAGACGCGTTTAAGGTAGCCCAATCCTATTGCTCCACTGATTGGGCTGATGATGGGCACAAACTGTTTCCTACATTAGCCTGCCAAGAGGTAGGAAGAAGTAAAAACTCGCTGTTATTGCTCCGCAAGCTATGCGCCGAAAATGATTGACGATCCCATTTCAGTTTAGCTTTTCCTCTAGTATTACTACTTAATTTCCTTATTAGAACTTAATAATATGTTTCACTTTTTTGTTATTGTTGTTGTAAGTGTTCCTTTAAACAAATTTCGCAGGAGGTCCGATCCACTTGGAGAACTTCGATTTCAAGACGAAGACCGCCGAACACCTCCTCGACACTTGCCACGAGCACTACAAGGTAATCGACTACAACGGCAAAGAACGCGTCGGTTTCGGCGTCCCCCAGGTCATCTCCAAGGAGGGCAAGAGGTACAGCGTGGCAAAGGCCTACCTCGAGAACGCTCTCAAAAGGGACAACCTCAAGCTCGAGCTCGACAGCAGGGTCGTGAAGGTGATCATCGGCGAGCACACGAAGGAGGCGATGGGCGTCAAGTACGTCCACGAGGACAAGGTGCACTTCGCCAAGGCGAAGAAGGAGATCATCCTGGCCGCCGGCGCCGTCAACTCGCCGCAGATCCTGCTCCTGTCCGGCGTCGGCCCTAAGGAGGAGCTCAAGCACCTCGAAATCCCGCCAATCGTCGATCTCATGGTCGGACACCAGCTTAAAGATCACATCTCGTACACCCTCAAGTTCCTCTACAACATCACCAACGATCATTACTCCTACGGGAACCACAAGGAGGACCTGGTCAACTACCTCAAGGATAACTCTGGACCGTTGACCACCAACGGGTTGGAGCTGGTCGGGTTCCTCAAGACGAAATTCGCCAAGGAACACGCCGACTATCCAGACATCCAACTGCTGGTGAGGAGAGAGCAGTACAAGCCAGGTGGGTAGTTTTGGTTGAAAATATTACGGGAGCTTTTTGGATGAAAGGTAAAAGGTCTCACTGTTTCATTCCCTCGAAACTTTCCAGACTGCAACTACTGGCACAAGTCCATGGACCACTCGAGCCACCCTGTCGACCACCACTGCGAGCACGCGAACCGCCTCTCGATCGAGGTGATCCTCCTCCACCCGAAGTCTTCCGGCTACCTGAAGCTCGTGGACAAGGACCCCTTCCGCCAGCCGCTGATCAACCCCTACGGCCTCTCCGACGAGGAGGAGCAGGACATCGAGACCCTAGTCGCCGGCGTCCACGAGGCCCTCAAGTTCGTCGAGGGCACGCCCCTGCAGAAGATCGGCCTCAAGCTCGAGGAGGAGCACATGCCGAAGTGCGACTCGAAACACCACGGGGACGAGTACTGGAAGTGCATCATCAGGTGAGCGACGGATAGTCAGAGGGTAGCAATTATGGCAAGGAGAATAAATTTGGGTATATATTATTAATCTTGATGCAGTTGAGAGTCCATACTAACTGAATGGTGTACCGTTGGTAACACCAAGATACAATTGAAGTCCATCAGAAGGATTTCATCACAGTATATTTATTTTTCACAATCTTCAAATCTGCATTTGCAAAAACTTTTTCCTCTTTACTATGGTAATAACACAACTATAGAATTTGGAATATGGTTTTCTGTGGACTGTGGACTTTTATTCGCATGTTAATTAAACGTTGTTACTTTTTAGACACTCGAGCGTATACAGAGGTGACATCACAGGCACGGCCAAAATGGGCTTCGAAACCGAAAAATTGGCTGTAGTCGATGAGAAACTCCGCGTCCTAGGCGTACATAAGCTTAGGGTAGCCGATGCCAGTGTCATCCCTGTGACCATATCCGGAAATGTGATGGCACCCGAAATCGTCATAGGAGAGAAGGCAGCCGATATCATTAAGCACGAATGGCTGTAAATTAAATGTTTCCTCGTAACTAGTAAGCCATGCATGTCACTGCGAAGACGAAATTCAATAAGGACTGTTCTCTAGAAAACTAGGTTAGTAGTGATAGTTTTATAGTTTTTTAAATGTAAACCTAAGCGCCAATAAAACTTATAAGTGTATATCAGTACTTTTTCTTCCTTTAAAATTCCCTATGAAAGTCAGTTCAGCATAAGTACCCGATGCTAAGGTGCTCTAGCACCAATATCCCAGAGTAATAAGTAATACACAGTTGTACTTCTTCTTTAGGCTCATAGTGCCCAAAAAACAAAAGTAAACAACAATTGAGCTAAAGGAATTTTTATTGGACCCCTAAGAATAACCAAACCAGAAAATGCTACTAAATTGATAGGTGCGTTTCCTAAAATATAAGCTGTATGCGAAAACATTCCCTTTGTATCGTTTTGTATCGGTCTGAATCGATTTTGTGCATTATTTCATCAATTTCTACCATAATACCAGATACCATTTGAATTCCACGCGCCTTCTCATGCTAATTCGGAATCGATTCAGAACGAATGCCGGGACAGACCGAAGTTCCATCAAACTTTCCCGTTCCATGTTCACCTTCCACGTTCTATGAACATTATGTCAAATGGTTTTCCCACTGCGTCCGTCACGTATTCATCACGAACGTACGTCCCGGGTACTTTGTACGTCGACGAGACGCCTACACCAGGCGAGGCATGTCGCAGCTCGCGCCTTCTCGAGCGTGTCGGATGAGTGATTTGGGTGGTACGGGCCAAAATATTCTTTTTCATATTTTATAGCCGAGCGTAGGAGTTTTTCCATGTTTTTAACGAACACTCGTAATCAGTAGTTTGTCCAGGCCGAAAATAGTGTTAGCAGTACAACAAACGTAAGTAGAACGTTATTTCTTGGAGAATATGTCAACATAACCTTTGTTTGATTCTGGTGTTATCTGGTGAAACTATAAAAGGTGGAAAGGGGGTCTGGAAATGAAGTTCATGGGTTTCGGGGCGTTTTAATGAGCGTGGTATTTTTCATGGATGTAATAGACGTAGTTTATGTACCTTCAAAATCGAAATGTTCAATTGTACCAAAGTGCTGATTTCAGCTTTTCCAATGTTACTTGATGCATGTTTACTTTTGACTTATTAGAAGATTAGTTGCAGTTTTGGGCTACTATGTTACATTTCTATATTGTAAGGTGTTAATAAGGGTATTTATCAACTAACAAAATTGCAATTGGGATCAAAGTGATTACCTGTCGAGATGGAAAGCACTAATTAAATGTTAAAGGTCACTTCTATAAAATGGCACATTTTAATTCCCCAAAATGATTAGTAGCACTGTGACTATCTCACCAATCTTCATTTGAATGCCCCAAATTATTCTTGAATTAGGTAACTAAATTATATAGAAATTAGTATAGAAGTGAGAAGGAAACCGGGCCTTGGAACTGATTATAGAAAGCTTTAATATGACAACGCACTAAATAATAAGCCATTTGTTTTATGCTTTTACCTATCAATTCATAAAGCAGGTATTATGTAAGCCTCTAGTACTTCAATAAAGTGGAAGTGCTTAGCCCATTCTCCTTCACTGTATAATTGTCAATCACTCAAAATTTAATGTCACCCATTTATACCATAAAATAGAATACAATACTACATCCATTTCAAATTATTAATATGTAACACTCTATTGTGCCAGAATACCCTGTTTTCCCCAAAGCAATATGGTAACTGCATTTTCCATATTATTTATAAGAAGCCTCTTCTCCTATAGCATGTAAATGACTTCAGGTTCCTTTGTTAGAATACACGATCGATTCGTTATATATTTGGTTGTAGATGACTGACACTAGTGATCTAGATAGGCAAATTGAGCAGTTGAAACGATGTGAAATAATCAAGGAGGGAGAAGTTAAGGCGTTATGTGCGAAGGCCAGGGAAATACTAGTTGAAGAGAGTAATGTGCAACGAGTGGACTCCCCTGTGACGGTAAAGAAAATATGACAAAATGGCATTTTCATACTTATTAGTATCATTGTAGGTGTGTGGTGATATCCATGGGCAGTTTTACGATTTAAAAGAACTTTTCAAAGTAGGCGGTGATGTTCCAGAAACTAATTATTTATTCATGGGCGATTTCGTAGATAGGGGATTTTATAGTGTAGAAACATTTTTGTTACTTTTAGCACTTAAGGTGAGTTAATACTTTCTCAACACAGCATCTTGTTACATTATACGTTATTCAGGTTAGATATCCAGATCGCATAACTCTGATCAGAGGTAATCACGAATCTCGGCAGATCACACAAGTTTACGGCTTCTATGACGAGTGCTTGAGGAAGTATGGCTCGATCACCGTCTGGAGATACTGCACAGAGATCTTCGATTACCTCTCCCTATCAGCGATAATAGATGGAAAAATATTCTGTGTACATGGCGGTCTTTCCCCTTCCATACAGACCTTGGATCAAATCAGACTTATTGATAGGAAACAAGAGGTTCCTCACGATGGACCAATGTGTGACTTGTTGTGGAGTGATCCGGAAGGTAAGCGATATTCGACTTCGAATCTTCATTTGTAATTTTTCTTTTATTTGAAAGACACGCAAGGATGGGGAGTTTCACCTCGTGGGGCCGGTTATCTGTTCGGTTCTGATGTCGTAGCACAATTTAATGCTGCCAATGATATCGACATGATCTGTCGGGCACACCAGCTCGTCATGGAAGGGTATAAATGGCACTTTAATGAGACTGTTCTTACTGTGTGGTCTGCTCCGAATTACTGCTATCGGTAAGAGACTTTTATAGGCAATTTATTAGGTAATTGCAATGCTGCCTAGAAAATTAAAATTATTTGGGCACACAAGCATCATAATGCGAGAAAAGAGTGCAAAATGTATGTTAGATAAACAAGAATAATGGTAAACGATTATGAAAAACCATTGATGGCTTGAATGCTAATACAAAAGAATTAAGAGTATAGAAATCTACTAACAGAGCTTATGAATTGTAACGAATGTTTTCTAACTATGGTTGGAAATAGAAATACTGACTTTCCTACATTATTACAAGACAAACAAGTGAAATGCTTAAATTTTAGCTGGAAGTTAATAAAAATTACTGCATTTATGTAACAAAAATGTGTACAGTTTCTGTATCAAAAATGCTGGGTTATCATTACCATGAGTTTTACTTCGGTCATTTTAAATTTGGTTTATCCTTGTAGTTGTGGTAATGTGGCAGCAATACTTGAACTCAATGAACACCTCCAAAGAGACTTTACCATTTTCGAGGCAGCACCTCAAGAGACAAGAGGTATACCTTCGAAAAAACCTCAGGCAGACTACTTCTTGTAGAATTAAGTGTAATAAATTATTTTTTTTATTATTATTATTGTGCATATACTCCTTTAAAAGTAAAGTTTCCCTTGTGTGTACATTATGTTAAGTTGTATTTTAGGTCTGATAGATTCCGTTATCTTTAATTGCGGCTTATCAAATCATTGGGGGTTTTTGTTACTAATCTGAGGTTTGTGGATCTTCCATCAGTATTAGAACTGGAAAAGGTTTGATAAGCTACGAAATACTTTTTCAGATTATAGTTGGTAATACTTTGTCTAATTTCTAGAATTGTATGAAATATGAATGGTAACAACTCGGATCTATTGGTTTTTCAAGTAAATTTTTATACCAGTTAAATCCCAGTAGATCACAGAACTTCATGTAGTTGTTTCGTCTTATATTGATACAAGCAGCCAATTTTTTATAGATTGATAAATTTTATCAATATTATTAAAAACTAATAGATTGAGTTAATTACTTCGAGAATCTCTGGCCATTATGGAAATGTCACTTAACTAAATTATGAACAGGGTAGATATTTTACTAAACATTCACATTCAAAATATTTCAACATTCAATTTCGACTCTCTTGAACATATAATTGAAGGCACATTTATGATATATGATGATAAAACACTCCTTTTTTCGGGCTCGCTATAGGAATTGCATGCTAGAAACTGAAGTTTATAATTGTCTTTCTGTAATTTGTGAATTTAGAGCGATAAGCGTCCTTTTGAAAAGTGAATATGAATAAAGTATATCATTGATATGTGCTTTCAGTTTAAAAGAAAGTCGAAAATTCAGACATCGTTAACAGGTTAATTCAAATTAGTATTCTGTTAAGTGACATTTTTTAAAAATATTTTCATTTGGAGAGGTCGGATAGTAGAAAATTGAAAAGCTTAAATTGTTTTATAGTTCATTGTCTTACAAGTTCGCCTATCCTTTTCTTCATGTACATTTACACATAATATTGTATTATTGATTTAAATTGACTGCCAAGAATAAATTTTTACCGATTAATTTCGTTTTGATGTACTGGACAGACTTGTGTAATATTTTCCTACTGAGACGCACCTCCAACGTTTTACTGACTTACGGTATATCAAAATAGAGGAAATAAAACAAAGTGTAAAAACTAATTCGGCACTTGCAAATTAGTAGGTGTGTCCTGTAAAATAACAACATCTGAATTACATACTAACAGCAACTTTAATGATAAAATTATGCCTGACACCCAGTAAGGTGTCAAAACAACGATACTACATATAAATCTCAATTTAAAACACTTTAATTTTTAAAACATAATAAATACAGTTAATTACTTGAAGCTGCAATCCGAGGGCTGGCATTGATAGGCTGGGAGTTAGTGTGCTTGTCCATGTCAGTGCCGCAGTCGCTCCTCAGCTCGGAGAAGCAATTCGTGCACACCCTCACCGGATTGTAGAGGTGTTCGTCCGGCAGGGGAGTACTGTTCTCCGAACAGTCCGCGCAGAATATTCTGCCGCATTTCCTACAACACACCAAGGATTAAGTGCCCACAGGAACATGTGTTAGATTCGAGATGAGTGTACTGTTTTCACCAACCTACAATGGTGCCTCCTGCGACCCAACCAGAACTCCGTGCTGCAACCGGTGCACTTGTTCACCGCGTGGTCCGGTACCCACAACGTCCTCTGGCAGTCGGACAAGGCACCCTCTTCGATCGCCACCCAAGACAAGTCTGAACGCAATGATTCGCCTGCGACTGAAGCCTGGCCTTCGCCTGTGCTACACTGTGACCCCACCGAACTCTAAACATTGAAAAATTGGTAAAAAATGTAATTTTGGAGATGAAGGTATTTTAATAGAGATTAAGATGGAAAATTAGGGTTGAACTGAAACTTACATTGTCATCTGGTCTCTCATATTCCGTCTGATTACATCTATGGCAAGTCTGTTTGATGAGACTTTGCCTGGCGATGTGTAGTTCTTTTTCCAATAATTCGACTTTCCTCTGAAACCATTCCAAATAAAAATCTGCTCGAAATAAAGAATCCATGTAGATTACCTGGTGCTCATCCATTATCTGATTTAACCTTTCCTGAATGACTGACCTCACCGTCACTAAACCGTCCTCACCAAGAGGATGCTGGTAAATGTAAAAATTCTTGTTTTGTGTCAAATTGTACATGTTATCCCATCCGTTGGCGCTGTTTGTGCTCGAACATCTCGTTCGCCGTTCACAGATGTCTGGGCTGAAAAACAAATATTTGATCAAGTAATGTAAACCAAAAATTACTTGTAGGAAGTGTAAGTAAATCAAAACTACAAATAGAATTCACAACTGTGAGCGATAGAAAACAAATGTAAAACAATAGAGGAATTCAGAAGTGAACTGAATTAAAGAAGGCAGCAGATAAAGAAATAAAAGTAGTTTAACTTACCCAGGAACATTTTCCGCTACAATAGTGTCAGTACTACTTTCAACAGTCCTTTCTAATCCTAAAAAAGGCTCTAAATCAGAGGCACTGTCACCGTTAAGTCTATCACAACTATCCCTCCTGTCATTCTTTTCCAAAATCCTCCTAACGTCGCCATTTTGCGAAATCCTCAAACTATCACCACTGTTTGCACTCGTCATATTATCCAAGTCACTAGAAATTTTATTAATCTCACTTACTATCACATTTTCGACGGAGAAACTCGTCTCCTTTTCACATTCGTCGACGGTCCCATTGTCACAATCACGTTCCGCAAGTCCGTTCTCGGCCGACACGCCATTCGACAGCGTCTCGGCCTTCGCGACCGGCGGTGGGGGCGGCGGTTCCCCGAAATCTATTTGTTCTAATTTCGAGATTTGATCATCTACGTTGTCAGAAATGTTCTTGAAAATGCAATCCTGATTACACTCGCTGTCTTCCAGGTCATTTGGAAAGCAGCTTGGCTGGCTAGTAGGAAGCATCTCGGACGTCTTCAGGACACTTTCGGATTGAGGGTCTTTCTGGGACAGCATGCCCAGTTTCCTGTAAAAACAATTTTACAATAAATATTTCCTGAAAATTACTATGAAAAATCTTAATTCAGACAACACAGGTATAACTAATGAAACAAGTAACAGGTAAAATTAGAAGTCACTAAAAAATTTCTTAACCCAGCACTGATAGAGGTATCACCCCAGCATTACATTACAGACCCTCGGTGATCTAATGGTAAATTTAAGGGCCTTAAAGTGTCAAAGATGCCAAATATTGGATTCAATGTATTACCGACACTCAATCAGTTCACACAGCAACCTCCTGCCAATCCATTTTATCACATTATAGCAACCTAATTAATTATAACAATTTTATTTCGATATGTTAAAAATCATTTTCAACAGTTATTCACTTACGGTTCGGAATTAATGCTTGGATCGCTGCTCCGCCTGTAGGAACTGACGCACACCTCTCCGTCGTTTATAAGGTCGCCGTACGACCTCGTCTTCGTCATGTACAGGTTCGAAGATTCCGGTAATTTCGGCTGATAGTCTGACTTGCTTTCCAGGTTGAAATTCGACTCGACGGAACCGAGGTACACCTCCGTCCACAGCTGGAGGTCTTTGATGTTACACTGGGGCCACAGAACCTGAGAGAAGTTTAAAGTTCCATTAGCACTTACCTATTACATTAATAAAATTGTTCTATGTACTTAATAATTGAGGAGGATTTCAGTATAAAAATATGTAATTGATAATAAGGGAGATTTTACTTTTTCCCCGGAAGTGGTGACGGTAGCGTACAGGTGATTCCGGAAACACGGCGATTTTAAGAAATCCCACACAGAGAATGTCTTGCCGTAGACTAATTTTGTCCTTTGTTTTTGTGTGTTACACAAGAAGGTGCCAAATAAGTTGGCGTAAGTATGCTGCACAAGTTTCACCTGAAGGAAAACAGAACATTAATACAGCAATCAAAAATAAATAGCAGTAAACAAATTTGAAGCATATAATCGGACAAACCACTTACCAAATATGTTTGTGAAAATTCAAATGCGCATGGAAACTGAAGCAAAAGCTGATGGACGCAGTCCAACCATTGCAAGAACACCGGACACCTTTCATTAGAATCGTCACTGCCCAAAGAGTTGCCACAGCGGTCAGCAAACTTGTGACCGAAGGCCAACCACTCACGTTCGACTAATATTTGAAAACCCTGAAAAGGTAATCAGATCTGAGAACATCCAACAAAATAATGATCAATTTCAAAAATGTATTACCAAATAAAAGTAAAACAAATTATTGTATTACCAAATTAGTATTACCAAATAAAACAAGCAAATTGTGTAAGTTGTGTAAAAACCCACTAAACAATAAACTTATTACGATTTTGTCATTTTTTTTAAATTATCTAAAATGCAATTCAATTCTTCACTAATTACTTTATAAAAAACTTCATATTTCATTTCTTACCCTTTCTTTAACAAGCAAACATTCAAAATGACACATAAGTGTAAGTCTAACATTATATTATAGGACTAAGTAGACTGTAAGTAAATAAATAAAATTAAGTACTATGTACCAATAATGTCAAAAAAATCAAACCTCTACTGTTCGATAGTACGGGTCCAGCAACAACTCGGCCAAAGAGACAATCTGGGGCGTCCTATCCCAGCCATCTGAGCAATGTACCAAAACTGGCCGACCATCACGTTCGACGGCAGCAACTAGCGTAACTGCAGCCTTCATCACGCCCGACATGTGCAGAAGCCAACGGGTACCTTCCAATTGGCTTAACCAACTAAACAATTGAACCACAAGAAAAAAACAGTGTTTTAGACTTCAACTGAATTGCTACTCACTTGGGATGTTCTGCAGAAGAAGAGTAGAGCAATCTGAGCGCGTGGAAACTCTTCCGGATGGAATGTATGTTGGCGAGGTTCATAAACTCAATTTCGCAGTTCGGATAATACTCAGGACACTCGCAGCCGCCACCTCTGGCTCGATTCGCGATCGCCATTGTGTAAGACCTTGCGTCCATTATCAACACCTGTACAAAATCAAGAATAGAACGAATAAAAAATATAGTGTTTTTAATAATAGTATCCTTAACATTACAAACACTGACCTTTTTCCCCTGTGGGCTCTGGTTGGTGATCTGTAGTGACTCGTCCGACTGATAGGAACCAGGTGAGTGAGACAAGTTTGACTCTTTATCGTAATTAATCTTGACGTTACTATCGAAGCTGCAAGCATCAGATATTGCCTTCAATAGATCTTCATCTTCACCTGACCTCCAACCTAACCAACCGACCTCGGGCTGGCTAGAACGCACTATAACAGCTCCATTTCTACTGTGCCTAACAAAAAAAATAGGTACTTATTTAGACCAAAGTTGCGAATCCAGAAATCGGTAAGGGATAACATTTTGCCTCGATTAATATTCTTCATGTAGAAGAGGAATAAGAAATGTTTTCATTGAGAGAAACAAGACTTCAAATATAATGAGCTATGAGCATAGCTATCAATAGCTATGGCATTAATATCCTAGAAAAGTCTTACATGAACATAATTTACCTCCAAACAACAGCTGGAATCCTCCGGGAGCTGCGGAATTTGGCAACCATCTCAAGCATATCATCGTTAATACAAGAAGGAACTATCAAGTAGGGTGGATAAGAGGGACAGAACTTATAATTCTCATTGACCTTTGAGATTCGCCACGAATGCCCCTGGAACTGAAGTCGACTCATCTGAAAAATATTTACAACTTAACACATTCCATAGGGATGAGACAACAAACCCCCTACCTCATTTTCGAAAGTAACTTTATCAAAACCGTGCTTCTGATTGTCCAGTCTGGCGTTGGCCTCCTCGCCGCCCTTTTCTCTGGACCAAATGCAATGGTAAAAAGCAAAGAGTTGTTCAAAGGTCACAACCGGTTCTGCCGCACTCACTAGGATGTCATAGTACTCGAGATACTTGTCGCTTTCAATCATGATCCTGAAAAACAGCAAAACAAATGAACCATGCTTTGAATATAACAGATATCTGCCTCGTTAGTAATACAATCACAAGTGACTGATATCATCAAATCGATGATGAGAAAGGACCGCGCGTCTTCTCGCTGCCGCAAGTTGGCAATTTTAGAAAATTCCTATATCTATTAAACCTTAATATTGCCTTACTTGTAAGTCCTAGCGTCCTTACATCCGATATGAAGCTGAAACATCTCCTTCTGCTCGACGGTCTCGATCATACCCTTCGGGATGTGATACTGAGTTCCTCTGGCCTGCAGGAATAAGCGGTAATTGGTCAGGATCAGAGGTCCGTCCACAGTCGAGCCGGAGTACTGGACTGTCTCGCCAGTCAGCAACTCAAATGGAACAGAGGTCTTTGGACCTAACGGATACATGTGGATGGATTTGATGTGACACATCGAATTAGGTTGATCGCTTGAATCCATTTTCCTGAAAAAAAGGTCACTTTAAAAAATATTAGGTGTTGTTTTGGAAAAAAGTATCAGATAAGATAAGGCTGCATCGATAGAACAATCTCCAGAGATAAGAAAATATAAATATTGAATACTAAGACTTGTTAGGGCAATTAAATTGCGTAAAAAAATCGTAATGTAAGAAAAATGTGCCATTACATAATGCCTGTTAGAAAACCTCTTAATAAGGCCACCTGGTTTTATCGTGAATGAAGTTTCCAGTTTCAATGCAAAATAATAAATATTTTTGCTCATAACTGACCTGTCCAATTAAAAATGAAAGCCAAACTGTACACATACTATATTTATTTTACTTATTGATGAGGCCAATAAACCATGGTTCAAAATTATATACTGTCAATAAACAAAACCTAGCTAGCGTTTCTACTCGTAAAATGTTGTGTAATTCCAATACAACAAGTACATACTTATTATGTCCCACAAATGTGAGTAAACATTGTTTACTGTTTTCAGTTATCAATCATTTACCGAAATCAATATATCAATGAACATAAATATTTCTGAAGAGGTCAAACACCCGTAATTATCATTTTTGAGGGAAAGGTCTTGTTTTTCAAGTTTCAAACCAAATGAATTTTGGAACTGTGATCTCAGGGGTAACAAATTTGGCCGATATAGTAGGCGCATGAAAAATATAATCTTTGAATTTTAATTTCAATTGCTGGCTCATCATAACATACACATTCCCAACGCTGTTGTTTGAATGTATTGCCTCAAAGTCCAAAGGTCGGAATTTTATGTCTTATTGTTCGATTAAAGATTACAAATGCAAAAAGTTTGTAGGTATGCATGTATGAAATTTTGATTTAACTTTTTCGAAGATTCCATTGGCCTTAATCAAAACAAACATTTATAGTACTAATTTATGGTTAAATTTTACTCCAAATGTTAAAAATAGAAGCACAATGTTTTCAAATTAAGAGAACTAAAGTATTCTGAATAATTTTTTCGCTGTATTACGAACAACTTATGAATTTCTGATATATCATCCATATTACGAAACCTATTAATATTTAGTAGCGAGTTCATTAAACATTAATTAGGATTGTTACATAACACAGCATTAATTGAATATTTTGTAAATAGGCTTTAATTAAAACATGTTTGTGTTTTTCCTTATTCAATTTGATAAGCTTTCATGGATTTGCTTCCCTTCAATGTAAATTTGTGGTATCTTTATAGGATGAGGCCAACTAAATTCAATCCTAATATTGATCTATTTAAGCATCAACATTAATTCAGAACAAAACCGGGCTTAATTGACCAAAACAGTTCCTGTTCTATTTTTAGTAAGGTATAATTACCTACACACGGAATAATTAAAACATAGATAAAGCAACAAATCTGGTACTCGTATTCCCTAAAAAATGAGTAAATATGTAAAACATAAGTTCATGTGACATCATGAGATGAAAGGTTCAATAACGCTGACTGAAAATATCTGTAAATAACCAAAAAGGTGCGAGAAAATTTAAAATCCGATAGTGTCATAGAGCAGTTTGTTTCTATATTTAGCTAATGTATACCATTCACTTACACTAATTAGTTTCTAATTGAGCTTGAATTCCTATTGGCCTCTGCAGGACTTTGAGTAAACATATTCTTTGTGAAGCCTGCTATTTTTATTACCTGAAATTTTCTCCATCTGAGATACACGCACACTTGAATTGTGATGAGGCCAAAAAGGACGTTAACTCGTGATTTAACTCTAAACAACTTTGACAAATGGAGCAGACCACTGGAGCGGTGTGTCAAGTCAAATTAATATCAAATGTAAAAACAACTGAACCGATTTCCATGTGATATTAATAGTGCACTGGAAACTATGAAAGCTGCAATTATTTTTTGAGTCGGTATTATTTTGAAGATATCTCAAAAATGATGTGGCGTGGTGTTACTGATTTTGAACAGTATTATTAAAAATGTGTACCAGTTCCTTCTAAACATTTTGCAAAAAATATTGTTCAAACATCAAAATAAAGAGACATGATCTCATACAGTAAATTCTGCAGTAAATACGGTATATTCTAATACAGTAAATCAAAAATGCAAATTATTCCTGTGCCCTTATGTATCAAAGTATGAGAATGAAGTACTATGGTCGTACTATAGTTGTAGTACATTTACATATTTTAGTAGGCATAATTTGTAAATTATATGTATATGTATAGGTGCAACACAGTGAACTTTAAGTTAATACAACTGCTCAATTATGCTGATTTTTTAAAGAAACGACTTTTATAGTGAAATTATAGCTTATAACTACATAGAGCCTATAATGTGTACAGAAAGCCCCAAAGAATTGGTCACTGGCAATAGCTGTAGCAATGAGTGAAAAGAAGAAACAGTCGTAGAATTAATGCTGTTTGTATTCCACTTTGTAGTATTCAAAACAATGAACATACATTCAAGAGCATTTAACTCAAAAGACCTCTTGGGTTTTTTTGGCACATCTTACTAAAGGAAATTAAGCACAGGTGTCTTTCAAATAATCGATTAGCGACACTGTTAAGTCTCCTCTCTTGGATAAATGGTAATATGTATGTTTGCTCAATAACGTTTGTCCTCCTTTCAAAACCTCAGCGCAATAAATTGGGCGGCGGGGAAAGCTCCCGAAACGCCAGGGCGTATATTATTTTTAGCGTGTGAATTGCAAAAACTCGACGATTTTTCTGGTAAACGACATACTTCGGATACCGACAAACGAAAACGAAATCGCGTCTCACATACACACAATGACGATCTGATGGACTTTTAATAATTACAGTCAAATGACGCCCAGATGTGCGACATTTCGGGTGTCGACGCGTCAGAGAAAGCGAATCCGTGAAAATTCGAACGACCCAATACCGCTCAATATCAGAATTAAGAGCGTCGAGTCGAACGAAAACGGGAATAAGACGGGATGAATCAAAAAAGAGGTAATACCGTGTGTCCTTCCTGAGGCCTTCTCACTAGTTCTCACTGACAACTGACAAACATATTGATGTGCTTTCTTGAGGAAAGCCGGACTACGATGCCTCTCGGCGTCGAGAGGGGACGTCTCCCTCAGACCGCAATCAACAGGGTTGGATAACTAGCAAGCGATAAGACGGACGAGAACTGACGATAGCGAACGTAAACCGTACAAATGTCGACCGAGCAGCCGATGTCAAAACGCAAAATGATATAGAAACCGATCCAGTCCGACGCCACTACGATTGTACTTACGGGGCGCGGCGGCAGCTCGACTCCCTGCGGATGAACGGTCTACGCTGGCGGATGGAACTATAACGCCATTACGTTCGCAATTGAAATGTAATTATTTTCGTAGTTTTACAACAATCAGTACAATCACATCAATTGGTCACGTCACTGCCACCTGCCATAGTACCACAAATGACGTTTCTAACGTCAAACTTGGCCCTGCCGCGGCTGCCACTTTGCCATTACTGCCATCTTCTAGTCGTAGAAAACATGCACTCTTGTGTTCTGTTATTGTGCATATGTTTTGTGGTTATGAGTGAGTTGGTGTACAGTTATGTTTAGTTAATTAGCGGCTTTTCCAACTTGGATAAGTACTACAGTAGAAATCCATTAAGACTTAGATGCATTAAACCGTAAGCAATCGCACAATTTCCAGTCTGTCAAAGATGACCGAAATCCCGTTAAAACCCAGCAACTTTTACAGAACAGTCTTCAACAAAGTAAATCCTAAATTCACTCTAAATTCTGATGCCTTTATCCAACTCCAATAAATATTTTGTAGTATGACAAGGACAAGGATGGTTTCATTACGGTAGGAGAGCTGAAAGAGCTAGTCGAGAGCCGTGAGTATGAACAAGACATCCCCCCATATGCAGTTAAGAGGATACATGAAATGCATGACAGCAACAACGATCAGAAATTGGACTATGACGAATTTTACGAGATGGTGACAAATCCAGCTTTGAGATATATCTTCGGACATTACTTTACTCGGTAAAATAATGCTTTAGGTATAGAGGCTTAAGCATAAGAGCCTTAAGAAATTAATATCTTGCTTACTACAACTAAGTTTCTTACCCAGTCACTAGTGGTGCTGAAGTATCAATTTACTATTACTACTATATTGGCTATTTACTACTTAACATTATTGCAGATATATAAACTGGATAATCCCTCGGAAACCATCCCCGCCATCGCACACTGTCACAGATGGCCTCTATGAGGAGGAGTACTCTTGCATACCACCTGCTGTCGGAATGGTAATAATCTCTCTGGTGCAGATCATATTTTTCTGTATAGATGAAGCTCAAGAAATGAATTCGACGAAGTACGCCTCGGGACCTATGGCGACAATATTTCTCTACGAACCAAGTAGAAGGCGGGAGGTTTGGCGGTACTTGACCTACATGTTCGTTCATATTGGGTAAGTGAATAGAATTAATACTTTATGAGAGTGCTAGCTGCAAAACCCGGGGTCGTCGGATTAGTTATATATTTCATGCTTAATGGAATGTAGACCCATCTGTATATCTTATATATGATGTTATACCATTAATGAATCGCCAATGCAATGAAGTATTTAAGTAAAACATGGATCAGAGTGAAAGGTTACTGAATTTTTAAAGTTCAGAGTTTATTTTATTATAGTTTTTATTATTCATATTATATTATATACTTGCTTACATTCGATATTTATAGTCTTAATCCTTTGGGCTATAAATGAATAAATTTTCGGGCGATTGAACTTCTACATATGCTGTGCACAATTAACATATTATATTCACATGTGTAAAAAGCATGATTATTTTAAATTGAGGCCACAGTATAAGAATGTTTGGCCTTACGCTTTGTTAATGGTAAAAACTTTAGTGAAAATGCCAATCGATTAGTCAAAATTAAAGGAACTCATGTTATGAACAGTTTTTCCTTTTTCATTTGCCCTCATTATACCATGATAATACTCTTCAGTGGTTAGTTGCAGTCTTGTGCCATTATGTGGTATTGATCGAATTGTAAATTTTCCCTCTATCTGGAATCATTCTGTGTCGGCAATTTTTTGTAAATGAAAAAGCATTAAGTCTTAACCAACCATTTAATGATGTTTATCACTCGTTATTTATATTTTTTAGTGTCTTTCATTTGATAATAAACCTATTGGTACAAATCCTGCTGGGAATCCCTTTGGAGATGGTTCATAAGTGGTGGCGTGTGTTGATCGTATATTTAGCTGGTGTCCTTGCTGGTTCTCTTGGCACATCTGTTGTAGACCCTACAGTTAAACTGGCTGGAGCTAGCGGCGGGGTTTACTCCTTAGTTACTGCCCATATTGCATCAATTATATTAGTAAGTTATTTCTAAGGTATATTCAGTATGTATTTTATTAAATCATAGTTATAACTTAGAAAAACTTCGATGTGATATTTCGACAAAATTAAAAGAATTATTACTCAATTTTCTCGGCTTACATTTCTTACATGTTAATAGCAATGACCAGAGATGTAATTACAATAAATCTTGAGAACTATAGTCAATGATTAAATTGTAAGTAATAACTGCTTTATGTATTAGAGTCTGATGAAATTAAAACATAGTTTTATCAATGTTTGATGGGTCAGTAAGAACAAGTCCACCCCATTCACCATATACAATGTTTCATGCTAATTTGTGTACCAGTTACCATATAATTAGTTTCCATAGTGTAACACAATAATTTACTTTAATTCATTTAATTACGTATTTCATAATTTGTGTTTACAGAATTGGAAGGAAATGTCCTACCCGATAGTCCAGCTATTCATCTTCATAATAGTCGCTGCTGTGGACATCGGTACTGCCATTTACAACCGATACGTCTTGGATATCAACGAACACATTGGCTATGCCGCCCATTTCGCGGGGGCTCTTGCCGGTCTTCTCGTTGGTATTAACATATTGCGTAACCTTAGCATCACTCGGACCGAAAGGGTTCTGTGGTGGTGCTCTATCATTATTTACACAGTATTGATGGCCACCTGTATTATTTGGAATGCGACTTATAAAAGTTATTTCCCTAAGGAGTTGTATTAAGACCAAGTGATCTATTTTATTATTATTCTAAGTACAAAGAGTTGAAATGTGGATCTGATATTTTTCTATTTATATAAGGGATAATTAGTGTATTGCAGTGAACTCACTGGCAATTAAATAACTGATCACCTCGAAATTATACCAAGGAGGAAAGTTGAGCTTTGGTTAATATACAGCTTCTTTTCATGGGAATATTTTGATACTCATAGGTGATGAATACGCTAGTGATGATTTATTTATCGAATAATAAACACAATTTATATTTTTATATGAATGTACTCATATCTTTAGTTATACACATTTTTAACGTGAAATCTATTTATTTAAGCGTTTTTTATATATTTATTAAATCAAATAAAATTTATTTTGTAAGCACGAAATTAAATTTTTCAATGATACTTAAAATTATAATCCAGTAAATATAGCAATTGAAAGTACAGACAGAGGAAATTATAATTTATTATGGGATACAATTTACATTGTAGTTGTTACAGTAAGTTAAGTCAGATTAGAAAAAAAATTAATGGATGTGACTGGTGGTTCTGAGGGTTTGTCCACATGCCTCGCTAACTAATAATAATATTACTGGCATTAAAACGATACTGCAAAACGATTATTC
The DNA here is from genome assembly GCA_963576515.1 of Cryptocephalus primarius. Classification (NCBI taxonomy): domain Eukaryota; kingdom Metazoa; phylum Arthropoda; class Insecta; order Coleoptera; family Chrysomelidae; genus Cryptocephalus; species Cryptocephalus primarius. Next base: position 17,577,672 of record OY754941.1, read on the forward strand.
ACCAAAATGTGAAAAGATATCGCCATTTTCAAACCGAATCAATATTTTTGTGAATATAATTGCACTTCTATCCTGGTACTTATTGCTCTTATCGCGATCTTTTCATTTTTTGGTCTGAACTGAACACATTAAAGACGTAGCTATTTTAAATAGTGGCCATATACACCTATATAATAATTAAGGTACGATTATGGTAATTGTAAGCGTTTCTTTATAGGCTGCGAGCGTTTTAGTAAAACGACGTGTATTAAATGAGTATTCGCCTTGAGAGAAAACATCGAATTATTAAATCACTCGCCACCGAAAATACACTCAAAAGTTAATCTGAGATTTATCCACTGATCTGCTACATATAAACGAATGTGGATTGTGTAATATTGCACCAACTTTGTATCTGCCTCAAGCGCAAAATCAGTGTTAATCCATAAGTTAAAAGTTCTGCGTTTAAAAAACTCTTCATGCTGAAGCTGCTCGCAGTGAGGCAGGTTTTCCAGTGATTTTTTAAAGGGTTGTTGTAAAGATTTTTTTCAAATCGATTAAGTTATACGTGTAATCATGTTAAGAAATGTTTCTATTTTAAACTTGTTTTGAAATTATTGGAATTTCTATAAAATTTCACTTAAAAAAGTGTATTGAAATGATAGAAAATCTTAACAAACGACCCATAATAGTTGTATAATTATGTGATCTAGATTACTGAAAAAAATTAGACTATTCACCTCGTCGTTCCTATCAAAATACCCTGATTATATAAAAATTTTCTAGTTCCTAGGATAAAAAACTTAACGCCTACGTTATGTAGCACCAAAAACGGTATACTTGGTTAGGAGAAAACTAGAAATTATAATAATGATAATAAAAATACTATAAAACTTAACTTCAAGTTAAAAATTTCTAAAAAGTTTCAACAGAACAGTTAAAATTTTCTTTCAAATTAAACATTGTAAATGTTTTGATTTATTCCGCACCTAAACCTACTCGTTTAAAATTTACTATATAAAAAATATTTTAAAGACGTCATAAAACCTCTACAGAAAAAGAAAATACGAATGTATCTTTGTCTAACATCGCCGTTTGTGAGGGTTTTCATCTCTTGAAATCACAAAGAAAAGAATAGTGTCAATTTACAAGTGACCATACATACAAAATACTCTTAGCGTTTTACAGTAATCATTGCATAATATGTAAGTAAATTGTTAGTTAATGTCAAAGTTTGTAGATGAAAATTCCCTAAAAATTCATCTCTTCCTACATGTCGTACAATTCTCCCATAATTTAACCTAGTGATTCCAAATAAAACTGATGCCGCTGAAGTCTACACATACACTTTTGCTACTACTTTTCCTTATGATTTCAGGATAGTAGAAAGTCCCCTACAAACATTCACGAGAACACGACTCCTCTAAGGAGCCCCCGTTGCTATCGTCCGACCTAACAACCTTCGGAAAGGACTTGATCAGGTATTCGAAAAAGCGATCGGCGCCGGTATCCTCGACAAGTTATTGTCCGGCCTGGAGTCCTTCCTGGGGCTTCTGTAAGACATCCGTTCGCCGCCTCGAGTGAATGGCTGCGGCTGAGGCTGGTGGTTGTTCTGCATGTCGTTCAGCGTGCTCAGGCTGCCATACTTCTTGAGCAGCTCCTGCACCTGCAGCGCTATCGTCTCGTCGTCGTCGGCTCGCTTCACCGCCTGCAGGAGCTCCTGCTTGAGCTTACTCTTCGTCGGGGACGTGTTCGCCGACGAGGACCTCCTGTCGTAGCTGACCGCCGAGACGCTTCTTCTACCTGGAAAGTGGTGAGTGGCCGTTTTATTTCATGTGTAGCTTCAAGTTTTGTGTTGAAAAATACACTCAAAAATACAAAATTTAATGAAAAATATTATTGAGGGCTCTTCGTAATAGCTAAATGTTTCGTAATACGGTTGAGAGCGGAATATGCAAATATGTAATTTTTTAATTGGGTTTTTACTGTGACTGTTAAAACTTGGATCTGTCTGAACACCCTGTACGTAATACTTGAGTACGTCAGAGCTCCAACAAACTAACGCGCAGAGGGCATGCGCCGTATGATCTGGTATGTGCAGGCAAGAATATCCTCGTGCCTTTGATACCAATCAGTAGACTTCACGGCAAGGTCGCGTGGGGAGACCGTTGATGTGCTCCCAAATCGTCGCTGTACGGGGGATTTTGTGGTGTTTAGATACTTTCAATTTTCGTATATCCTTGCCGTGGAATCTCTCACAGTTTCGGGAATGCTATGGTGTTTTCACGGAGTGAAGTGCCAGGAGGAGGAGGACGAGGAGACTGTCGTCCCGAGGGACTCCTGGTTAAAGGTAAATTACGTTTTCTCCAACTAAAGTTTTTAATTCCCAGAGAAAGTTTGTAACGTGTTTACCATGTGCATTCAATTTAATTTTCATTTCAATGCGTTAACGTTGGGGCTTCCAAATCAGTGACATTCCGACGTATTTTCGGAGAATATTCGGAGATTTTTGCGCTGGACAGGTCGGTTCATTACATTTTGCGAAGGGGGGGGGGAAGTCCAATGTCCTCTTATGTTCATTTCTCGATTTGAACTTCAGAACGGGGAAAACGGCATAATCTGTCAGTGAAATATTCAAGGAGCGCGAGAGAGTAGGGGGAAGTTGGTACTATTTGAATTTAGAATGAATTTTAAGATTATATTTTAGATTAAAAATATTATTAGTGGTGGCATTTGCGAACAGAAATTTTGTAATTTTTTTTGTTTAAATCGTTCAGTACAGAAAGAAAGCGAACAGTCCAAGTGATGTAAGTTTAGTGGTGAAAAAGTATTCCACCGATCATTTCTTTTTTGTAAAGCACTGGGAAGGGTTGTCTCAATTGGATCCTACGTTGTGTACTTCATTCAAAACATCTGGTTGCACGTCATCGATGGAGACAATGTTGCAAAGGTATTCAAAAGGTAATGAGATCGAATTTGCTTCGATCAATGACTTTCTCCTTACTACTTCAATTCAAGCACACCTCTTAACTAAATAACGTACAATCACTGGATTTACAATCACTGCTAGAACTGAGTAGTATTGTTTTTATCATAGGCTCCTTTAAAGTGCTCTTATGAACGACTAAAATAAAGCTTCTGGGCATGTACTAAGAAGTTATTCCACTAAACTTCAACTAATCTATCCCATTGGCTTACCTGTGGAGTTTCTGGTAAAAGGCGAGACGTAAGTGTCGAAAGAGATGCTAGGCCGTGCCGACTTAGTCCGTCCGTTCCAAGTGCTGATCTTTGACTCCTGTTTCTGCGCGCCCCTCTTCGGGCTCTTCTGCGCTTCCAGTTTCCTCTCGGCGCTGTTCGCCCTCATGATTTGCTTCTGATTGACGAAGGACCTCTCCTTCTGTCTCCCGTCGGTAGAGGGAATTTCGGGCTTTTCTTTGGGTTTGGAGTACTCCTTGAACTCCTTGATATCCTTGGTGCCCTCGGGCGAGTGTATCGGAGATTCGGTAAGCCGTTCGATCGACTGGAGGTTCCTTTCTAGTTTGAGTCTGATGTCGTTCTCGTATATCCTCTCGGAGAATTTGGTCTTTCTCAGTCCGAAGTCATTCAGCTCCTCTTCGGTGTACACCTGGTGATGCTCTATAAACAGTAAAATAAACATGGAGTTACCATTGAAATGTCTTTATTTTCAATAAATGTTCTACAATAAGGCCATCGTGATGAGTCTGTAACCTTTCATTTGTGGAGTACAAGGTGTATTAACTGTATCGAATGTGTGTTTGAGTAGTACGTAATTAATGCTAGTATATCTTTTGAGTATTCATAAAGTTCATAATATTTCAGGGTCAGTAAGGTCTGACTTCATCAAAACGTCATGAATGCCAGTAGGTAAATAAAGAAATCATAACTCTGTGGATTGGAAAAGTTACACCACAAAAACTAATGAGGAACTAGCTAAAAGTCAGTGTCTTGAACAAAACGTGGGACAGTTTCTCACTGTTGGGTAAAATTTTACTAGTGCACTGTGCACTGGTATTCCTCTCGGTCTGTGCATTATATATTAGATATGTCACATTACATCGTTGTCCCGTTTCTTATATTGCATCAATGCTTAATAACCTAGTCAATTTGACTGTGGTGTTTTCAAGTTTTTGAAGAAAATTACCATTTTCGTCTGCATCCTCAGTGGAATTCTGGCTGTACAACGAAGACCTTTGTCGGTACTTGTCCTGAACGATCCCCAGACTCCTGTAACCCTCGTCGGACATTTCAGAGGTGGTGTCGCTGTGATCGGTATCGTGGAGGTTGGCATCAGGTTTAGACCCCTGAAAAAAGACCCTTTACACTCAAATTCTTTGCAACGTTTTGAAATTGATATCATTTTTTGGTAGCATACAGTTGCGCCATTCAGCCTATTTTAGTTGGACAACGGTCAGATCTGTAGAAGTATAATGAAATTATTTGAATCGTCTGTGGACCTTGCAGATTTGATTTTAAAGTAATTTTTATGGTTTATGGTTCCAGAAGAACCTGGAGAATGTTTGTTAGTATGTTTTGAGCTGTTACCGTTTAAAATTAAAATGGAAAAGTTTAAAAGGTCCAAATACTTTCTGGATTCACACTAATTTTCTAAAATTTTCAAGAAAGCCCTAGAGCATTTTCCGGCATTTTCTTACATTTGAAATCAAAGTGATTCAACGCGCGCATCAGATTCTCCATTCGGTTTAATAACTTTGTAGATTTGTTCCAACCAATCCATATGCCGTTTAATGAACGGAATAATTACGTCAATATCAAACAAATACCATAAGGGAATGTAGCGTAAAACCCCATGTGGCATCTGAAGACGCGAGCCTTTAAGCGCATACGAACCTTCGAGGAGTCAACCTTAGACTTGGGCGATGTGGATATGATAGGCAAGGACTGCGGCCCGGACGAGGAGTACGAGCCCCTATGCTGGGGGCTCCTGTTCGCGCCCGCCGGCCCCTTCGCGGGCGTCGCGAGGTTCGGCGTCGGGCTCCTCGAGCGGCTCGGGGGCGGCACGAGGGACTTCCTGGGGAAGTTCGGGCTGACCGAGCGACGCACGTCCACGTACGAGTGGTACGAGGGGGACCGGGATCGGGACCGGTTCAGGCTGTTCATCGGGGGCCCGAGGGAGTGGGTGCCGTGGTGGCCGTTCTGGAGCGGGGGGGACGCGTCCACGACTGGAATCGCTGGCACCCTGGGCAAAAATGACGGACAAAACATTAAGTACTTGACATAGGTAGATACAGCCAAATGAGACATTATTACACCTGCATACAATAATCATTATGAATTCAAATTTCAAGAACACAAACATTTTAATAAGTTAAAAGGCAATGAAGGAAAACGTGTCATTAATTTGTGATGTTTCATTAGTCTAAAGATGATTTTTAGGAAATCGCTTCACCCTGACTTATAGTACCGTAGCCCTCTTTTCATTCGATAGGTAAAACGTTTACCTTTACGTTTATATAGAAAATAAACATAAAACGTCTCAAAGTAGCCACTCACCTGTCGTAATAGACGTGTGAACCGTGCAGATCTGCAGCTCCAGGTTTATTGACCAATCTTGCGCTCTGCGTGGTCCTGTGTTGACTTTTACATCTGCAAGGGTCGTGTTTGTCTAGGTAATGGGACAGGGTGTCCCAACCCCCACCGACTCGTACCATTACGTGATTGCGAAGTATCTGTCACACAATCATATTATTTTAACTATATGTACAAAGAAAGTGGAGAAATAGGAATAAACAATTCATGTAATTACGTAGTACGTAAGGGTAATTACGATGAGATCTATGTAGGTAATAGTAATTACCGTAAAATGGGGCAAATGTGTCATCAATTACTAAAATTTGCTTTTAAGAGTGATATCTGATTCGTGTAATTTAATGGCAAACACTAGTTTAGATAACTTAATTGTAGGAAGTCAAGATAAGAAAATGGGAATTACAAAGGGGTGTTAATTGAGTTTATCTCAGTATTTAGGGTACTTCAAGAAATATTGCGTTTGATTTAATAGAAAATGGAAAATTGGTAGTAATTAATAGTAATAAGTAATTAATGAAACATGTCGTAGCTGTAATAGTTTTTTAAGGTGATTGTGAGGAGTTTTCACAAAATGACCTTCGTTTAACTTACAATTGCATTTACTACACGTTACATCTACAAACGACTTATAAGAAATGGCGAATGCGCAATTGTTGGCATTAATCATTTTTTCCTGATTCTGGTTGAGACATTAGGACAAAGTTATTGAATTATTGTATTACCATAGGCTCTTAAAACGTGCGCAAATTTTCAAAGCAATCAGACGTCGTGAACTCAGTGAAAATTACGTTGAAAGATTCCATTAAAACTTTGTAATTAGGAGCAAAGTTTCCACCAAACTTACCCGTACGAATATCAGGACCTTCGTGTCTCCGATCCTGTACTTCCCCTCGGATACCCTGATCATGGGGAACTGCGTCGGACAGGTACACTTCTCGACCAGATCTCTCACCTGAGGATGAAAACAGACCTCGAATTATCTCAAAAAGTCCCAGGGCATCGGTAGTAGCGTAATAATAATGAGACAGGCAGTTACGCTATTGTCTCGGAGACAATTAGACGTTGTATCCTTTTGTAATCTTCTACTTTCTATCGGTGATTTAGACGCGTCGTGCCTTCGCCATTTACGAAATCGGGAAAAGCGCGAAAAAATTACCGAGACGATATTAATTATTTGTTGCATATATGGCGAACAGAAGTCGGTCGGTCGTAATTCGACAATGCGTAATATATTACGTGGTACTTCTAATTATTTCACGATTCCCTGGATTGCAAAATATATAACATTCAAAACCGCAAGTAAACCTATTGCGAAAAATCTCCCCTCGTACTGTTTTCTCTTATGTACCTTAATACTAAAAGATTTTTGACGTGGTTAATTGCAATTAATACAACACTTCTGAGGTTGTCATGAAAACCTCCCGACAGAGTCACTAAAGCTTCCTTCTATTTTCTAGATTGGCACGTTTCTGTCTTGCGTTCAGGTCGTCTGTAATGAGTATTTCTTTTTGTTGTTATCTATAGTGTCACATAAATTCTTCGACTTTAATCTTCTAGTGTGTCGTTGTGCTGTAATAATTCTCTTGTTAATGTTCATAGTTCATTGTTTATCAGCCTTTACTAGCTGATACGTATTCCCCGATCTTGTGTCTTCTCCTTAGCAAATAAGTTGTCTCATAAACAAATAAGAAACGAGGTATAAACTAATAGACGTCAATGTGGATAAAATAAGCTCGACCTTTCGATACTTATATCATCGACTATACAAAATTAGCTGCTTAGTGGTCTTAAAGAATATTTCTTTACACTTTCAGTTCCTTCCTCCACTTCCATATAGTGCAGAAATATCAATATTGCCTTTAAAGTGGTGTGTAAACACTATAGCACGTTTTTCGAAGTCATCTGTTTGACTTATCGATCAGCACCCGTAGCGGTATTATGCATTGAACCCGAACTTTTTTGTTTACATCAACGGGAAAAATTATCATTATCACACATACACTTTAGATGTACGATAACGCCTACGATTTCAGTATGAATATTCTAATGTGGAAAAGCCTCTAAGAGTAAATATTTATAGGTACCGGGTTTTTAACGGAACGCAATTAACAAGTTTACCCGTATATAACAGCTTGGTAGCTTGAGGTATCTGTGAACGTAAATTTTTTAAATCGCAGAAATGCTAGAGTCGAAAATTTGTGTTACAGAAGTTTTTAAGCGCTTCTATGAAATAACTCAATTGAATTGTTATATCACAAGATTAGATAACATAGTTCGTATTAGGTCTTCCCCATTAGATCATTGAAAATCTTGTTGCTCTTCACTTTTGAGCATCCTTTTAGTCCTTTGATAAAATCTGTGAATTACGAAATAAAATCCAATTAACTTCTCATTCCGCATACACCGGCGGTTATGGAAACATTTCCTCATTACCGAAGTGATCCACCCTCGTACACATTATTTTGTGACCTTACCATCCTACATATACGCCAGATCTGGCGCAGATAATTCTGTTTACCTAACTTGCACGATTTCGCTCTTCGATTTGGTGATTCATCCGCTACTACCTCCTAAAACGTATTATATAAAAAATACGCACGTGTATTATGCGCCGCATTTAAATTAATTGATTTTTTTATAGTATACTTGCTAGTACGACTATACGCAACGTAAACAAACGTTGGTGGAAATAATGCACAATTTTGAAATCTTCGTTCAATTATTTCTCTTTTGTTTACTTTCATCCAGCGTGAAAATTGCATAATTTCCTCCGGAGAAAAGTTTCGATCTGTAAAGGCGACATCTTTTCAAATGAATATCTCGAATAATTAGTTGCTTTTAAGAGATTACAAAAGTATTAGAATTACTTTCCCAACGTAATGAATAATTGTAACGAATTACACTTAGAAAATTGTAATTTTAATGCAAGTACTACTTTTATGCTTGAGTAATGAGTAATTTTAATAATTGCTTTTAATGCATCGCAACAACTACTACTAACATCCCCCAAACTCCAAACTACGTACCATTTCGTCGAGGCTCTTCAGATCGTTGGTGATGATCTGAGGAACAGGGCCGTACATCAGAACGGTCTCTTCGTCCTCCATGTCGCTATCGCTGTCATCGTCCAGACCGTTATGGTTCTCATTACAAAGTACGCCCAGCTTTTTCTGATCGGCCGCGATTTCCCTATCGATCTGCCTCTCCATTTGTACTAACATCGGTGCCAACATGCCGAACCTGCACAAGTTCGAAATCGTACCGGAACTGAATAGGGATAAGGGGTGTAGATTCTTACCTGGCGCCCCTCCTGGCCACCTCGAGCAGGCAAAGAATGACATGTTTCTCGTTTTTCCTCATGATCAGGTCGTCTGATTCGAAAAGAAGGCACTCGATTATCTTCAAGGAGTTCCTGCACCAGTTTATGAAGTTGCTCACGTTATCCCTGCGAGGCAACAAAGCCACTATCAATATCAGTAACCAAGCCCAAGAATATGGTTTCTTTAGTGATTGAATTAGATGTGTTTACCTGGCAAAGAACGTCCCAGCTTTGGCCGTGTTGAAGTACTTCACGTCGACTATCTGCATCAGAGTTTGAGCAATGGCTAGGGAACCGGTGGCCGATCTTGTCATCACTTTCTTCGCTTGTTTCTTCTCTACGTATTCCTGGGCTTGTGCCTTAACCGCGTTGGCGTGCTATAATAATAAGAAATTATAACTATTAGCTTAGGAGTTGATGTAATACCGACAGATCCAAAATTGTAGACTTTGTGACGTGTAAACGTCACAGAGGCTCAGCGATCATGACGATGATGATCTTTGGATAAATGTCGTACCCACCTACACTTTAAGTTTAATGAAACATCGATACGTCGTTTAAATGATGTAATAAAGGTGTTATATGTTCTTATTTTGTACGTGATAAGAATTACCGGTTACAACACGTTCCGCCATATTTAATAAACCCATTCCGACAGAATAGAAAATCGGCATTTATCACCAGTACTTATCTCTATTCATCCTTTCACGCAATTCACCTTCTAGATCTTAACGCTAATATTATCGTCATTATAATAATGCATACACACGTCCTATCCCATACGTATATACACACCTCGGGTATACGTGAAAAGAAACCGGCTCCTCCGCCATTATTACGACAACGTCTGATAACTCGATATGAATATGAATGCTTGACATTTAAATGGTCGTGCTTCTGCAGGAGGCGACGTCTTCCCACTGAAAAATACTCTCTCTCTCTCTTTCTGCCATCACGAAAACTAATTATTAATTAAAATACCCGAGTACGGAACACGAAAAAGGATTTATCCTAATTGGACGCCATCGCTGCGTTCAGGAATTTTCACAAGACCAGGGGATCGTTGAAATATTTTTAGAACAATAAACAAACCGACGAGGAGTTTAACCTGAGGATCGTAAAAAGATTGGTTTTATTGGGGAGGATTTATCCAAACGGTGTCTTATTAATAGAAATTTGGTGTAGTTTGTTCGCAGTTAGTTTAGCTGAATTGTCACGAGGGTGCCGTATTTTTCCATTCTTCAAACGAACCTCACTTTTATTTACCCCAAAACAATTCATTAGACGAATCAAAATCCTTAGTCTAATTTAATAATCTTTATTCGTCGCATGGCCCCATGTAATTAGGTCAAGATTCCCCTCGTTCGTTGAGTCATCGTGGTCAACGGCGATTAAAGAGGAAAATTCATTCATTACTACCGCTATTTCCTTCCTAAGTACCTTTTTTAAGTGTCCTCGAGTATAGGAAGGAAACTGTTCGTTTGAAACGGGGAGACATCCGCTTTTGTGCACAGTTCATGACACTGCATATCTATCAAAGCCGTTAAGAACACCAGCGGCGTTTTTTAACGATTACTAAACGCATAGTAAGTGCGGGTGTTTCCTTGCGATAAAATTTAAATCCTGTTATGTTATAGCAAATATTCGATCGTCTCTTGTTGTAATCAGTATAAATCATTACATCGTTTCGCTCGAATATAATTCACCTCGACTCTCATTAATCCCTCCCATCGTCTTAATCAACTTAACTCGTTTAGGTCAAGAGAATCTCTTCATTTTGCGCGTTTTAAGCTTCTGAGACATCGCTGTCAATGTGTTTATGCATTCAGCTCGCCTCGAGTTAATAGTCTGTGGATGATGTTAATTTCGTTAACCGTACGCCCAACCTCTTAAGGGGTCTTAAGTGCTCTTCTATCGGTTTTATGGATTGAGCACTTGAGGCAGTTTATGCGTCAGTTACGACTGCTCGATTGTTTCTCGATTTACCATTTTATTCAGCCAGGAAATGCTTAAACGGAGGAGGGTTTTATATCAAATACGAAGAATAGTAGACCTAAGTATTAAAGTAATTAAAACTTGCAATCAGTAAACTATCTAGCTTTGAAGCATTTAAGGTTTGCACCTTTAGGATCAAAAATTACTGTTATGTTAATTAATGTTGTGACCATGAACGTTGGGAGCAGAATTGAGCAGAAAGTTAAGTCAAAATGTACTCTTCCCCTTACTGATCCAAAGGATCTATCCTAGGATAATTTGTTGAGAATGTATGGAGTTCATGAATTGTGTGGCAAAATTGATCACCTAAAGCAAGTTGGTACTCATTTCGTTTAGATTTGTAGTAACTTTCCACGATTATATGAACGAAAAGGTCGTGAAAACTCAGCATTAGCAAGAACGAGGAAGCTTCTTCAACCAAATGCATTCAAGAAAATTCTCTCTTTCGTTTTCTAACGAAGGATATTTTCCTTGCAAAATCACGCAGATGACGGAACTGCCGAACATACTTGACCTTTTTTCTCCGTCCATCCAAAATCAATATTCTCAACACTTTTCCTCTAAAAAAATTATCTAAGTTATCCTTTCTCTCCGGCTTTCTCTCCTCCAACGTGCGAGCGTTATTTAAAAGTACACTTACCATAAATTTACCCAAATCTCTCGAGAGACAAAAGCAAACAGAACTTCGTTTACACTCTTTTGGAAGGTTGTTGGACGTTCGCTCCTTCTGCTGCCACCGCGTGTACTTAACTCCTCTCGCTACTTTCCAGCGTAGTTAACGCGTCATTAAGCGCTGATCTTTATGCATTCACAGCTGTTCGTTTAAATATGCACTCGACGGGCTTGTGAAGTTAATTCAAGTCCGGAAAATTCGAGGAAGGAAGAGTTATGAAGTTTTCGCGACTTTTCCGAGTTTGTGTTTGAAGGGAAGGGATTAGAAAGTACTTGAAATGACCTACATCGGTGATGTGGTAGGAAATGGCCGAAAATTAGCAAAAATAAGATTTTTCATAAGTAGTTATAGGCAAGAAAATTAAAAACTCCTCAAAAAATCATTATTGGTCAATCGAAAAGAGTGGAAAACGATGAACATTTCCAATTTTTCAACGACTCAGTTATATTAAGGTTCAATTTAGCTTGTGACGTCGGTTAGTCAGTAATGAGTTTGTTATTACCTAAAAGTTAGTCAGTTAGGACACTTCAAACTTCAGTTAGTCACATAGTCAGTTCATTTGCCTGGATTAGTTAATGGAATAGTTTGTTAAAGACTTAGATATTTATTAAGAAGCAACTTAATTTAAGACTTTAATTAAACAGTAATTAGTTAGGCATTTCCTGAAAGTTAATCAGTAAGTTAAATTAGACTAGACGATATTGAGAATTCAATCACTATTCGAGTATCCCACTTATTAAGTATAGCTTGTGTTGTTTAATAAGCAGTCAAGAAACTTTATTGTTTTAGATTGAATATGACGTCACAAGTTGTCAGCCTTTTTATAGAATGAAATTTAAAAGATATTTATCGCAAAAAATACATTTATTAAAACACTTTACCTTGGTTTAATTAATGACGAGAAATACAGTAAGACAGAAAGGTAATAGAATTTTGTCATCATGTTGATTCCAATTATACAGGCCTCATATAAAAGCTGTGAAACCGGAAAATGAGCGGACAGTTTGAAATAATGTGTTCCATAGATTCGCGATAATATACAGACAATTAACGGCCTTGAACGTTTTCTGTAATCGATCTCAAGGATTATTGTGATTTATGATAAATTTCCTAGCGATACGTTACATTTTTCAGTTCGTCGAATTACAATCCACACAATGAACTTCTTAAACGCCTTGCTGTTTAACAATTTCTCTGACACTATCAGTCTGTATATTTTTCCCTTCGACAGCAAGCGTTAGTAACGTGAAAAATAATCTAATATGATTTATGAATGTTCCATTTGGGGTTTTCTCGTCCATACCCTCAAAACATCACAAAAAGATCGGTTCACGCCTCCTTCGGGAATACGTTCAGATGGGATGAAAGGGAGACTGAGGAGATTCCATAAAATAATTTATGGCGTTGGTATCACGTCCAGAAAATATTATTAGGATCGTTCTCCACGGAGTGAGGCGATATGTTACGACTCTTAATCTGAGATTATCAAATTTGACGTCTTATCGTCGAATTAATCATAAATTACAATAATCCAGGAAATCGATTACCCATATTCACACACCCGAGAACACCACAAAACAATTAATAAAATAGCTGCTTATTTTCTAATTGGTTGAAAATGATAGCAAATGACCTCATTGTACGTGTAAATCGTATCTTAAAACGCGAAGGTGTGAACAACTGCGACGTTTTTACATATATTTATTCAGGCGGTTTAAGTGTGACCACCCTGATCCTATGGGTTGCCAGAAGTGGAAGAGAAGAAGAGGAGAGGAGTTTCACTAGAGGAGAACGCTCAGAAATCAAAACAAAGTCTGAAACTAAACGCAAATGAAGATATGCCATGACTAGAAATAATTAAAAAAACCAGTTTAAATGAGTAGTAAAAGGCAACATCTAAATAATGTCCAAGTGTCACAAAAACTATGAAATGAACGGTGCAATGCAAATTTATATATAGGTAAGAGACGAGTCTTTCGTGTCGTCCTCGGCAAACCTGTAATTTTCCTAATAGCTCAAAGCAAATCGAAACAAAACAATCGTAAAAATAACAACCTTGTAGGTATACATTTTATAATTAAACAAAATTTTGTTTATCCGTTCACTTGGGTCTCGCTTCAAATTGACGTTAATTTTAATAAATGTGTATCTTTAAGCTCGTTAATATTCCTAACGCGTGGAGCGTCGCCCTGACAGGAAAAGAGCATTAGGAAAGCATTCGTCGTGATTTTTATTAAATTCGATTGATCCTCGTGATTCCCATCTGGTCCGTTCGTTTAGTAGTCACTTTACGACGTCGCACAATTACATTAGCGTTTGTTATTAACGGATAGGAAGTGTTAATTACTTTCATTGTCGACTTTCGACTAGAGGAGAACAATAAACAAACAGACCGTTAGAGAGACAAAGAGGAGTTGTTGCGCAAATTGAAATATATAACAAAAAACATACACACACACCCGAAGACCAAATTACGAAACCAGAACAGAGTACTTTTACTTTTTTCGTACGAATCCTTAAAATAAGGTATTGTAAAACGACATTTAAATTGTTTCTAACGTAAGTACGATCATTTTTAAGAAAAGTATTTTTAATGTGTGCTGTCAATAATTTTTATCCCCGCCGCTGAACTGTGGGGTCACGTCAGCTTCTCAGTTTACAGGCCATCTGTTGCAGCTTATATTTTGTATTGTGTTAGCAATGTGAATGTTATCAGCGTTGGTCTGTCACAACAAATTTAGATCTGAAACTACTCCTGTCTCATTAATAAAACATACACATTGCGCCTACTACTAAAAAGCGCTTTTTTGAAATTAGATAACCCTTAATAAGGTAATAACACACGTACAATTACCTGAAATTAACCCATATATAGCAACGTTATAAAAAAAATCGTATAATTTCACCTGGACTAATCAAGCTTTGCAAGTATAATGAATGTAAAATCGTTACATTTAAATTTGTCCTTTTAAAGTCGCCATAGTTAATTAACATAATGTTATTTTTCTGACTGCTCAATGTCTAACATAAGTCAGTTAATTTGGTGACGGTCGCGCAGTAAGTAATTGACATATTCATAAACCGTGTTTAACAAAACGCAGAGCCTTGGACCACATCCTCAACAACAATAGCTTTTCCTCATTTAAATTTTCTTCTCGATCCTCAACCCCCTTTCATATCTCGAATTCCGGCAGGATCTGTGAGGTATAAACCACGAATAAATATTTGAGGAGTGCGATGAACCGGGTCGTATAACACTTATCTAGATGCGGTTAAACAATTACTAATCTCGCTTAATTAAACATTCGTATGAGTCCTTCCGTTTTCTATTTTCGTTAGTGACAACTTCGATTTCTTGAAATCGCTAATTGGGTAACGAAAATTCTTGAGATTCGTTCGTCAGGCGGTTAACTAATATTGAAACAGGTGCAGGGGACGTTAAAAAACCTATAAAAGATGTGTAGTATTTTAAGATATCCCCAGACATTTGCTTAATGTCAATAAGGCCTCCGCAGTAGGTGCTAAGTCAGTGCTAAATTTGGTACTTACCTAATAAATTTTCATGGTAACGCTGCAAATAGGAATTTGAAAATTAAAGTTAAAGAAGCATCATTGCTACTTCGATGAGTCAGCTATATAATGTCATCACGGTTATTTCAGAAAATTGCAATTGTTATTACTTTGGCATAAAATGTATAAATTGCATAGAATGCTGTGAAAACCTGTAGGTGCTTAGTGCGCATCCAATTATATCAACGATATGTACATGTATGTTTACTTAAGATTTAGTAATTATCTATCTAAAAATAAGTATCAACGGCGATGAAGGTAGAAAAGACCGAAACAAATAAGCAATTTTATCCGAATAGTAGGTAACTTTGAATTGATTAAGGTGAGCAATGATATGAATAGCATTACACACCAGTTTATAATTTTTTTATTATCATTCGTACTAACGTTACTTCCATGAAAAAATATTTACAATGACATCACAACTTATAGAATGAAGGGGTGGTTCAAAAAAGCTTTAAACAACTGTGACGTTTTTCCACGAGAAAGATATCTTTAAAAGTGGCGCAGCGGCGTAGAGCTGGGTGAAAGGGCAAAATTGTGATAACGTCAAATCTTCCAATTAGTCACATTTTCATTGAGAAACAAGTGCCTAATAATTATTTAACTCCTCTGATAATCGCTGAGGACAAAACAGATCGTCTGGCGGATTAGTCATTCGAGATGCAGCCATTCGCGGAGGTGTCAATATGGGGATCTCTCACTCGCGTTGCGGCGTGGGTGATGTTACGTACGTATAAAAAACATTACTTATGTAATAATTCAATAAACGATGCCGTGTTTACTAACAATTCGACATGACAAGGCCACGCGAGGAAGATGGGTTCGCTATGGGACGGCAAGGTGTATCGATTCGTTACGGACGTAAAATCATTATGTAATAGAAATAAAATTCACTTTCCATAAAGAGAATTGCATTGAAACGAAGAAGGAGTCTCCAGGTAAACCTTCCAAGTTTGAAAAAACGACGTTAAAGTAGGTTATGGCATTGATGTTAAATTTGGCAATGTAACATTTGAAATTAAGTGCCAAGTTAAGAGTTTCTAGCTATTCTTAAACAAATTTCTCCCCCATTTTACCCCACCGGAAAGGAAAGTTAGGACTTAAAGGCGTATAGTAGTTTTCAAAACTGGTTCGACCAAGCTTAAAGTTTCTAGCGTTTGAATAGTGTGTAACATGTATGATTAGTTTCGGTTCTTGTCGTCTTTGGGACGTTTTTTCCTCGACTGAAATTACAAGTACCGGCAGTTCGCTTGCCCCCGCGAATTCTTCGCGTCTCTTTTTATTCCATTGTCCTTAACAATTAGCGTAACTAGTTCTCTATTATTAGCGGTAGCGAGCGCACACCGGGAAACAATAGCGGATAAGTTCTTAAAATCGAGAGTAAATTCTTGGTAGGTACGGGTACGCGCGCATATTTTATAACGAAAACAAATTAAGCGGACCGCGGCGTACGGCAAGCAAAGGTAAACAACTATTTAAATTTATTAATGTCGAATAGGCTAAGTGGTGGTAAATGACGAAAACACGGCGTTTTATCGCTTCGATCGCAGCAAGACAAACTACATCTATTCCGCTAATTGCTGCCGCAAATAGAGACGTTCTCTATGAGGAAATGTGCCCGCTCGTTTTAAACGGATATACAAATAATGGTGCTTCGGTGTGGACCTTTACTTTTCGCGAAAAATAAATATAATTTACCTGAACTTAACGTCTTCTTCGATGATGAGAAGAAGTGTTCGGTTAGGTACACAAATCACGGAACGCCTCGAACTAACAAGATAAATATATGATATTAACGAAAAGTATTGCTGAAAGCAAATGTTTGTAATGTAATAAATAGTTAACAGAAAAGTTGAACTTTACACGAGAGGCGCTACCAGCAAACAGACAACAAAAATTTCCCAAGAGAGCAAAGCGACAGTTATGAATAAATTTTCCACCTAAATTTTCCAAGTATCAAGTCAAGGAACATTTAAGAAAAAGAACTGCTAGGCATCAAATCTATACCTATTAATAATATCTACGATATACGATTTCGCGTATAAAATCATTTAATTAGAACCACTTAAAACATGATGGCCCTTATCCTTTAGGGACAAAACATCACTAATGTACCGAATACACCTTCAGGTCCGGAGTCTTTACTTCGCTTTCCTTGTGAAACCTTTTTAATTCCTCAGTGAAACCTCAGTGACCCTATAAGTTTTTCTTGATGTGGTCGGAAAATTTCAACTGAAAAATAACGCCCGTTCTGATCGTTTTGCTCGTTCGTTTTTTCGACGTTCGTACCCCTCAGCGAAGAAAACTACGCTTTAAAAAAGAAGCTTTCTAAAAGGAATTTTAGTCTCAGTAATTTTGTGATGTGTTTTACGTTCATTGCCAAGTCATACAATAGAATAACGCTGGTGGGCTCGCCGCTTTTCCGGAAATAAACCTAAAACACATATTACGTTACACTTATATGCCAGATATGCAATTTCGCGATAATCTTAAATTACAAACTAACGGGACCGTCGTAGATAAGGCTATGGTTAGAGTAGGCACGTTACACGTATCATTAATATAGTTTACAAGGTGTCATTATTGTATCGAAAACCGCCTTTTACAATTTTATTATGCACACAACCTTTAGCAGACATCTGTTCCGTAATATATCAGCATTTCTACACGTCTCGTTTCAGGTGTTCTCACACCAACGGTTTAAATTGAATAATCGACGCTTAGCAATTAAATTCTTAATTAGTTATAATTTATCTATGTATCAGCGTGATTAAAGGCGAAAATTAATAATTTCCTTTGTTGTGACTACTCCTACACGAATGAATTGTTTATCACCTTAATAAACAATAATTAGAATATTTGTATAAGTGCCCACCATTTGAAATCAAAGTTGAAATACGACAAAGACATAGTGACGAGAAAATACCTACTATTAGCAATAATATTTTTTTATCTAGATCGAAACATCCCGAGAATAAATTCACGAAATTAATTACGACGCCGTTGTGAAATAGTAAACATGTCATGAATAAATTTCATCAATCATATTTTTCGAGTGTTTTCTTCGGTTACTCGGAATTTTAATAGGGTTGCTGCGTCTTGTACGGCCGCAAAAATTTAATTTATTTGTCTTGTAGTGTAATTTTCAGGTATTTATCGTTTTAAATTACACACCGTGAAAATCTCGTACGTCAAAAGGAGTAATAGATTAGTCCAACGACGAGGAAGCGATTCTTTGAACCTACACGTGGGAAAACCTAACGTAGAAGTAGTTTGTGGAAATTTCGATAGCAAGAAAGTTTTTTTAAATGTGATAGGAAAACGGTAACAGACAGCATGATTCAATTTTTCACATTTTCACCAATTTTCACCAATAGGAGAGTCAGATGATCTTCAATTCTTCGTCAACCAGCAAGATTTTTAAATAACCTTCTCTGATTCATGTATTTTGAGTAGCTTAAGGAAAATTGGAGTTTTGGTAATGTTCAAGACTCGTTAATACGAGTATACCTATAAGTTTCCTAATGCGTTAGACGATGACAAAATCCTGAGGATGTCTACTTTACAAGTAAAAGAATCTTCCACTTCATTTGGTACACTTAGACCATAACGCCTATTTTAAAGAATCATTAAGAAAGCTGCAGGATTTTCAATTTTCAGTAAGGCTTCAACATTTCTAGACATCCTTCAACCATTTTTGATCTAGGATCTAACCTCACTCTTTTCCCACCCCTGTCTTAGATCCTATTATATTTATATTAAGCCTACTGTTTTGCATTCGACAAAGAATGTCTGTAAAGTTTATTAGGACACTCCAATGAGTGTCAAAGTGTCACCTCCATTGTTATTTTAAATTGGCACTACTCCAAAGCGGGCGTGTAAGATGAGGGAGTCAAAAAACTAAAGTCTGAGGTATGAAAACGTGCAGAATGGACCTTCCTTTAAAGTAACATGGCATTTTGGTCTAGAACCCTCCTAGTCTAGCTCTAGCTCTTGTTCAGCTTTATAGGGTTATACCTCTGCTCCTTCTTTTTAAAGACTCTTCAGATGCTTTAGTGTTTTTCTTCTCTTAGTCGTAACTGTTTTAACACGTTCGGTACTAATTTGAGATTCTTGGCGGATGTAAAAGGAGCCCAAGAGAGAGATCCACATGTGTGTACTCCCAAGAGAGAGCTTGATTCCATAAAGAGATTCCTAGCAGGTCGTTCTTCGTTAAGCGAGAATAGAATAAATGTTAAGGTACATTGGCCTCCATTGGCATCGGGATTTACGTTCATGTTTCGGATCGCTCCGTCTGGAAGGAGTTGGGGGGACATTCCAGGCTTTTTAGTGACATTTAAACGGTAGATATAAATACTACGCTTGTAACAATTAGGCGCAGTAATAAATTTCGACTAGGAATTTAGGCGACGTCCCGTCGGCGTTCTAACGAACGTGAAGTGTCATAATACGTACGAGAATCGCTCGATAATTGCGAATTCGATTTATAATTTTAAACGGCAGAAATATGATTTTCAGTTGCTCAATTCTCATTATTTCTTACATTGGCATCGTTGGAGAAAAGAAAGTTATGTAATTGCATTACGCGTAACGGGCTCCTTGGTAAATAAATTCTGAGTTACGTTTGCTTGTTTTCAATCTAATCGTAATCATCCTGCGAAATTAGATACCTGGATAAAATTCACCTCTATTACCTAACAGTCGGATATTTGGGATGGTCGTTTAGTGAAATTTTCGATTCAACCCACGTTACCCAAAATTTCATTAAATTAAATTATTTTAGGTAAACATTTTTGATTATTTTTTAAATATTCCAGCCGCTACAATTTTTATGTCCTGGGGGCTTCACGCAGCATTTTCGAGTAAAAGGGTCCCAAATCCCAAAGAGTCATAACGCAAAGATCTCATGTTCTTCGCAGGATTGTATGTTCTCTTCAAATCTGGCAAGGGCGTTACACGGTTTCCAGAATTGTTGTATCTTGATCTTGCCAAGATTGGCAATTGGATCTATTGTTGTCTTTTGGTGAAGAGTGGTCGTCCTCGTTGTCTTTTCCGAAACCGTTCCGGCAACGCCATAGAGGCTTGAGCGCACTGTGCGTTGATTTGTCTCAAACTAAAAACAGCATTTTATTTCGAATTAAATACCTGTAAGTGCCTAAATCGAAATTTTCACCCTTTTTGAAATTTTCGCAAGGCATTAGGGAAATTTTCCGTTCGTTGACTAGGCTGTGGCGTCGTATAAGGAAACGCCAATCAGTGAAAGTGTTAGCGACGAAACCCATGGTCGAAACGACCTGTCGCCGTCCTGTTGTTTGTTTTCGTTGCCTGTGCCGAATTACAGAAGAGAAACACGAGACGATGACATGGTACGAGGACGACAGAAGGAGGAAAAAATGGAGCAAATGGCCGTAAATCAAGACGTCTTTGTTATTAACAGTGGTTTCGAACGCGATTTATCTTCGTCGTGGTTCAGCTGCATAAGCAATAAGTAATTTACGGCATTAACCTCAAGAATGTGAGAAATGGTCATACGTAATACCCTGTTGGGAAATAAGTATGTTGGCCGGCCTTGCTTTTGTTATACACGGGAAATATCGGCCGGTATTTTAATAAAAAAGAATAAATTTCACAAGATACATATGTCCACCTTCGGAAAACGTTGTTATGGATTCCCTAAAGAACTTTTAAAAAAGGTTATGAAATGAATACTGACTTGTCCTGATCAATAGCACATTGAGAAGGGGAGACTGATGCTGACATCATGGTAAATATGATAGAATTTTTTTTATTTATAGGTTTTAAAAAATAAAACTTCATTTTATACTTAATGCTGTTAATAATTTACTTAAACAATTGCAAAAACCATTTGAATTTGCAATTAACAGAAGAGAAAATCCTAAATAACCTCGAAAGCTATAGGGAACCCAGCTAGTTCAGTATTAGCTAGTGTTGTAATGAATGAACTGATCGTAAATATTATAGAAAATCCTCCATTTGAACCCCCTTCCATTAAGTTACTTCATAGTACTATTTCAACGAGTTGGTGTCAGAAACTCACAGCTTCTGGAAGAGTCCTGGACTTAATAATACTTTGTATAAACTATATAAATATAATACTGTATAATAACATCTACCCCATGGTTAATACTAAAACGATTTGAGATTGAGTCAGAGGATAACCTCGTGACTCACTCATTGGTCGATATATTCCTAGAAAGCAGTCGGTTAATAATAGCTCGAGTGCCCGTTGCATTATTAAGCAAACAAAAGGAGTTTCCTCTCGTTCCCTTTTTGTATAACGCTGTAAACGACCCACGTAATCTACTTACCCAGGTGCAGTACCCAGGTTGAATCGATAGCGGGTCACACGTCGTTCCAATTTCCTCGCCTGGCTCCATACATTTTCATGGGAACGAGCATAATGAACGCTCGTTAGCTCGAGCTTTCCAGTACTTTTTAAATTAATTAGAAGAGATAACGATGCGAGGAAAGTTTTCAAACGAGGTAGGCGATTTCAGTAAGTGTTGCCTCGTGGGAGGCCTTTGAACGCTTTTCAGATTTTCAGCTTTCAGGCGTTTTTAATTCTGGAGGATAATGATCAGGTCGGTGCGTACAAGTTTTAATTGCATAATCCTTGTTAAGCAGGATTATTACTTAAGGCCGTATACACCGTTTTTCTCGTAAGCGTAGCTTTATTAAGCTCTGTTTATTGAGCTTTCAGTGCTTAGTTAAGCTGCAATTTACACGTTTTGTAATTGGCGTTTTCAATCAGTTCCGATATAGCTTTGTCTGTTATAAGCTCGTCTTGAAAGAAATAAGCTTAAGGAAGAGAATTATGGAAGTCGTCAAGATAATTGAAACTTCAATCCCCTTATAACCCAGTGATTGGTTTCTTCTGTCCCCTATCGATTGGAGTTCATTCGTGTTTCAAAGCTCGCTAGCTTTTCGAATATTCCTTGAATCGGAAAAGCTCTTAACTTAATAAAGCCTTTACGCAACGCGCTGGCGAACGGTCTCTGCAGAGTTCGAAATGAGACTTTCCCCGCTACTGGCCGGCAAAGAATTAATTCCTCGAGAAGCGTGCGGTGTCAACCTCGGACGTGTGTATGTACTTAATGCACTTTCGCATTATATTGTTCTATAAATAAAAATTGAAGTGCATATCATACGTTACCAGATCCGACCAAGGCCGTTTCTCTCCTCGGACTCGCCATTGTTCGCGGATTCCTCGTATATAATTACCGTAGGGGAATAGAACTATAACTATGGTTATTGTGTGTATAATATTATGATTACTGGTCTACATTGGAAGCTTGAAACTTCACTTTTAAGATAGATACTCTAATCAGAAGCTATTAATAAGAAAATTTCCTGTACGCCAAAGGAAACATTTGAAGGGTACAAGCAAAATATTTTGTTTACTAATTTCGAGCTGTTTTTCTCATCAATACCGCAATTACTTCTACTTTGTAACAAATTTGCAGCTAATTTTCCTGTCATTATTGCTTTTGTGGTTCAGCTCGTTCCCAAACAGCAACGTCTAATGCAGCTGAAGTCTTGTGAAAAGCTTTGGAAATCTGAATTTCTAATAGATGAAATGTAAGCATTTCAATCGATTCCAGAAAATTGATACGCGCGTTCATCATGTACAGCCCACGTCGTATCTCTCACTAATCTTAACTTTGGCAACGCTTCTCTCTATTCCTGATAAAAAATTGGGCTACATTTCTGGGAATGCTAGGATATTTTTATGGATCTCACGATGTCAGGTTGGGAAGGATCATTTAAGACCTGAAAGAATCCTGCAAGGATATTGGCTTCCTGTGACCGTATTTCCCAAAGACGGAATTGTTTTATTCTTCAAAAAATTACCTCTTTTTCGCGAAAACTACCCCCAAATTCCAAAACTGGCCTCAAATTTGTTACTTATGCTTTTCATAATGTAATTCAAACGGTATAGTTGAGATTGTAAGACTTAACCTGCGGTCTTTTTGTGTTTCTGGAGCCGCCTGAAGCACCAAATTTTTTAAGGGGTTGGTACTTAAGGAAATTTCCATGGAAAAATAATTTACAGCGTTTTTGGTTTATTATAGCTGATGCAGGGAAAGACGAGCTAGAGACATCGTTATTGCATGTAATTTTGGGGTCTTCCAGGAAGAGTTTTCCTATTGCTAAGTGTTTCCTTGGTTGTTCCTGGCTGAAGTGGGCTGATATTAACATTGCTGATTGAGGAAATGGAAGATTTTCGCCAATAAAATCGATTATAGCGCCTATCAGGATTTCGCAAGCCATTAGGAACCTGAGACCTATCGATGACATAACCACCGTTCCAATGGGATCCTGCCAGATTGGGGCAAACCGCGAGCCGAAACGGACGGACCGCAAAATTGAATCTGACAGAACGATCGAAATGAAACGCAGAAAAATGATTCCGATAAATTTTTCCACCGCCGAAAATCGTGCGCGTCCGTTCCGCCATTAGCCGCAGCTGGTCCGTGACATTGAAAGCCTTCTATTTTATTCATTTCTTTCTCGCCCGTAGAGGCCGATTTAAGAAACGTTTTTCATTGAGGCCGACCTCATGCATAGGTGGATCTCAATAAAATCGCAATCAAGGTTGTGAACAGGTACTCCATATAAGGAAGGGAAATATAACGTAGCTCGCGATGGCGCCGTATTATGCACTTGCCGCAAGGTGAGATTCTTATTAAAATGAAATTGTTATTAGGCACACCAGTAGTTTACGTTCAGAGCCGAGACTTATATGGTGGCGGTTTGGAAATACCGGATAAGCTCCGCTCGATACCTGCCGCTCGTATGACGTTCATGGAAGCGGGAGTATCCATTTCCGGCTCTACTGATACAAAATACGAACGTTCACGTTTATTAGTTTAGTTTTCAACTGAAACATCCCTTTTTTGATTGTTATTCTATTCCTAACTGAAATTCGTTAATAGTCGGTTCTTTCAACAATTTACCTGCTTCGAACGGCCGCAGGTACTCTCGGGAGTACAAGATTATGTCGTTTTATGAATCGTGAAAGTTTACTAGACAAAACTCATTGTGATTATCCCTGGAAATGTCAAGTACCGACCGCGCCTAGTGAAAAACGTTTAAGCCGTAAATGGCTCTATATTCCCTCGTGTAAAAAAGTCTAGGAGGTCATTAAGAACACGGCCAATCAGTACAGTAATCGTGCCTTTTGAAATAAACGTTTTACTTCAAATTCGCTAACATTGAAGAGACAAGATCAAATAAGGACATTACAAGCATAAGTATCCACCTACGATCTTAACATTGAGGAAAATAGCATTGGGAAACGAATTACGTCCAGGGGCTATTACTTTTTTACGCGAAATATATGGGCGGAGTACATCATGCCGATTCAATAAATAACGATAATCCTCGAATAAATAACAATCAATAAGAGCAAACACACTTCCGATTGCTGTCATATATCGATAACTTCGATAAATATTTTTTCAAAACTATAAGACGAGGTGTGTATAATGACACTTGTAACTGTTATTACGATCAATTCCTAGTGATATTGAAGTGGAAGCTGGAACTAAAGGTTTCAGGCAGGGTCGCTCCGGGTTCTCCTAAGGGCTGTAGGCTGGATCACTCAGACTTCTACCGGTGCTCCAGTGGTCCTCAAGGAACATTATTGGCGGCAATTAGCCTCTCGACGAGCAAGCCGTTTCTTCAGACTATAATAGAGACCCTACTCACCCCCCTTGCATTAATATTTTAAACATCCCGGACTTCTCCCGGACTGATTTTAACTGAGTCACATTTGAAAGACACAATCCCTCAAAATCTCTAAAAACGTCTTTACGGGCCTAAAGCCCCCAGGTTGCTCATCTGAATCCCTCGAGCTTATTCCAGTTTTCTCCGCGCTCCACTGTTTTTCGCTCAGGTGTTGCGACCTCTCTAAAATTCCCTGCTCTCTGACCAATGAACGATCACTAGCTTTTTCGCCGATCAATCGCGTATCGCCATTCCACCTGCTCGATTCAACGGTCCCCTTTCAATAATTCGTTCCGGAATAAAATGTAAACAGGGCCGTTCTGGACTAAAAGGCTTGCGTGGTCTGTAGGGCTCCCTTCAGTTTGTTTGCAAGTTATTGCTTATTTTGTGAATTTGGCCATTTATCGGAATTATGATTAATTATAAGGCGGTGAACGAATAGTACCGTGATACTTGTACTGTCGACATAAATAACATAAGGAAAATTCATAGCGGTGACGGAATGCTTTGGTTCATCGGTCCCGTTACCTTCAACGATTCAAAAAATGCCAAATTCGACGAGCGTCCGTTGTGTTTACGACGGTCCCAAAATTTCACGATTCCCGGCACGTAACGTTTCATTGAACTCAAATTCGGAATTTTGATGGGGAGATTATCGTTTCTAAGGGTTCCCTTGAAAGCGAGTTATTTGTCATTCGACCGTTGTGGACTATTTTCAAAGTCCTACCGCATGTTTATCTTTCATTTTAATCGCACGTAAGGAAAGGATAACGCAAAACCGTGCAACAGCAGCGGAACATTTAGAGAAATATTTATTTTAAGTGCGCAAATTTTAAATTTTGTAGTTGTTATAGCCCAGGGAAATAAAATTTTCTTGCGGCTGCGGCTGTACTGGGGGGATTATTTAAGCGTTTCGTAGCAGAAGTCATGTGATGACATCCAAAAATACTTTGTAGGTCCTTTAAGTTAGAATATTGACCGAAAATTTCATTTCATCAATCGTAAAAAAATAATAGTACCACCTTTTAGCTTGTAAATTAATAAAACAATACAGCTTCCACCCGTACCTTCTGTGAGCGCTTATTTTGTATCTTCTATTATGGTTCGATCGCTTGTAATAGCTCTTACCTTTAGTAATGAGTGAGTAACACAAATATTTCATGATTACTTCGACATGACGAGTCGCAGCTGCGCACGCTAATTAAATACCATATTCATACCCCGACTTAAATGTTCCGAATCTGATTCATCTCGGTCTGTCTCTCTCTCTTTCTATCTTTACCTTTTTCTTTGACCCTTTCATCGCCGGATAAAAATATCCTCGAGGAAGGATATGAGTCCTTTTAAAGCAATTGTTATTGAAAGGCGAACGATACCGCGAGAGCGTGAACTTGTTTCTCGGTTTGTCATTATTGATGATGAATTTTTCAACGGCCTTATGTTATCCGGCTCTCGCCATAAAAGGACCACTCAAGGAGGTTCGTTGTGTTCGTTGTACCACGGAAAAAGGTTTCGCCCTCGGTAGCGGGCGATTTCTAGAAGCGCAAAAGATGGTCGCCTAGAGTTCCCTGAGGGTACAACGATTTTGGCAATTGTCGGTACCGCAAGGTTCTATGAACAAGTTCTCATATCCGTACAGGGGATCCAGGCTAAGTCCTTCGTGGTATCCTTTTTCGTTTCGGTAAAATTAAATTTCAGGGTTATGATATTTTGCTTAACCATCTTAGAGGCTAAGCTGTAAGTGTGCCAAGTTTAAAATTTCTACGTATGCTCGTATTTCAATACATTTTATCCCCTTTTACCCCATCTGTAATGCAAATTCTGAGTTTTTAAATTTTTTCAGGTTGTTCGCAGACCTGAACCATAACCACATCGAGTTTAAAGCTTCTAATTGTTTGGTGAGTACGTTTAAATGCAAATTTCTAGTTTTCCGGGCCTATTCTGCCCTGGATCGACGCTATAAACGTGCAACGTTTCAAGTTTTCAAGTACTTTTCACTGAAATTTTTGTTTATTTTTATATATACATCCATCTATGACACGAAACAACAGGATAATGGAACGCTTCAAAATCTCTGAAAAGTTTCCTAATATCCTGAAATCCTGATATTTTAGAATGTTGCCTAACGTTCCGGGGCAGGAAGTACGCGTGAGCCAACACCAGGAAAAACGCCCAAACATGTTTGACACGCTATCTTTGACAGATATTTTTAAGGCATTCAGTCATTTTTCGACCAGATCGCTTGAAGTAATATTCAATTCTGAGCTTGAAAAACTTCGAAAAATCATCTCTTCTGATTTTCTAGGTGCAGTGATGTGTACGATTCGCTGTTTGTTCCGAACAATTTTGGCGTTCTTTTCATTTATCAAACTTCCACGTTACTTTTGCTGTAACTGTATTTGCTCTCTCATATTAGATTAACAACGAATCTAGATCGGTTTATCGGATTATCTCCGAGCACTTAAGCAGGAAATAATATTCCTAGTAAAGTCGAAGTTCAAGAAAAAAGCTGATAAGCGAAATAGCTGCAAGTATTTGTTATTCGACCTTGTCGTTCGTATTTCGTCGTTTATTTCTCAATTTCCATTGGGAAAATTCGATTAGGTTCGCGTGTCGGGTTTGTAATTTTACTTACGCGCTGATTTTGCGTTTTAATGATACTTTTGTTTGGCTGTGGCGGTGTAGCGATCATTCATCCTTTTGTTGGCATCGTGAGACGACACATGTAAAGAAAGTGATCGTCTTTTGTTTGTCTAAAATCGACGTTCTCGATCTCGTTAATTGGATATGATTATGCTTTAATTATGGGATTGAGCAAGAGATATGTTATTTCAAGCGTTCCGTCCGTGATGGTTTTATTTCGAAATTTAATAACGTGAGGGACGTTCCTTTGAGGTTTTTCAATTTTTCCTTATCATCCTCTATCAAATCCGCTTTTGTACCTTACGTGACGTTTATCTTTATAACGGCCATAAGTTGTAAATGATCGAGGCAATCAGTCAAGAAAAACAAGTTTTTACAACTTCCCTCGACAATAACGTGAAACGTGCTCGACTTTTCCCCTTTTTTGTTTCGAAATTTTAATTAACCACGTTATTCAGCTACCCATAAATGAATTTATGACGCGGCGGTCAATTTGATCGATTTACTTGATTTTATATTTATTGGCTGATAATTTTATTGGACAATTAAAGCGGTCGTAAAATCGATGGACTCGATGGGGTATCGTAAGACACCCGGTGTTCTAAAATAGAATGTGACATATATATTCCATAAGCGGGTAAGTGGAAACAATGGATCTCGACTTACGCACATCCTGTACATCACACGATAAATAAACGGAATTTCACATTCGATATCAGAATGTTCAGGCCCGGGGTTTATTCACTCTGCCCGATCGTATATGAAGCGTATTTATTTCTGGAGCGTGAATGGGAATGAAATCACACTTATATTTAATAGAAATATGACAAAACGACGAAATATGTAAATAATATCGACCGTGCGAAGTGGTCCAATTAGGGTGATTGCGCTGCGAAGAAAATGAGACAACAAATGCAAAGTAACGAAACGGGACAAAGAAAAAGTGATACAAGACTTGGCACGTACGAAAAAACGAGCACTCTTCTGGAATTTCAAATATGACAACAAATACGAAACGACTCCTGAGTAGGTACTGCGAAGAATGGACTTGAATTATTAAGCAGCTAAAAATAAAATGGAATGTTTTTCAGAAATATTTGAATACTAATAGAAACTGATTGGGCGATGTTAGACCCCCATATGTTCAACGTCTAGTGTTCTGTACACCGATTTAAAAGTCCCATTCTAAAGACTTTTCAATTTTTCTTGGTAATTTATCGTAAGCCTCACAACTTAATTTGGCTACTTAATACCTAAGAGTTTTTATGAAATATTCTTTCCAAAACCGCCCTAAAGGACATGTTAGATCGCCCCCAGAATATTTAGTTTTCTTTAATTTTCTGCATAGCAGCTAGAGGGTACTTTAGGTGGATGGAGAATTGTATTTTAATACGACAAACAAGCGTTCTTGAACTCCACAATATTAAGAAAAAGACGTAAGAAAAATAATCAAGGTTTAACACTTGAAGAAGAAAAAAAATCACGAAATAGCCGTTCGAACTGCAAGAAAAGGTAACCACCGACCACGTGGGATGGTATAAATATATGGACATATGTGAAAAGATACTCCAAAAACGATTTAACATAATCTTTTTGATATAATTGTTTTCAAGGTAATGATAGTTTCATTACTCATTAACTGTGTATTCAGTATGTAGTATTGGTCATTCAGTATGTCATTTGTAACATTTATACACATGTACATGCAACAATGATAGCAATTTACGAATGAAAAACCAGATTTAATCATTATTTTATTGAGTATTGTTCATGAGAAATTAACCTTTTAGAACAGGCGGACAATCTCTACGTTTTATCTTTATACGTTTTCCTTATTATTAATAAGCTGAAAACGATTGAAGATAAATACGAGGTGTGTTACGTTAAGGGTATAAAAGGAAATTGAGCAAAAATTTGAAAATATAAGAGAGTTCATATAAGAGCCATCGAAAACCAAACGTCATCCCCCATTTTTTTTTTAAATAGGAATGTGGGTCAAGTGATACCTCATTGAAAAGAGTTTTTGATTCCCTATACATGGCTGTTTTGCTTTTGAAATTCGGTCGACTCGTTTACAAGATACGGGGTACTGAAAAGTTACTAACTACGTTTCCAAAAAATTGCAAGGATTAGATGGATTTTACTCAAAAATCACCTTCGACGGTCCACCCTGTATATGGAAATATTAGTGTAATGAACGCCCTCGTATCGGGATACTTGCAGTTATCCTGATTGATGAAGATTATCAAAGATTGTTCGTTACAATAGAATTGCCGTTATTAATGCTGAAACTATTAAAACCCATTATAATTACTGAATAATTTCCAATTTTTGGTTCGTCAAAAATATGGTCCGTGGTTTAAAAATGCTTCATAAGTAATATCATTCATTAAAGTTACCACGAAGGGATATCATCGCGTTGACAAATAATCTCAATTGGCTGCACCCTCCAACCGTATTCTAGGCAATATTAAACGTTTCCTCGGATTGGTCGCGGGGTAATAATCGCCTCCAATTATCTTGGAATTGACATGTCGAAAGAGGCAATCTGGAAAAGTGCAAGCGAGCGATCTCTCGATTAAATGACCGTCTCGAAAATAATAATGATATTTGAGGTGAGTCACACGGTCGTGCTCCGTATAAAGAACTTGTCATTCCATTTTCGACAATTCCAGTGGGTTTCTTAGATGGAGATTATAAAACACAAGGTCCGGGGTAATCGGGGCGCACCTATGTCGATGTCGATGTCGGAGATCGGATACTTTTTCATAATTTTTTATCGGTGTTTTGACCCGCGGAGCCGTCGATATTTGAATTTTTACGACGGCCAACGACGGAGAAAGATCGTAGGTAGATTGGCGAAGTAAAAACCGCGACAGGTGTCCCGTACAAAATACGTGTACCCCGTAGATTTTCGACAGGAAAAGATCCTTTTTCCAATTTTAGGGAAGTTTATTTAAAAAAAAAAGACAAAAATTATATTTCGACAACTAGTGGCGCCACCTATAACTTGCAACTTTCGTTTGAAACTTTTTCTTTAGTTTTCGAGATAAGCCGAGAAAACCGAAAAAAGTGTGGATTTTAGTCCTTTCTGTCCTTTTGCGTAACTTCCATGGACTACGAGAACATATTCATGTGTTCAAATCCCCCGATTGGAGCAACTTCTATTCGATGGCTCATGGAAGAAACCTGAAGAAGGGTCGATTCGTTCAAATGGAAAATATTACAAGTCAAGAGCACTCTGTAGTTACATGCCATTTTTAACTACTGTATCTTATCTCCTATCTTTATTGGTTTTAATATCGCTATCGTCCTTTACATATATATCACCTTTCGACTAGAGTGCCCGTTGCAATGTGGCAAAATAAATCCACAATTTCATGGTATTGTAATTCCATCAAGAGGAAAGAGGATTTTTCCAATAATGCGTTTAAGCGACCTGAACCCGATCATTTTCCCTCATTACCTCTGGATTACAACAGTTTGACGACTTCATTTCGATTTCGGTTTATTTCAAGCACAATTACGCGCGTAACGTCCGTAACACGCCATCCTAATTATCGACAGGAGTAATATCTGAAATGAGAAAATGTACGAGTTCATAGAGAGTGTGCGTAAAAGAAAAGTTTTTTGACGTTTGTAAAGGTTCAAATCGCAATTACCTGCACAAGCTATTACGTAATAGATTATTAAACACATTATTGTGCTATTAATTTGATCCAATGTGTAATAATATTTGTAATTATAGAAGTGAAGAGATAGAAATTCTTAGGAAGGTTATGTGTGCGGAAAAGAAAATGATGACAAACTAAACGTTGGATAAAATATTTTCAAAAAGCTATACAGAGGATAAAATACAAAAACATCAACACGTAACAGAGTTTTGACAACACCATCGACATTGATTTCGATATATATCCTTCCTACAGAAATCAATCGATTTGTTTTTGAACCATGAATTAAATACACGGCTGAACTGCAATGTTTCGATGGACAAAATCGACTCAAAAATGTTTCTTGTCGTTAGTGAACCAGTCAAAAGATTTCTTTTCCCATTTTTGAACCGATTTTTCACCTAATTGTCCTCACGAGGCGGTTCGAATTTGATTTGATCGACTACGGCCGAGTGAACGAACCTGTCAATTGATTTTCCGATCGAATCAAAGGAAAACGCCTTAGAAAATTAGTGCGGTCCGTATTTGGGAGGCTGAAACACTTTTAACGACGCAAAATTTGCCAAATGGGCTCCGTGGGTAGTGAATAGATTAACGTCTCATTTTTAAAAAGTCGATTATACGTTTTGTACCGCTTTCAATAAGCTGTGATTAGGTAACATTAGATGGATATGATTTAGTGTTAATCGAAAAAAAATAGGATCGAAATAAATTAGATATTTAAATCGGAACAGTTTTGTGTTATTAAATCCGACTCGGTAATAGGTGATACGTTACAAATTTCTAATGGGATTGACCTCTTAGCTTGCCTCCTTTAGCTACAAGACAATTGTTTTGCCATTTCTTACCGTAATCATACATATTTCTTATTAAGGTAATGACATATAATGACAAATTCATAAGTTTGGTGGAAAAATGCACTACGATTACAGTCATTTTGCCCTCAACTTTCGGTTCTCGCAATTCCGTAATAATTGCATAACTTTACACGTTCCTCTACAATAATTGCGCACGTAGTTTGAACACTTTTGAGTGAAACGTGTCATTAGCGTTACTCTAGCAATATGACAGCTGCCAATAACGCATCAGCGACTCGAAAGGGAACCGAACGTCGGAAAATCGGGAAAATTTCGATGGCGCTGGTCGTGAAACGACACGGACGTTTGTGGAAATTCGGTACGTGATTTAAATCATGTAACTGTCGACTTGTCGTCATTACAACTCATAACGAACGCTATCTAAAGGCGATAAACGATCGATTGATTATCGCGATAATTTCCGTAAGAATAGTATGGGAGGTACGGACATGATGTTTACGGATTGTTTTAAACTTTATTAAAACGAAAAA
The DNA here is from genome assembly GCA_963576515.1 of Cryptocephalus primarius. Taxonomy (NCBI): domain Eukaryota; kingdom Metazoa; phylum Arthropoda; class Insecta; order Coleoptera; family Chrysomelidae; genus Cryptocephalus; species Cryptocephalus primarius. Next base: position 17,610,194 of record OY754941.1, read on the forward strand.
TGAAACGATTCTTTCGGAGAAATATTTACCAAACGTTACTTACACGATACCACCTGATTGGCCACACGAGCCGCGGCGGTCGACGATAAAGACCAGAATTTTTTCACTGTCCATATTACTATAACATGAAGCAAGCCATATAAATTTGGCTGAATTGCCTTATTGATTGCTCATGGCAAGGTGCTTGGATTTCTAAAAGAAATATTTAGGAATATTTGGAAGAGGCGGGCTACTTCAATCAACGTATCCCATAAATCCCACTTTTGCCTATTTCCATTAGTGCTGGACGAAGTCAGAAACAAATACAATCGTTAACAATTCACCATCGTTAATAACTCACCTCGCACAGGGCGACGCCGGTCTCCAGCCGCTCCATGAAATTATCCACGGCGATGTTCAGGTGGGGGTACATCGTTTGGAACCACTCGGCCAGGTCCTCCTTCATGGCGTAAAGGTATTCCTCGCTGGACTTGAAGGGCCTGAAGGACCTCGCCTCCAACAGTACCGAACTCATCTTTGTTTGTACTAGGCTCGAAACGCACGCAGAAGGGATTCTTAGGGACGGCTCGGGGTCACCATGATCGGTGAAAAGCTGCAAGAGGATGGATTGTACGTTAATAACATATACGAAAATAATGAGCAAATCTTACTATTGAAACAATAACAGTTATTTGGTGTAAACAAAAAGGGATGAGTTGTAGTACTGCAACATCGATAGCTCAATGGCAGTACTAACCTATAGGAGTGATATAGGCACAAAAGTAGCACCTAACTCTTATGGCATTATTTATTTCGAGGCTAAAGTGCAAAAAGTTCGTATTTCAACTCAAAAGACAATTGCGTTCGACGTAGGGCCACGTGGACAAAGCAAGCGGACGACTGGACAAAGCTTAAGGCGACCCAGAAACTCTACAAAAACTGGAGGAAATCCTGTGAGAGCATAGAAGACATACCGCTTCCGCGAGGTCCTGATGGGTCCCTTGAGGGGAGGGAGCTATGCTAGCAACCAGGAGGAAAACCTCAGGGAGCTACCCAATGCACATTTCCCAGGAAACGTCAGTATGACGAATAGAATGGATGGTGAAGGGAAAACTCAAGAGAATTCAAGAGTGCGGGATCTCATGACATCGTGCCAGCAAGAATTTAATGGGGGTTCACTTGTTATCTTTGATATCCCTCCAAAAACCGGCCTCCCCGAATTTTTTTGGATTTTTTGGAGCAACACAGCGTTCAAATAAAATAAAGAGTAATCGTGACACTTTTCAGGTTAGGAACGCCTATATGGAATCTGTAGGACTATAAATTTGGGCCAAGGAGCGTTTCTACACATACTTTGTGTAGCACATGCAAAATGTCATACCCTTTCAGCCTAAACTTGG